>CM053793.1:538368689-538708689 GCA_028749045.1 Cupressus sempervirens
ATTATGGAATAGAATAGGATGATGTACTTTATTTTCACATATGTATATTCTTTTATGTCTTTCACACCCTGTGACATGTATAGTGAATGATTGAGCATTCTGAAATGTAATTTATTAAGGGACATTTGGAACAAAGTATATTATTTTAAGAACGTTGGACTTATCATTATTATTTCATGTGGATGTGGTATTAGATGGAATTAATATTAGTTGATTTAGAAGTGATTCAACGTTAACGGATCCATGAAGAATGTAACCTGTTATGTATGAATACTTTCACTTGAATTGTTGCTATTGCTTCCATTACTATGTATAAGTTGTGAATGGTTAAACTTTCATGTTTTTAAAAAAAAAAATGCTACCAAACTTAGTGAAACTTTAGTTAATTCTTTAGATCCTTTGGCAGGGCGTTACACGATGACCTACAATTCTATTAATGCTCAATAGATAATGATCAAAATAATTTTTGGAAGGGAATGTGCATTTTATTTTTAAATGAAATATTCCTAGGATATGTGGATGGGAGATCAAGTTAATCCATCTCTAACACATGTGCACATAATCTTCAAAAGCAAGGGAGTAAAAAGGAAAAAGGTCAAACAAGAATGATAATTCCATTCTAGTATTTCTTAGTGATAAGTTCATAGAAGAATGATGGAATAATTGGCGTAATCATGGAAAAGACGCAAAACACATGAAATTTTTCCAAATTAAGGGGACGTAAAAAATTTACATTCCAAATTGCAAAGTGAATGTATAATGGACTCAATCAATAGGGGTAATTATCCATCAAGAACCCCTCAAATGGAAATAACAATACATTAATCATCTACAACTACTTGAGTGAGGATCGATGGTTTGATTGTAAAGAATCAATTATATTTTCATTTTGGAATGGTCCTAGGAAAAAAGAGTCAAAATTCTTAGATTGGATGCAAGACGCCTTCAATAGCCAAGTAGGTATCACTACTCTTTCTGATTGTGTAGCTTATTTAGATTGTAAAAATAAAGAAATTAGGAATGAGTTAATCAATGATCCTCTATTTTTTTATAAAGGATATGGTGTTAATTTTATAAAATGAATACCAAATTTTGATATAGAAAGTGTGAATAAATTAGTACACCCAACATGGGTAGCTAATAAAAATGTTTTAGTTGAACTATTCCACAATCAAATAGTTTTAAAAAATAGGAAATTTGATGTGAGATATCATAGGTTTTGACCCATATTATAAACTTGTATTCTAATGAAATAAAAAATTTACTTAACATTATGGTCAATACCCAAGAGTTGGATCCCATTAAAATTATCACAAATAAATCAATATATACTTTGCAAGCCATACAATATGATGGTTACATCAAGAATATAGTATTATTTTATTAAGATTCAAGCAAGGATTATGGAAATTACATTACCTATTATGTCAATATGAAATCAAATGTAAAGAAGTTGTACCCTATAACAACTAGTCAATTAAAACTTTGCAAGTGGGGTAATCAACTGTAATAAATATTCAATCCTGTAATCAAAAAAGACAGAGGTAGAATTGAACAAGGTGAGAAAAATAGGTCTTACCAAAAGACAAAAAAAAAAAGTATGCCCATAGGTTAAAAAATTTTGAAGAAAAAATAAAGATAGAATAGACTGCCTCAAGGATGAAGAGACAAAGGATCAAAACCATAATATCATTCCTAGTGAAATAGAGACACCCTTAAGGACAACTAGATCAAAAAGTAAAGATGAAAACATAGAGCCTAATAGACTTAAACATAAATTAGCTAGTATGATATTTATTCCAAATAAGGATGTATAAGAAGGAGATATTGTAGAGGATTACATATGCTTACCACATATTAGTATTGTAGTAGAAGAACAATAGAATGACTAATTAACTATCACAATTGAGGAAGATGCAAGAATAGAAAAATAAATACAACATCATATAGCAAACATCAAAGATGAGAGTATCAATAATAAGGTGCAATATATTCAAATACCTAGTTATAAATTAGGAGTGATAATGGAATAAAAAATATCTTTTATATCAAATCAAAAACATCGATGGAACCAAGAAAATGACAAGAATAATAATAATAACAATCATTGTGATATTAAAATTGATTGGGAAGAACTTGAAAAGGATGTGGTAGTTTTGAAAAAATAACGTCTAGAAATTCTAAGAACTGATGAAAATACAAATAGATTGGAACAATGCAAAAAAATGTAAGCATCAAAGCCCATAAACTAATTATATCAGGGAAAACATCAAGATACATAACAAATTATTAAAGAACATTATTCTAGAACACAATGACATTTGCGACCAACTCATCTTATGGTAGGGTGCTCATAAGACTCACCTAATTTTGAAGCAGCTATTGTTGCTTATTGACAAGAGTGTGTATAAGGAAGAAACACCTAATAGAGATAAGATAATTCAAAACCAAATAGCTAAGTCAGAAGGGGATTCAATCAATAAAAATAAATATTTAAGAACAAATATCAAAATCTCAATAGTGGGTTCAACAAAGAAATACCACAAAGTTAGATTAAGGACACATTTGTTGATCATGAATTAGAAAAAAACTAATATCTGGGAGGTAGATTTAGACCAAAATAGAAAAAAAAATTCAACAATTGCAAGGATAAAATGAATATAGATGTTTCAGTTGGGGAAAACATAGATGGAAGAGGGACTAAGTAATGAGAAAATGGAAAGATCAAAAGACAAGAGGAAATTTTACAAGTTCTGGCAAATTCCAATTGGAACTTCTTTTCAAAGGGATACTTTAATGCACTCATAAACTTAGAAGAAAAATATGATGGCTCGTAAATAATAACATAAGTGATGACAAATTTTAGAGAGTGGTTTACAAAGAACTATCTAATAGATATTCCTATCACTAATAGAATTTCACTTGAAATACTAGAAGAATAGGGTTCTGCCACATAGAAAAAAGCTTAGACTTATTCATTTATAAAAGGAGTTCTAAGCACATTCAATTTCTCTTTTAATACTATCATACTTCCTAATGCAGTACCTAATCACTTTTCGATTAGGTAAGAAATTGGTGAACAACATAAACCATCAAGGAATCCTTTCAAACGTGAGAAAATTGTTGGAATTTACAAGTGGGAAGTATACTTCTAAGAGTGGGGGGTGTGAATCAAAAGTACCAAACTTTAGCCAATAAAACTTTTAACTTAAATCAATACATGCATGAAACATATCTAAATAACATGAAAGTAAAATCATGCATGAAAGTAGATGACACAATATTTGATCACCCAGAAACCCTCCAAAATGAGAAGGTAAAACAAGGGTGGGGATGACACCCACAACTTATCACTGTAGTAATAGTGTAACTTGTCAAGGTTACAATGTTTGACCATCGACAATGGTTTGCCCTGTGAGAGGCCTGCCCTGTTAAAGGCTCTAACACCTTGTTAAAAGAGTACTTGTCTAAAGGATTTAAAAAACATTCACTTGGAATGTCACCCTCTTAAAGGATTTATACAATGGTTATTAAACCAACCTAATTCCATAGGATTTTCATTCTGCTAATATAATTGTTCGAGAGTATAGTATAATGTGTTGACCTAATCACTTACAATCTTCAATTGTTGATTTCAGATTGCTATTCAATCCATTTTGTTCTTATCCTTTCTAATATGATGTGATGTTGTATGTAATGTTGATGCTCTATTCTACCAACTTATCTTGCAATTCCTCTGTTCTACTAAGTCACCCTCTTATCCTTTTGTTCTTTGCTCTCTTACACTCTATTATTGTCTCCTCTCCTTCTTTTAATTTTGGGGCTTCATCCTCCTTAAAAGGTTTTCTTGACTTAGGGTTAGGTATGAATCTATGGCTCAGATTCATCCTTTTTGTCTCTTTAGCATTCTAATTATTTGATTGGTTGCATGTTGTTTACATAAGAAATCTAATAGATTCAATCTTATCTCTAAGCTTTTAGATCTATCCATTAGCTATCATGCAACATGATTTACATCTGATTTTTTGAAGGCACAAGCTCTTATGTCAATACTGTGTCACTCGACACTTGTTTTTTACTGATGCTCGACACTAACTAAAATTTTGTCTTGCTCAGCACCTGTTATTTACTCGACACATACACTTGCTCAGCATGGCACTATCTGTTTTCTCGGCACTTGAATGACTCAGCACTTACTATCTTTCTGACTCGACACCTATTGCAACTCGACACTTGTACATATATTATACTTGGTATATATTGCTAGCTTGGTATGAACTTAGCAAATAGCTTAAGTGTTTTGACACTTAGTTGTTAAAACCATTCCGAGATCAACAATCTCCCCCTTTGACATGAGTGTCAAAAACACTTAACTATACATGATGTGTCTAACTCCCTCAAGTATAATACCACTATTTTTCGGCATATATACAAAATTTTAAAATTTGTTCAAAATTTTGTGAAGAACTATATACCTCAAAATTTGTAACTCCCCCTGAGTTGATGTGCCTTTACTATATCCAAAATTTCTCATAGTGGATTTGTCTAATGTTGATTCATTCTTATGCTCTTTATTTGTGCCTTTGCTACTATTCATTCTTCCTTTATCTATCCTTTTTCTCTATTTGTTCTTGACTCCCCCTTTCACATGCCTTCCCTTGCAGTTGAAGTTTCCTTTTGTCCTTTTGATTTTTCTTTTCAATTTCTCCCTTTTTGATTTCTCCCCCATACAATTTATCTCCCCCTTTTTGACACTTATGTCAAAGGGTTTATACTCTAACTGAGTATTTGGCCAAGAAGGATCTATTCACTTCCATTACAATTCTCAAAGTATCATCCCAATTCCATAATGAAACTTCTAGGGATTTAATTTGGATGGTTGTCTCTGTTGCAAGGTGAACTAAACCATCTAATGCAGAAAGATTTGGATCTTTCTTTAACACATTTTCTGCATAGGCTAGTTCCTTTTGCAAAATCTCCATGTGAGGGGTTATAGTAGGTTGGATCTAAACTAATTTGGCCTTAGTGTTTGCCTCGTCTACTGTTAGCATAGCTAGTTCCTTTTGAGTGTGAAGCATTGTGTTAAAATGTTTCTCACTTTGAGCTAGATCTCTTGGCAATTGCATGCTAGATATCTTAAAGTCCCTTGCCGAAGATCATTATTCTTGAGCTAGTTTCTTGAATGAAAATGGAAGGATCACACAGTTTTGTATACAATGAGAAGATATTCTCAAGTACTTCCTTCACTTTTTCTATTTTCTAAGCCAGTTCTACCTATGAAAGTGTTATTTCACTAGATATTTTCTCGTTTACCTTTGCCTGAAATTTTCTTTTTGACCATCCCAAAAGTTTGGCATTGATGTCAAGGTCTTCATTTTGCACTTGGTCCACTATATTTGAAATTTGCTTCATAATGGGCTTTGTTTCATCAGGTGACTGCAAGCTAAAGGCATCTAGGAAGATGTCTTTGATTTCATGTAGTGCTTGCTTCTGCTTGTACTCATTTCTGAGTATCTCCTACTTCTTTTTCCTCTCTAATGCCTCTTACATTAAGTTTATTTGCTCAAGAGTAATATTATCATAGTCATATTTTGGAATGACTATGTCTTCATCCAATGCAGGGTCCCCATAGTGAAGTACCCTTGCTACTCTTGTGCAGCTCGAGCCTGGTGCAGATATTTGTAGTGGCATGGCATCAGTGCTCAAATTATGAAGCATAGTAGGAGTACCTATGGTAGGAAAATTGACCAAAGTTTGTATTGCCTCTTGCTCCTTTTCTTTAGGACTTTCTTTTTCCTCTTCTGATATAACCTTATCAATCACTATGATTTGTGCGGGTGCACCTTGTCCTTGTGCTATAGAGACAAATGTGTCTATCTGCCTTGTTTTCTCTTTTGCAGGTTCTTTCTCTTCTATACTCTTAGTCTTGTGCTCAATCATCAATACTTTAGTTGTGGAGTCAACCTTGGTGGATGTATCAACTAATTTTTGCTCCATGGGTTGTCCACTTGTAGCTGAAGGGATGTCAGAAGGTGGTTCTTCTGGATTCACCTTATCCCTTGTGAGGTCAGCTACTACTATCTGCAATTCTTCTATACTGACCAAAATTGGATTGTTCTACAATTTTTCTTGTAGAGTAGTTTGGTCAAGGATCTTTTTGAGATCTTTTGCAATTAGTGGATTAATGTTCTGACTAGATTTGTCAGGAACATCTTGCATAGTTATGGTGTCTGCATGTGTGGAGGTGTCATGTGGAGGGTTCAAGGGTGGCAATTATGTGTCTTGCACACTTTGTTATGTTTGCTACTCCTCAACAGTTGCCACTATATTTGTTATTTGTGTCTCATCCACTGTCTTGTCTTCTTTCTCTTTCTTTGCTTCTTCTTCTTTGTCATTCTCTTCTTCTTTTTCATTTTTCTTTCCCTCAAAGGGATTCTCTTCTCCTAGTTTTACTATTGTTAATCTATATATCAACTTCCATATTTTAGTTGATTTATTTACAACATCTTCAATGTTGTTTTGAAGAATGTTGAAGGCTCTATATTTGGGAGAGAATTTGCTCCCATGCTTCTTGCTAGCCTTGGTGATCTAACCTTTTCTGAGCTTAGGCATTACTCTAGCTAAGGTAGATTCCCTTATTTCTTTCTCCATGTTAAGGTAGTAATGCCATTTATTTTCAAATTTTGAATACAAATATTTAATAATTGAATTATCAAGTTCAAGTGGAGTGGTCTTGAACTTGGTCATCATGGTGTAGATAGATTCTTCCACCATGTTCTACTCTTCTCTACTTAGTTTGTTGAACTCAATATTCTTTAAGCCACTTAAGTCAGCATTGTCTTTAACATTATCACAAATGTTCTCTAAATCAAGTTTCAATGCATGACTTACCACTCAGAATTGGCTTTTATCTTCTGACTTTGTTTTCTCATCATCTGAGCCAGGTTGAGCAACATATTTCCTTCTCAGTCTCTTCTTTGTTGGACCCTGTTGCTCAGTTGCCTTCTTCTTCTCTTTGACCTATTCTTTGGCCTTCTAATTGGTTGCCTTTGTGCTTGCTCTAGTAGTGGTCTTTGCAAGGCTTGGCTTGGTAGCTTTCTTTGGCTTTGTGGTTGGCTTGGTGCTTGGTTTTCTCTTCTTGGGTTGTGGTTTTGTAGGTGCTTCCTCGGCTTGTTCTTCCTTGGCACCTTCTTCCTCTACATCTTCTCCCATGCCTTCTGTCAAGGCAAGTGGCCCTTGATCCTGCTCTTCTTCTTCCTCATCTTCTTCTCCATCATCTTCATCACCCTCTATTGTACCTTCACGAAATCTTACCTTTAGTTTCTTGACTAACTTGTCTTTCTTCTTCAAAACTGATGCTATCTTTAGTTCCATCTCAACCTTGGATCTGACAACATCATAAGTGCCAAAAGGTTTTACACTTTTTTCTATCTCTTCTATAAGCAATGTTGTGATTATTGTTGAGGCCTCATTAATGTTAATCCATAGCCAAGTGGCCTTAGCCATCTTATTCTAGGTATTGCAGCTTGGATATAAGTATAGTCAATATCAACCAAAAAAAATGTCATTGATATGTTGCTCTACAAGGGTAACAAGTATCTTGAGCCTTTGCTTCATAGACTTCTTGAAGTCTTCAAAATAGCTTGTCATAATGGTTTCAAAATTGTTTCCCATCTGCTCTATGTACTCATTAATTTGTACAACTATTGACATGTTAGCTTTCCAACTTATCTTACCAAAAGATGGAAATCCATTCTGTACATAGAAAAATATGCATATTAAGACTGATCCAAACTTGCATTGTGCACTCTTTGACCTTCTTATGTCTCCCAAGTTCTCCATAATCTGTTGCACTTGCAGTTTTGCTAGATCATATGTATGATCTTTCTTGACAATTTTATAACCTACATCTACTGTAATGTAGGGCACACTGTTCAATCTACTTGATTGATAGAATTTGTGTGAGATGACTTTGACAGCAAACTCTATGAGACGGTCTCTGATAGCTTCTATAGTCATACCCCTCTTATTCTATTATGCACCAATGTTTCTCTCTATGACTTCCTTTGAGTCACTTCTCAGGGTCTTTGGCCAATCTAGGGTTGGGTACCCTATAACTCTATGGATGATTCTTTTGGTTATTTTGACAAGACCTCCCTCCAACCATAAATAGTCATCATGAATTCTGCTCAGCACCAACCTGATCCAATCCGTTTTGAAAACTATAGGGAAATCTAGGGTACAAGTAAGTCCCTTTTTCTCAACTATATTGAATTCCTCCTTCAATACCCCATTATCACATAGCTTTTTGTAGGCTTCCCTAATATCCATGTCTCCTATCCCTCCAACTTTGTAATTATAGCATTTTCAAATGTCTTGGACAATGACCACTTTTGGTGGGATGATGGATAGTGCACCAATAGGGTCATTTTTGTAAGTTACTTTAGGTATTGGCTTAAACTCAGGTTGTTTTACCTCCTTGCTAACTAGTCAAACTTCAAAGGGCTCCTTATCCTTAGGGTTTCTCAAGCTAGAGGCCATTTTCAATATCTAGGGTTTTGGCAAATTCAAAACTACGTAGCTCAACACTTGAATAAATACCTTAAATTGATGAATTCACTCTGAATCTTTGCTTGAATCTACTTGAATGATTTATCTTTTCTCAAAATCACTTCTTTGCTTCATTCACCCTTCGCTCTATGTTTGTCACAATGAAAAATGATCAAAAAATCAATCATATACCCTTCAATGCCTAGCATTAAATGCTTAGTGCATATACAGTTAGACACTCGACTTGTATGCAATTTACTTTTTTACTCGACATCAATGTGAATTTCACTTTACTCAGTAGCTAAAGGATTTTACCCTTACTCGGCATCAACTAACATAATTTTGCTCAGTAGCAACTACTCACTCAGCTCCAACTGACAACTCGGCATATACTAGGATTTCACTCGGCAGCTAAAGGTATCTTGTCATGCTTAGTAGTAGGATGAAAACTTGAAGTTTTGATCTTGCATCTTTATTCATGGTTTTTTATCCTTTTCAGTGCTAACTTTCTTTGGAACTAATGTTTGATAAAGCATTGAATATCCGTTCCACATACCTTCTTTTATTTAGTTGGATGAAGTGTGACCACTTGACTTTTTAGGTGAAGTGATCCCTCCATTGGATGTGTTGCTTCCATCTCTTTTCTTCCATGTTTTATTCATTTCTCCTCTAATTTTTTAAACATTAACTTTCCCTTTTCCTTTATTGAACTCAGAGTTGGGTGCCTTTGACCTTGTTGGGAAATACTTGTTGATTTGACCTGTCTTTAGGCAGCTAAAACAAGTGGTTTGACTTAACCATCTATTGTAGTTACCACTAAAGTGTGTTCTTATGCAGTACTCAGGAATTTTTCCATACTCTTGATAGTAGTGATAGCTTTGCCTAGTGTTGTAGTCCCAATTATAGTGATGTCCATGACTTTTTTTCTTTGCTAGTTTGTTTGGTGACCAGATGGGCTTGGATCTACATTCAAAGGCTCTATGTCCATACTTCTGATAGTTGTAGCAGTGACCTTCAAATCTTGGTGTCCTGATGGTTCCAGTCCTACATTCATGTGCATGATGTTCTTGCTTATTACACTTATGATAGTGACCCATGTTTTTAGGTTTGTCATGTTGATTTGCATTCTTGCTCCTGCCACATTAGTAGTATGTCCTTTCTTACCACAAAAGTGACAAGTGGGTTTTGTGTTCTTACATTTATCACTTCTTTCTTTAGTAGTCTTGGATGATTCTCCTTCTTCAGTGCTGGTATAGCTTGGTCTTGATGTGTCATTGCTAGATCTTGGAGATTTCAGTAGTTGCTTAAAGTACTTGATGGCTTCATTAGGCTTGTTGAAGCTCTCTGCAATTTCTTTTTCTCTCCTCAAATCATTTTTCATTTTTTCATTCTACAACCTTAGTGTAGTGATCTCAATGTCTTTGATGTTCAACTCATGATGGGAATTCATCATTTGACTTAGGGTATCCAATTGCATATTGGATGTTCTTGCAAGCTTAATTGACCTTTCTTCCAATCTATGGGCTAGATTCCTCTTTTCAGCTTCCATCATGGCCTTGTCTTCAATGGCTCTTTTCCTTTGTTTAGTTACTTCACATAGCATCAAGGCTTGTGATTCTTGCTCAATCTTAAGGGTTCTGATCTCTTTTTCTTGAGCCCTATTTTTCTCCATTAGGTCTACAATTTTTGCATCAAACTCCTTTGAGTCTCCATTTGCAAATACTTTTGTGGTGTCAATCTCCTTTTATTGTGTATCATTCTTAGCTATAGTGATGTCTTTTCTTCTCTTTAGAGATTTCCTCAATTCCTCACTAGCTTCTCCTGGTTCACTATAATCTTCCCAAGCTTGTTGTAAAGCTTCTCTTGGTGAGAAGTTAGCTCTGATACCAATTGTTGGAATTTACAAGTGGAATGTATGCTTCTGAGAGGGGGGGGGGTGAATTAGAAGTACCAAACTTTAACCAATAAAACTTTTAACTTAAGTCAATACATGCATGAAAAATATCTAAATAACATGAAAGTAAAAGCATGCATGAAAGTAGATGACACAATATTTGATCAACCAGAAACCCTCCAAAATGAGAAGGTAAAACTGGGGTGGGGATGACACCCACAACTTATCACTGTAGCAATAATGTAACTTGTCAAGGTTATAATGTTTGACCATCAGCAACGATTTACCCTGTGAGAGGCTTGCCCTATTAAAGGCTCTAACACCTTGTTAAAAGTGTACTTTTCTAAAGGATTTGTAAAACATTCACTTGGAATGTCACCCTGTTAAAGGATTTATACAATGGCTATCAAACCAACCTAATTCCATAGGATTTTCATTCTGCTAATACAATTGTTAGAGAGTATAGTAGAATGTGTTGACCTGATCACTTACAATCTTCAATTGTTGATTTCAGATCACTATTCAATCCATTCTAATCTAACCCTTTCTGATCTAATGTGATGTTGTATGTAATGTTGATACTTTGTTCTACCAACTTATCTTGCAATTCCTCTATTCTACTAAGTCACCCTCTTATCCTTTTGTTCTTTGCTCTCTTACACTCTATTATGCTCTCTTCTCCTTCTTTTAATTATGAGGCTTCATCCTCTTTAAAAGGTTTTTGTGACTTAGGGTTAGGTATGAATCTATTACTGAAATTCATCCTTTTTGTCTCTTTAACATTTCCAATTATTTGATTGGTTGCATGTTGTTTACATAGGAAATCTATAAGATTTGATCTTATCTCTAAGCTTTGAGATCTATCCATTAGCTATCATGCAACATGATTTACATATGAGTTTGTGAAAGCACAAACTCTTATGTCAATATTGTGTCACTTGGCACTTGTTATTTACTAATGCTCTGCACTAACTGAAATTCTATCTTGTTCGACACCTGTTGTTTACTCAGCACATACACTTGCTTAGCACTATTTGTTTGCTTGGCACCTAAATGACTCAGCACTTACTATCTTTCTAACTTGACACCTATTGCAACTCGACACTTGTACATATATTATACTCAGCATATGTTGCTAGCTTGGCATGAACTTAGCAAATAGCTTAAGTGTGTTGACACTCAATTGTCAAAACCATTCTGAGATCAACAAAAATGTGGTTCTTGGATGATAATTTTCTTTAAAATATAAAGAAATAGTGTCTAGAGAGTAAATTTGAAGGGTCAAAATGATCAGTTTTGTAGAAAAAATGAAATGGTAAAAGGAAAATAAATAAAATGGAGTAAAGAGCATTTTAACAACATATTTACAAAAAAGATTAGATGATGAAGAGGAACTAAATTTTTTTAATGAAGTTATATAAAATGGAATGGATAATGATAAATAAATTAGAGACAATGAACTTCTTGCAAAGTAGGAAAACATTCTAGGGAAAGAAGAAATATATTGGAAACAAAAATCACATGAAACATGGTTAACATAAGGGGATAGAAACACAATTTGTTTTCACAACAACACTCTTAACAAAAGGAACATAAATAGAATTATAAAAATTAAGGACAATGTTGGAAACTAAATAGAAAACCCCAAGTCAAATAGCATAAGTCTTCTTTAATTATTACACTAATATCTTAGATAATTTTGAATCATCTATTTTAATAGCTCAAAACAAGATGAAAAGTACACTTCCCAAATTATTAACAACTAAAACTAATAAATATCTAAATAATAAATTCACCTTAGAAGAAATTAAATAAGCCCTCTTTAATCTCAATCCAAATAAATCTCTGAGTACATATGACTTTCAAGCTTTTTTCTTTAAAAAATGTTGGGATATTTTAGGCTACAATCTATGGGAGGCTATTGAGGCAACCAAAAATTTGGGATCACTCTTAACTTAGATTAATAATACATTTATAGTAATAATCCCATAGAAATCAAAACATTGGGAATGAGGGGACTTCAGGCCCATAACATTATATAACACCATATATAAAATTATTTCTAAAGCATTAGCAAATATGACGAAAATAGTCTTGCCTAAATTGATTTTAGAAGAACAAACTAGTTTCATTTTGAGTAGGTCAATCTTTGATGGTATGATTATTATCTAATAACTAATACATTTACGCTCAAATCACCATGGAGTTGTGTATTGTAGTGAAGTTAGACATTCATAAGGCTTACGACAAAGTAGATTGGAGAATTTTATGTAAAACTATGGAAGCCTTTGGCTTCTCCAACCAGTGGATCAATTTAACATATAATTGTATCTCAAATCCCAAAATATCCCTCCTTATTAATCATTCGTATAAAGGTTTCTTTAGAATTTCTAAAGGTATTAGACAAGGAGGTCCAATTTCTACTTTCCTCTTTATCATAATCGATGAAGCATTTGGCAAAGCCATAAAAAAGGCACATTCAGATGGAGAATTTAGAGGAATTATAGCAATAGAGGAAGTCCCTAAAATAACATATCAATAATTCATAGATGACACCATCCTTCTAGGAGAAAGTATGATGGAAGAGGCCCTTCAACCTAAAACAAATAATTAAAACTTATAAGGAAGCGTCAAGGACAAAAAGTAAATTATGATAAATCAAAGATTTTCTTTCTCAATACTCTCCCCAAAATAAAAATTACTATTTGTAATATAATGGGATACATAAAAGGAACTTTGTCTTGTAAATATCTTGGCATTCAATTGGAAAAATGTACCAAAGAATGAAAATCATGGAATATTATATCTAAAAAATAAGAGAGAGAAATGGAAAGATGGAAAAGGAAATGGCTAACTAAATCTCAAAGAACAATTATGATTGAAGCAATTTTATCTATCATTCCTACATACCAGATCTCATGTCTTCCACTTCCCAAGGGAGTAAAAAGAAACCTAGATAGAAAGTTAAGGAAGTTCTTCTGGCAAGGCACTAAAAAGAAGAAGAATATAAGCATTGATCAAATGGAAAAGTATATGCAAACCAAAAGAATATGGAGGTCTAAATATAAAAAACTAGAGCTGGAAAAATGAAGCTATAGGAGAAAAACTAATTTGGAGAATGTATCAAGAACATAAAAGAAAATGGGCAAAAATTTTATTTTAAAAATATTTTAATAGCTCAGATATTTTTCTTTGTTTTGAACTAGAAACCCACCTAAAGGATCAAAAACCTAGAATTTCATGATGCACCATTGTCCCCTTATATCCAATTGTCCTACTTAGGACATTGGCCATGGTCTGGATGCTCTATTTTGAGAAGATTCATGGGATGGGTTGCCTCCACCCAATAGCCTTAACTTATGAGCTAATATTAAAATTACTCTAATGAATACATGGGGGCATCATATTAGCAACTAAAAAAAAAATATTAATGATGACCAACATGGAGGTTGCAAGTAAAAATTGAAGAGACAAATCTATCAACTATGGAAAAACAAATTTATGAACAATTTCTTAAAAATAGACAAGTTGGTCACAAATCTAGGAGGGATAAATTAATTTGGGGTGCCTCAAAGAGTAGGAAATCAAGTGTCAAAAGAGGATATGAAATGATAATTAACTCTCATCAATGGGAAAAGATAGATATTCCCCTCAATCTCTACTAGGACATAACATGTCTTTCCAAGGTAGGAATCTTTCTTTAGGTAGCTTTGCAAAAGGGAATCCTTATGACTGATAGGTTTACTAAGATAGGATTTGAGGGGCCTTCAAGATTTTATTTATGTGAAAACTGATATGAGACAACTGAGCACTTTCTATTCCAATGCCCTTTTTTAGAAAATGTTGGAAATGGTTATGTCAAAAGCTTAACTAGCTAACAACTTTTCCCATCAATTTTAGGAATTTTCTAACTAGTTGGCCCTTATATGGGAATTCTAGGGTCTACATTATTTATGGGAAAAAAAAATCCATCCACACTTATATGAGAAATATGGAAGGAGAGGAATAGAAGAAATTTTACTAACAAAAGTATGGATCCAACCTCATTTCTCAATAAAGCAGAAGCATGCATTATAGAGGTAGAAAATAATAACCTCAAAAATTCTCATGAGGAAGAATGTTCTTTCTCTGAGTGGGATGCATAAATGCACAAAAACTAGTTTAAGCTTATCAACCCACCTTTTATCTATTCAAAAGAAAATAAAAAAGCCAAGGCAAATTGCAATTGGGAACCCCCTCTAGTAGGTTGGGCAAAACATAATTTTGATGGGGCCTTAAGAGGTAATTCAAGTCTTGAAAGATTAGGATGTATAATACATGCTAACAAGGGTTCCTAGATTATAAAATGTGACAAACCCTCAGGGGTGCTCTCTAACAATCTAGCAAAATTAGAGGCCTTCATTGAAAGTATAAACCTTAGCATGGAAATGGACATTGGAAAGTGAGTCATTGAAGAGTATTCACAAATTATTTTAAATGCATTAAGTATTATAAGTACTCCTAATTGGATATTAAATTCCAAACTTGAATGAGAGTTAAAGATAGTTGATAAATTTGAAGAAATTAGTATTAAACATATATATCGAGAAGGAAATAAAGAAGCAAATACATTAGCCAACAAAGGAGAAAATGGTGAGGATTATCTCCTAAACATTAATTAAGTCATCCTTCCCTAAACTTATAACGTTAAAATAATAATTAAAGATCAATAATCTTATTATAATATAGTGATACAAATAATTGGGTAGTATTAACACATGGATTGATATTCAATGGGATTATTAATATTACCATTTTAAAGAAGGATGAGAACTTGAAGGTATTATCTAATGCACGGGAAATACATCAATGGATAAAATGTTGTTAAACATTAAATCAATCTACCATGGGAATTATGCAAGATATAATGTAATTGATACAAATGAGAATGTTACATATGATGGAGTAAGCTACTAATAGGACAATCAACACAGCCTATTATATTTCAAATTAATTCTTAAAATTGTATTTATTATCCTAAATACAAATTAACCATATAATTGATCATGAGAATATTCAATTAAGATAATTAATTGATGATGATAAGTTATGAACTATACATGTTTACAATGGGCTTATTCAATACAATGTAAATATTACAACTTGATTTTGAGGGTAAGGTCAAGATCAAAATACTTGGCCATTGTAATGGAAATATACATGAAGCTTTCTCATTGAAGTAAATAAAAAGGTTAACCTTGTGATGTATTTAGACTAAATTTCGTACATCATTTAGATTAAGATTCACATGTTGTATGGATAACTTAAATTAATTCAAATAAATATAATAAGAATTTTAATTGATTTCTTCTAACAACGATCTTGGGAAAGAGGAAAGTGTATGCAAGAAAAAATTAGACAATCAAATACAGAGTCAAAACAACAAAAGTACAACTACTAAAAAAGAAACTACATGGAGAAACATATAAAGAGAAATCTTAGATTGAGTTAATTGAAGAATAATCCTTATAAATTTCATAAATTTTATAAATAGGGAATGTCCCTATATTAGTTTTTGTATCTTTAATGGACATAAATCCTTGGGCGAGACTGGAGGTTTTCTTGAATCCTTTCTTTCCTTTCAATGTCCATTTGAATGAAGCAGCCATGTATAAACTTTATAAATTAATAATAATAAAATTTGGCTTTGGCCTTTTAAGGATTAAAAAAAATTATGAGAATGATTAAATAATTTAAAGACTAGAATATAGAGGCATAAAGATGACTAATTAACAATTAAATAATTATTAATTAATAGAGGAAATAATTAGTAATTTAATGTTAAATTACAAGCATGTCCATTTTGAATGCCTATAGTAATATGTTAGTATACCAAGTTGGATGCATCTATTGCATGGGTTTATTCAATTTCATTAGATAGTGAGGTGACTTATAAACATGATGTAGTTAGTAGAATTGACATTACACTCTCTTGATGAAGAGTTAAATGAAGCTTATTAATTATTATTTTATATTCCACATTTTAATTATAATTATTAATATATCATTTCTTTTCTAATGGGACTACCCAACAACATCCCTAGGTTAGATTTCAAACAATCCCTCTTTCTAATAACTATGCTAGGAATTGGAGAATCTATGTTATCTCTGAAAGTGTAGAATCATAGGTTGTTACCCACCAACTTTAGTAGATTATATCTGTTAAGAAGTAAATTCCACACACAATTTTGGTGTGGGGGGGGTGTGGTTGTGAATTAGTTGTGACAATTTAAACTTAAATTCAAACTTCTAAATTGAAACTCTAACAATTAAAATAATTATGCATAGCAAGAGAAGACCATACACCATAACACAATGATTTGTTCACTAGGGAAACCCTTGACTAGAGGGAAAACCTTGATGGTGATGACGCCCACAAGATAGTGCTATAATATATTTGTTCCTTTTGAAAGGATGTGGCCCTGTTAGGATCTAATTATAGTGCATTTAGAATAATAGTCCTTGTTAGAGGATAGATCCCTGTTAGGAGATCTTGAACCCTTGTTAGAAGGTTCTAACCCTATTAAAGATTAATAAAGAAACAAGTAGGCCCACAACCTAAATGCTCCAGCAATTGTGAAAATCAAACTTCAATATAACAAATCCAAATAAAGTGAAATGACTAATCGATAACTTACTTTCCAAAATAGTTCATTTAAATCCCTCAATGATCCAGCAATTGTGAAAATCAAACTTCAAGATAACAAATCCAAATAAAGTGAAATGACTAATCAGTAACTTACTTTCCAAAATAGTTCATTTAAATCTCAATACAATCAACCAAACCAATTTATGCTCTTCTCTGACCATCCAACCTTTAATCTTATATCAAATGGCCATATATATTACATATATGGTAATTCCCAACCAAGGAAGACAACCTTTCTTTATACCCTCACAAATAATAAACCAATTCGGCCTACTAAAGCATCTGCAACATAGGACCACACTAAGGCAAACATGTCTTCATAATTATCTTTTCAATTATTACATTAAGGCCCCCACATGTTATAATATAATCATTACATTTTACAATGATAATCAACATGTTTCCTTAACCCAGTAGATTTTTGAAGTTGATGAAAGATCAACCCCATAGCTCCTAAGAATCACCTGCATGCAAACACCTGTCACAGAAAGAGAGAAGCAAAAACCTATGGAGGCTAGAATTCCTAGATCCATAGATGAGACATTCTTTATGAGCAAAAAGAAAGATTGCTATTATCAAAACTGAATGAATAAAATTACAAAGAGATCAATCCTTATAAAAGGAGATCAAAACCCTAACAGGGTAAAAACTAGGTTGCATGATAATAATTTAAAAAAAATTAATTATTATATGCCTAAACTTTAGCTTAAGTAAACTAGAGATGATAAGTGACTTAATAATTAAATCAAAATGATTTAATTAATAAGGTAGTATCTTATTATTCTAACACCCCCATTAAGATAAACTTAGGGAGTAGATAAAAACCTAACAACTACTATTGAAAGAAAATTGGGTCCCAGCAACAAGGACTGATGAGGCACTCAAGCACAACCAAATCTCTGTAAAGAGGAGAAATAGAGAAAACCACATGGAAAAATATCTACTCCAAAAAGATATGGAAAGAATGTTCCAAAAGATAGGAACAAAAGATGATCATGAAGAACACCACTGAAGCATGAAGCTGCAAACACTATCAAATTGCTAATTTGAAGAAGCTCCACTGTATAGAATATGACCAGGTAGAGAAGACTAAGTCTAAAGAGCTGAACAATCAAAGATGGAAGGTATCTTCATGGCCTCCAAAAATAGGAATGAAAGAATGTCTATATGGTAAATGATCTATCTCACTGTAATGCATAGGTATCCAGCCACTACAACCACCTAGTACATAGTATCAAATACTAAATACATAAATCACTCCATCAAACCAAGAAAGCAATAGAACCAACATAACCCCCCTCTAATGCTGAGAGGTAAGACATGAACACTGAAACTGAATGCAATATCTCCTGTAGAAAGAACTACAAAAATCTAGAGTGCAAAAGAAGTACAAACACCTATACTAGCACGTGTCATTGACGCATCATGAGGCTAATGTCATGGAAGGAACACTCACTTGACAAAGGAAGATGGAAAATATGGCCAACATAAAACCCCTTAAGACACTTTATAATGTAGTGTGAGTACAACAAAATAAAAAGATGTCTAAGATCTTCAAATGTAATAGAGTGGCACTTTATCTCAATGTGTTTGCAAAAATACTACAAAAGGATGTCAATAAAGATCAAAAGAGACATAAGGTTGATACAATAGATAGTATAACCCATGAAAAATAATTTGAAGCAACAAAATCAATCCCCAAACCTGAAATAATCAAGATATCCATTAGAGTGCAAAAAAAAAAAAAAAATGAATGAGATGTGCCTGGAGTAGAATCTAGAAAATAGAATGTCTCAAAATATGTCTCCCGGAGTGCAAACTATAACTGTATATGAGCAATGTTAGTATGCTAATAGAAACCAAATTTAAATAAAGCTTCTACAAACTAAACAAAATTCATAAACTTCAAGATAGACTAAGATGAACTCTCAATTGAGAATATGAGCCATTAATGGACTCTCTCAATGAGAAGCTCTCTTGTTGAGTGGCTTTGTCTAAATAGATAAGATGTATGCTCAAGCTTATGCTTCAAAAAGGGCTTCAAATGGAGTTGGAATTTGGGTGTGAGTGTATGGTTTTGATGTAAAATGGCTTCTTAAAATGGCATTATGACTTTACTTCATGGATTGTGTTGTTTTGCAAAGGGGAAGGATCCAATTTATAGGCAAGAGGCTTGAGGGATTGAGGGCTAAGATGCAAGGATGGGAAAAAGCTCATGGAGGGCTTAGATTGCATGAGAAGAGAGCACATGGATTGTGCTTCCTTACAGCCAATCAAGGAGTGACACATGTCACATGGTGAGAGGATGGAGGAAAGGGGAAGGATGAGTCAACAAAGGAGGCTCAAGGGATAAAATCTTCATAAAGACCCTCATAATGACTTGTAAGAGCAATAAAAGGGCTTGGAAGAGTCATTTATGGCCTAGTAGGCTTCATAAAGTTTATGGTTGAGATATTTTGAGGGAGATGAGAGCAATTTCGACTTGGGCTTGATTAGGAGGGTTTTAAGCTTGCTTAGGCTTGTGCAAATGATTAGAGGATGGATTAGGATGGTTTAGGATTAGCTTAGGGATAGGCAAGTGGATGGAATTTAATGAGGGTGGGTGAAGGAGGAGATATTTGTTAACTTTGGCTTGGGTTAGTAAGTCTTAACCCATGTTTAGGGAATGTGACAAGGTTAGGAGGGGATTAGGATTAGGTTTAAAGACATCTTCTAGAAGAGTCTAGACTTTGGATGAGGATAAAGACTTTCTAGAATAGTCTAGAACTTCCTAGGATGAGGATGAAGACTTTCTAGAAGAGTCTAGAACTTCTTAGGATGAGGATAAATTAGATTTTTAGGAAATAAATAAAGTTTTATTTATTTCAAGGGTTTGGGTTGAGGAGATATTTATTAAAACTTTTTTAATAAACATGAGGATTAATATTTAATCTTAATTAAATATTTTGAGTTGGGATTAGGGGTAGGAAATGATGGGATTAGCCTTTAATCAAAATTAAAGAAGGATTAGAAGATTTTGGAAGAGGTTAGTGGTCTTAAGGAAATTGGCCAAATTTTGGGCAAAAAATAAATTTTTTATTTATTTTGGGTTTTTTGGTCAATTTATTAATTAAATAATTAATAAATAAGGAAATAATGTTTAAATAAGATTTACACATTTTTGGGAGGGATTCTTTAATTAAATATTTTTAATTAAGATAAAGGGATTTAATGGCATAAAAATAAATTAATTAATTAAATAATTAATTAATTAATAAATGATGATGTTATCAGGAATTTTTCAAAAAAATACTTTATTTTCTAAAGGTTTTTAGGTGTCTACGTTTTGCCCCTCTTTGATGTGATGTTGCAAGTGGCATGGCATCAAAGATAAGAAAATAAGATGCCCAAGGCTAGAGCAGAAGAGGAGAGAATGGACTGCAAGATGCCCCCTCAAGAAGGCGACGGGGAGAGAATGTTGGGTGATGCGACGTGCTCCCCTGCCCATAGGTGGTTAATTATGTGGTGTTCCATGTTCACTAACAGTCATGGCTTTTGGTGCAACGAAAAATGGGCCCTACAATTGGTATCAGAGCCTGGTTTTGGCTTGGTCATGGGTTCAAATCTCCCCGGTGCCTTCCCGACCCGCGTAAGCACCTGGAATGCGCGTCGAGGGGGAGATTGTTGGGTGATGCGACATGCTCCCCTGCCCATAGGTGGTTAATTATGTGGTGTTCCATGTTCACTAACAGTCATGGCTTTTGGTGCAACGACAAATGGGCCCTACAGAGAAAGCGAGGCTCGACGACTTCTTGAAAAGTACAAGAATCCGAGATGAGCAAGAAGACTCAGATTGGCAAAGAGAAGGGGTTGAATTAGCTCAAACTCTCACTATGGGAGAATGATAAAGGAGAATCAGATGCACAAGAGGAAGCAAGCTTAAGACTTTAGGGAAGGTGGAGGATGAAGGAGCGGAGCGCTATAAAAAGGAATCCAGGATAGGGAGATGGATTATAAAGCTGATGCAATAAGATTTCAAAGAGTTAGATTGGAGGAAGATGGGTGTCAAAGATCCCTAAGACTAGGATTATGGATCTCGAAAGATGAGGCTTGGTGGATTGATTTGGATTGGTGGATCCCTAAGACTAGGATTTTGGATCCCTAAAGCTAAAGGTGAGGAGTGATTCAAAGAGATACTGATGCATAAGCTGGGGTAGGAGAGACGGATGTTGGATATGGATGGGGGATAATGGAGATGAAAGAAAACTATTGAAGCTTTTTGAGCGGGGGGATACTTCAAAGAGAAGTACCACCATGTAGTTGAGCACTAGATTTGCTATAGGACTATTGGTTAATTGCCAAGGTTACCAAGAACATCAAGTTCTTTTCACCAACTGTCCAGAGGACTGACAAACTGACTCAAAACAAACACGCAAGGATTGCTCCAGCATCACACATGATTCCTAAAGGAAGCAGTGTGGAACCGACACTAGGTAACCCACAAGCAGAAAAGAAAAACAAACAAAAGACATGATCAAGACCTTACACTCTGATTGCCCCATTCACAGTATACCATGATATGGAAGATCGTGGAAACCTTGAGGAGGGAACAAGGAGATTGCTTGGAAAAGATATTTCAAGACCCAATAGGGAAGAGTCCAAATCAAAAGAAAGCGAAAATCCAAAAGAGAACCGTTTGCCAATGAGATGGGTAGGACGAGGTACTAACGAACCAAGATCAGACATGAGGAAAGCTATATCCTGCAAGGACCTATCGGAGAGCACCTAAGCTGGTGGATTTGGATGAGTGATGCATCTGGCAAGCTGAACTAAGAAAGATAACACTTTGGTGATAGGAAATCTAGCTCAAGGATGCATTGGAATAGCTAACCAAGATGTGTGATGGGTGCAAGATGCTAATCAAGGACGAACTGACACGAACGTTGGATAGATACAATGGTACTAAGCTAAAGAGGATGTAAAACCTGATGGACCAAGATATGTTACAAATGTACAAGTTTGTTCATGTTTTGGTTTTTGTGAGATGGAAATGTTTGTGAAGGATGGGATGTCTATAATAGGTGATAGGTGGATAGGTAGATGGTTTGCAAAAAGCTTAAGTGAAAATGGGGTTTTGTGTGTGCATGTGATAGTATACAAGCTAGGATACAAGATTATTTACAGGTTGGAATATGGTACAAACTTTGGACAAGATTCGGATATACAAGGTATGGTACAAGATTTACAAGGTATAATACAAGCTTTGGTACAAGATTTTACAAGCTGAGGTACAAGATTTTACAAGTTGTACAGGAGGTATTTACAAGCTCCATTAGATTTTGGATATTTGGTTGGAACACCAAGGGAACAAGCAGGTATTTTATGGGATGGTGGGTGAATGGATGAGGGATAGGATAGTGATAGATAATGGATTAGTCTTAGTACACAAGGCACCTAAATTACCAAGTTTTCACCAAGGTACCTATCCAAGGCACTTGAATTGCCAAGTTTTCACCATTGGACGCTTATTTCTCTTTACTATTTTTTTTTTGTATTTTTCAAAAGCTAGGTATACCAAGGATCTTCAAGCATAGAACTTCTTGAGATGAATGATGTTAGTAGGATCATTCAAGAGTTCTCCTTTCGGTGTAGATAGCTGATAGGCTCTGGAGCCAAAGGAAGCAGTGACAACATAAGGACCAAGCCATGTAGGTTCAAATTTGCCTTTCTTTTCTCGATCTGCTTGGACTTTCATGTTTTCTTTGAGGACCATGTCACCTAGCTGAAAGTGTCGTGGAAGCACCTTCTTGTTGAAATTCCTTTTGAGATGAGTTTGATAGACTGTAAGATGATCATAGGCTTGTTGTTGTTGTATATGAGCAATGTTAGTATGCTAATAGAAACCAAATTTAAATAAAGCTTCTACAAACTAAACAAAATTCATAAACTTCAAGATAGACTAAGATGAGCTCTCAATTGAAAATACGAGCCATTAATGGGCTCTCTCAATGAGAAGCTCTCTTTTTGAGCGGCTTTATCTAAATAGATAGGATGTATGCTCAATATGCTTCCAAAGGCTTCAATGGATGATTGTGGATTTTTGGTGTGGATAGATGGCTTTAGTATGGCTTTGGCTCTCAAAATAGCATTATAAATTTACTTCATGGATTGTGTTATTTTGGCTTGGGGAAGGATCCAATTTATAGGCAAGAGGCTTGAGGGATTGAGGGCTAAGATGCAAGGATGAGAAAAAGCTCATGGAGGGCTCAGATTGCATGAGAAGAGAGCACATGGATTGTGCTTCCTTACAGCCAATCAAGGAGTGACACATGTCACATGGTGAGAGGATGGAGGAAAGGGGAAGGATGAGTCAACAAAGGAGGCTCAAGGGATAAAATCTTCATAAAGACCCTCATAATGACTTGTAAGAGCCATAAAAGGGCTTGTAAGAGTCATTTATGACCTAGTGGACTTCATAAAGTTTTATGGTTGAGATATTTTGAGGGTGATGAGAGCAATTTTGACTTGGACTTGATTAGGAGGGTTTTAAGCTTGCTTAGGCTTGTGCAAATGATTAGAGGATGGATTAGGATGGTTTAGGATTAGCTTAGGGATAGGCAAGTGGATGGCATTTGATGAGGGTGGGTGAAGGAGGAGATATTTGTTAACTTTGGCTTGGGTTAGTAAGTTTTAACCCATGTTTAGGGAATGTGACAAGGTTAGGAGGGGATTAGGATTAGGTTTAAAGACATCTTGTAGAAGAGTCTAGACTTTGGATGAGGATAAAGACTTTCTAGAATAGTCTAGAATTTCCTAGGATGAGGATGAAGACTTTCTAAAAGAGTCTAGAACTTCTTAGGATGAGGATAAATTAGATTTTTAGGAAATAAATAAAGTTTTATTTATTTCAAGGGTTTGGGTTGAGGAGATATTTATTAAAACTTTTTTAATAAACATGAGGATTAATAGTTAATCTTAATTAAATATTTTGAGTTGGGATTAGGGGTAGGAAATGATGGGATTAGCCTTTAATTAAAATTAAAGAAGGATTAGAAGATTTTGGAAGAGGTTAGTGGTCTTAAGGAAATTGGCCAAGTTTTGGGCAAAAAATAAATTTTTTATTTATTTTAGGTTTTTGGGTCAATTTATTAATTAAATAATTAATAAATAAGGAAATAATGTTTAAATAAGATTTAAACATTTTTGGGAGGGATTCCTTAATTAAATATTTTTAATTAAGATAAAGGGATTTAATGGCATAAAAATTAATTAATTAATTAATTAATTAATAAATGATGATGTCATCAGGGATTTTTTCAAAAAATAAAAATACTTTATTTTTTAAAGAATTTTCAGGTGTCTACAGTTGCTTCTCATCTAAGAGATCTAGCTAGGTGAGCCGAGCTACTCTGTATTCTTCATCTGATATTTGCCCTTGCAAAGATATGCACAAGGAGAGAAGTTCAACCTCTATAGGTAGTACCACTTCGGCACCATAGACTAGGGAGTATGGAGTTGTGCCTGTGGATGTATGAAAGGAAGTTCGATAGGCCCATAGGGATGGATTTATTTGTAGGTGCCAATCACGGCCGGAATCATTGACAACTTTCTTTAGGATTTTGAGGAGGGTTTTGTTAGTTGCCTTTGCCTGGTCGTTACCTTGTGGGAAATATGGGCTAGAAAAGCGGTGATGGATGCAGAGGGAAGTGCATAATTCTTCCATGTTGAGATTTTCAAAGTTACCTCTGTGGTTGGTGAAGATGGTGGATGGGATGCCGAAGTGACAAACAATGTGGTACAAGATGAACTTGGAGACCTGAACTCATGTAGCTGAGACTAGGGGGACTGCTTCCACCCATTTAGTGAAATAGTCTGTAGCTGTTATTATCCATTTATGTCCATCAGATGAGAGGGGTGTGATAGTTCCAACTAGATCAAGGCCCCAACAAGCGAAAGGCCAAGGTGGTGCAATAGGCTGTTGATCCTGTGCTAGAGCATGCACAAGATTTGCATGCTGCTTACATGGGAGACACTTTCTGACAAAGTCATAGGAGTCTTCGTCAATGGTAGGCCAATAGTAGCCTACTCTAAGGATTTGTTGCGCTAGGACAATACCACTCGTGTGGGCACCGCAAAGTCCAGAGTGTACTTTCTTTAACACCATCGCGGCCTCGTTTTGGTCTAAACATCGAGAGAGAGTATCGTGATAACCTCGACGATATAGGGTATTGGCTATGATAACATAGCGGGATGATTTTTGGATGAGGTTCTGGCATTGGGTACGTGTGAGGTGAGGGGATATGATACCATCGTTAAGGTAAGCGTGAATCTCATGGTACCAAGGGGATTGGGGACCAACCAAGATACAAACACGGTTTGAATCCTCATTCGCATAGGCAGGTGTGAGGAGCTGCTCCACTAAAAAATCATACTGTGTAGCTATTTGGAGAATTTCCCAGAGCGAGCCTATAGTAGCCATAGCATCTACTGCTTTGTTCTGTATTCGAGGTACTTGTGTAAACTAAAGCTTTGTAAAATGTTGGGTTAGCTTATCAACTAGCTCTTTGTAGGGTAATAGCTTTTCATCTTTGGTTTGATATTCATTTAGGGCTTGCTTGATGATGAGCTGAGAATCACCAAAGATTTGTAGCTCAGCAATGTTCCATTCTATAGCTATCTTTAATCCTGCTATGAGGGCCTCATATTCAGCTATATTGTTGGTGCTAGGGAATTGTAGCTTGAAGGCTTTTGGAATGTAATCTCCTTGAGGTGTGACCAACAATATTCCTACCCCTGATCCATGAGATGTGTATGAGCCATCAAAATAAAGTTTCCATGGGGGTTGTTCTTCAATTAGACAGATATGCTCATCTGGAAATTCTGTAATCAATGGATAAGCATCTATTAGAGGTGCATCAGCTAGGTGATCTTCTATAGCTTGCCCTTTGATTGCCTTTATGTCCACATACTGGATGTCCAATTTGCTAAGGAGCATAACCCATTTGGCCAAACAGCCTGTAAGTGTTGTTCTGGAGAGCATATACTTGAGAGGATCAATCTTGGAGACTAGTTGGATGGTATGACTTAGCATGTAATGGCGAAGCTTTTGAGTTGAGAAAACAACTGCCAAACAAGCTTTTTCCATAGGAGTGTAATTGAGTTCATAACCAACTAGGGTTCTACTGATGTAGTAGATGGCTCTTTCTCTGTTGTAGTCATTGAGCTATGCTAGAAGTGCCCCTAGAGCAGTAGGTGTTACTGATATGTACAAAATCAGGGGACAACCGGGAACTGGTGGAACCAAGATAGGAGGATTGATGAGATACTGCTTGAGATGGTCGAAGCTCCGCTGACATAAAGGATCCCACTTGAAGTTCTCATCCTTCTTCAGTAAATGTGAAAATGGTGTACACTTATCTGCAAGCTGGGAGATGAAGCACCGAACAGATTGAAGCTTTCCCTGAAGAGAACAAAGCTGTCGCAGTGTCTGGGGAGGAGGCATGTCTAAGATAACCTTGACCTTCTTGGGGTCGATCTCTATACCTCGTTTAGAAACTATAAAGCCTAGAAGCTTGCCAGATGTGACCCCAAAGACACATTTCTTGGGATTCAGCATGAGATGATATTTGGCTAACCTATCAAAGACTTTCTCCAGGTCAGCAAGATGATCCATGAAGGTATGAGACTTGACCAAGATATCATCCACATAATCCTCCAAAATGCTATGGATGAGATCATGAAAAATGGTTGTCATAGCTCTTTGATAAGTAGCCCCAGCATTCTTTAGGCCAAAAGGCATCATGTTGTAGCAAAAGGTTCCCCAAGGGGTAGTGAATGTTGTCTTATGCTAATCCTCTTCTGCAATCTTGATTTGATTATACCCAGAAAATCCATCCATGAGGGACAAAATTTCATGTCCAGCTGTAAGATCTATAATCATATCTATGTTGGGCAAGGGAAAATCATCTTTTGGACAAGCTTTGCTAAGATCTCTGAAATTAGTGCGAATTCTGATGTCACCAGAAGGCTTAGTGACGGGGACCATGTTGGAGATCCACTCTGAATAGTTGATAGGTCGGATAACCTTTGCAGCTAACATTCTTTCTAACTCAGCTTTGACCAGTAATACCACCTTGGGGTGCATTTTTCTAAGCTTTTTTCTAACGGGCTTGATCTGTGGATTGACAACAAGATGATGAACTACAAGCTTTGGATCAAGCCCTGGCATGTCTTGATATGACCATGCAAATCGGCCAATGTTCTCTCTTAAGACCTCAAAGAGGAGATTAGCTTGGTCTTGTGATAGGGATGCAGCAATGTGAACAAGCCTAGGGATCTCTGAAGAATCGATGTTGACTTCCCTAGTATCCTCAATTAGAATAGAAGATATCTTTGGTCAATTATCTTGAGGAGGTAATGCTAAATCCTCATGTTCTGCTTATGGCTCTGGATGTTCTTGCTGAGGGGTTCTCTTCGCTGCCTTAGCTAGTCTCAGATTCACCTTAGTTCCAGTTTTGGGTGTATCAAAACTAGGTTGGGGATTTTCTCCAAAATACCCCTTGGGATCTAGCTTGTAGATATAGGCAGAATCTTGCTTTGTTTTCTTGTGAGGTGTTTCAGCTCCCATGAATCTCAGAAGCACTTTTTCTGATGTGAACTCATCAATGTGTATGATACTTGGTTGGTCCCAATCTATGAGTTGTGGGTGGGCGAGTGGTAGGTCAATGAGGTGGATGGATAGTTCTTGGAGAACAGAGTCTTCGAGGGAGATTTGGTCTAGGATATCGTCATAGGCTCTCTTTTCAACTTCCTCAGGAATGTCTTCGATTTCGAAAAGGTCACGGTGAATGTTCAAAAAAGCGTGACCGTCCGTATTGGTACCCTCAGTTGTGGGTATGCCAAAGTCAAGACCTGACTTTGATTCCCACTCGTGTGCATCGATGGGGCACTGCATGCCTCTTTCTTCTGGTCCTAGACCACCACCTTGATAGTTCCATTTGTCAGTGATGAGCTTATGTTCTTGGGTATACTTCTAGCTAAAGTGATCAAGGCGTGCCTGATTCCTTTGAGGTGCATCCTTATGTAACCAATTGTTGATATCTGGAGTGAACTTCTCATGAAGAGGGATTTTCGAGGATACAAAGGTTGTTGGGCCAAACTGTTTATATCGAGGAGGTGGAATCTCCTTAGCTTTGTGATATGTCAGTCATCCATGGGCATGTGGATCAAGTGGGAGTGCCCCGAAAGCAAATGCATCTGACAGACTATACTCTCCACAGCCCTTGTTATTGATCTTCATGGTAGACAGGGTAGAGGCAAGGATGGTTTCCGGGTCATTACAAGTGTGGGATGAGCTGGCGATGGATGTGCCGATATCAATTCCAGGGTAATGGTTTGTATATGAAGCTTCAATTGCATTGCAGTAAGCAAAGGGTTCTGGATCAGCATGGATGGTTACCTCAGTGCCTTGATGCAGAAATTTGACACACTGATGGTAAGTGGATGGAACGGCTTTCATGGCATGAATCCATGGGTGATCGAGGAGGATGTTGAATGGTAGGTTTAGATCAATAACATGGCAGAGTGTTTCTTGGATGACTGGCCCAACCTTGATTGGCAGCAAAATAGTTCCTTTTGTGGTTCTTTCCAACTTGTCATAAGCTTTGATGGTGATAACCTCACTGATGATATCTGCCTCAGTATACCCAGCTTGTTTTATGAATTTTAGGGTGCAAATATTCAAGGCTGATCCATTATCTATCATTACTCTTTTCACGACAAAATTGGATACCATAATTGCTATGAAAAGTGGGAGGGTGTGATCTGGCTCGACCACGGGTATGTCGGTGGGTTTGAACGATAGGGCACATGAGGATGAAAGGTGTCCAACAAGATTGTGAAAATTAGTAGCATTGATATCAGAAGGGACACGAGATTCTATGAGAGCACTATCAAGGATGTTCTTGTACACAAGACTAGTGCGAAGAAGGTCTAAAATGGAGATTTGGGATGGCATGTTCCCAAGGTGTTCCAAGATATTGTACTGGCTTTTTGATGGAGCTGATGGTGTTGGTGAAACGGGTGGGCCTGCGATGTTAAATCGGGTTCTTCGAGTGGTGACTACACACTCATTGTTTGGTCCTTGGATATTGATAACATTGACAGAAGGCTCTTTCTCGGATATACAATCGATAAGGCTACCATAGTCTATATAGGATGAAGTGTGGTCATTGTTCTTCCCATGCTGTTGGTTTGGCTGACAGTTGTCGATGTTGTTGTTGTTGGTTTGGATAGGTTCTTTTCCAAGATTTTGATTGTTGTGAGGAGGAAAAGCATTTTGATAGATCTGTAAGCCTGCATTGGGAGAGATTTGGGCACCAACAGTGATTTCCTTCCGATCAATGAGGTCCTGCACATAGTCTTTTAGTTTCATGCATCTGAGGGTAGTGTGACCTTTTACCCTATGAAATTTGCAGTACTCATTGTCTTTGTACCATGCAGCTTTGGATTGGCTTGGGTCAATTTGCTGGGTAGGAGGAAATTTGATGAGGTTTTCCTTGACTAATTTCTCAAAAATGACATCCAATGGCTCACCAAGGGGTGTATAGTTTCTAGGTGTAGGTTGGAATCTGGGCTTTTGTCCTGCAGCTACATTGATGGCATTAGCTTGATTGCTAGACCCTTGAAAGTTTGGTCTTGGATTGTGGTTTTGATAGTTGTGGTTATTTTGTTGTTGGTAGTTGATAGCTTGCTGATTGTTTGGTTGATAGGGTGGGTTGGACTGGTTGTGAGAAGGACCAACAATATTCACATGTCTGGTGTTAGTGACGCCATCTATTGCAACATGCTTGTTTTTGTTCCAATACCTAGACTTGTCATTGGAATGTGATTGATTTTGGTTGGCTTCCTTGTAAATCTTGACCACACCATCTTTAATGAGTCCTTGCTCAAGGATCATTCCTTTCTCTTTGATATCTTTGTAGGTCTGCAAATAGTTCATGGTCATGTGGTGAGCCAAGCTAGGATGGGCATTATCAATAAACATTTTCACCAAATGGCACTCTGGCAAGGTGCAAGATATGTGGGTGGTAAGGGTTTGCCATCTTTGCAGATATTCGGGAAGGCTTTCTCCACCTTTTTGCTTGGTGTGGACAAGATCAACTACTGATAGCTCTGTTTCAACAAGATGGACATATTGGGTTACAAATGCCTCAAATAATTCAGCAAAAATTTTAATTGTACCATAGGGGATTCTATAAAACTATTCAAGAGCTAGTCTAGCCAAGCTTTTGGGAAAGAGACGCAAGAGGAAGATGTCATCGTATGCCACTTCTTGGCAATGCATGTAAAATTCTTTGATATGTGTGACAGGGTCTCCATTTCCTCTAAATTTGTCAAATTTGGGTGTCTCAAAATGCTCGGGGAATGGTGTCATGGTAATGGCTCTATCAAATGGGTAAGGGCACACATTCTCAAACTTGAAATTTTTTGGATCATTTCCCTCTTGGATGTTCTTCAAAGCTATTTTCATGGCTTCCCATTCTGAATTAATGGGTGATGGTTGGGGTGCCCCTAATGTAGGAGTGCCTTGAGGTAGGTATGCACTAGATGGGGCCACTAAATATGGATGGTTGTAAGGAATTTGCTGATAGGGATTGTACATTGTTTGGGCAGCTACATGGTGGATGACGGTTTGCTGAGGGGGAGGTGGCGCATAGTGCTGCATGTGCTGCGAGGCTTTCTGTTGATATGGGATTTGAGGTTGGGATTGAGGAACATAAGCTGGCTATGGGATAAATGAATTGATTTGTGGAGGTAAGGTATAAGATGGTTGTGAAGCTTGGGGAAAGGATCGGGGGGCCTGTGGGGTTTGACCAAGGTATGTGGGTTGCGCCCCCATTTCGGATGGTACCTGCAAATAATTGGTGGTTGGCTGGATTGGTGGGTTACCTCCTAGAAGTGGCATTGAAAAGTAGTTGGTAATAGGAAGTAATGGATTAGTTGGTGGTGGAGGTGGTGGGAATTGAAAGCTAGGAAATGGAATTGATGGGGTTTGATAGCTTGGTGGCTGGATTTGGAAGCTTGGTAGAGTGGTGGCGGGAGCTTGGGTCACTTGAGAGCTAGGCAGAACATTGGTAGTAGCTTGTGAGGTTTGATAGCTTTGTGGAGTGAGGGTAGTAGCTTGTGGATTTGTGGCTGATGGCACTGAGCTCCCAAGACCTAATGGAAATGATGGGATTGTGCTTTGGGCTATGGTGAGCAAGCTGGGGGTGATGAAAGGTTGATTACTTGGCCCCATGGGCGGCATCCCTGTTGTATATTGTTGAGGTTGGCCAAAGATGCTAGCACTGATTTGGGAGATGGGTGGATTTGGAAGGCTGGGTTGGGGAGGAGCAGCAGCAATAGTGAAGGGCGTGAACGGTGAGGTGTTTTGGGTAAAGGGGGTTTGGAGTAGAGAGGTATGAACCAAGGATGGAGTGGTGGTGGCTGGGTTGGCTTGCGGCATGGAGATTTCAACTTGGGTGGATGATGGTATGTTTGGGTCTGTTGGATCATATGGATTGGCTAGAGGCTCTTCTTTTGGCATATATTGAGGATAATTTGGATCATAAGAGCCTATGGGTGGTGGCAGCTGCCCAAACAACGGGTGAGATGGATCTAATAATGGAGGGGGTCTTCCAAAGTCAAAGGTTCCTACATTGTCCCTTTGAAAATTAGCCATGATTGTCTCTTTGTTCTTGTCTATAATGGCGTTTACCAATACTACATTTCCTGGTTGGTTCATGAAAGCTTCAATGTTAGTAGATGATGGCATAGCTTTCTCTGGGTTGAAGGATGGCTGAGTGCTCAAGGGGGGTGAGGCTATTCGATCCAAATGATAGGGTTCCATTGTTTCTTTCTTCTTGGCTAAGCGAGTGACAGGTGGCATGAAAAATGATCCTAGGGATGAGATGCAACAAATGCTGGTGGATGCAAAAGGGAGGAAGGCTTTTCTATGCAAATGATTTCCTAGGTTGAGGCAAAGCTATATGACAAAACCTGAGGATTAGGTTGGGGATTCTAACTTTAAAGATATGTTGCCAAAGCACAAAAGGTCTACTTTCCTATGTGCAAGCTTGGTGGTGATTGTGTCAACTTAAGGATAGACTGATGATCCTTTAGGAAGAACACGAGATTGACCACTTGTGGATCCCAACCTTTAGCTCAAGGTGATGAGGGATAATAAGTGGCAAAGCTAGATTACCCTAGACAAAGCTTTGTCAAAGGGATAACCTTGGTGAGATTGGTGATTTTGAAAGATTTTAGGAATGGCAAACTTTTAGCAAGGTGACAACAATTTTTGAAGGCTTGGATGTGAAGATTTTGGATTACTGGCTAGATGGTTTGGTCCTAAATGAGATGGATGAGCTAATAATGCTTAAGGGGATAACCTAAGATGGCTGATTTTTCTACAAAGATGACTCTAAGGTGAAGCTTATCCAAGAAGGTGTGGAGAAACAAGGGTGTCTAATCATAGAAATCATGCCTAGTTGGTAAGGCATAAGCAGGATTAACTCCTAGATGTTGGCTAAATTTGATGGTGTGCTCTAACCAGGCCTCTTGAAGTGCTTCGTCGACAGCTTTATCCTCTGCTTTGTGGAGTTTGGCAATTCGAGGACTTGGTGTTAGTTCTTTTCTCTTGGCTGAAAGTTCTTGGTATGCCTGAGATGGTTTGAGTTTAACTTTGTGGAACTTCTGTTTGGGTTTGGGTTGCTCTAACATCAATTCTTGAATCTACTTGGCTTTGAGAGACCTCAGTTATTTTGCTTCAACTTGTTCAACTTTTGGAATAGGTAGTGACTACGCTTAGTATACCCTAAGCTAGGATTGACCAAGTTTGGCAAACATTCATTCAACAAATAAAAAAGCAAGCAATAGATAGGAACAACCAGATAGAAGTTTTTGATTCTCAGAATGTGATACTTGCGCTGAGGAGTGTGTATGTTTTACAAATGTTTCGATCAGTCACTTCAAACACATTAACACTCTAGATGGTTGTCTACAAGGCTGACAGTTGGTTTAGCTAGGGAGTCCTCGATATACCCAAAGGTACGTGAGGCCCAAATCTGTAGATGAAACCAACAAGATGTCACACAGCTGAGAGGAGCGGTAATCCACTTCTCCTCTTTCACTTCTCAAGGGTATAAAGTTCCTTGAGGCTTAGTCCGAGTGACAAAAATCTTGATTCCAAGAGAGGTGTCTTTGGATTCACCTCCCGATTTTTATACTCCGCCGGAACGCTAGAGTTGAGGTCGTCCAAGGGGTGATGAAATCCCCAAGCAGGCCTCCTAAAAAGAAACAAGGTTTTGGATCCTAATCTTATGCACCCAAGATGGCCTCGAAAGACGACAAGGGGAGAGAAGACTTGGATGACCTTGGGCTAAAAAAAAAAAAACACGCTTGTTCTTTTACCAACTGACTCTTATGTGTGCTAATCTAGACTTTGCAAGCACTCATGTTTAAGAGACACGGTTCAATTCCAACTTGAAGCGCCAACAAAAGTAAATCGATCAAAGAATGCAAACAAGAAGAAGAGTTAGGGTCAACAAAAGCAAACTCGTGCGCCCAGAGGCCCTCCACGTCAAGTATCAATTAATTTCCTTTAAAGCATTCAAGAGTTGGTGTAATTTTGTTTTAAGCCCAAAGCAAAGATGTGTGAGACTCGATTTGTCAAGCACGCGCCTGGAGGCCCTCCACGTCAATAGTTGTTCAATTTTAGTGCCCAAACTTGAAGTGTGATCGATTTAAGCTAGGGTTTTGGTCATTTAAAATTTTTGATAAAGTTAAAGCAAACGTTCAAAGATCAAGTGAGTGAGTTAGATTGTGGAACATTTAACACCTTTTTCAAGTAGACCCATCCCCATAAATGGCGCTGAGATTGCAACCAATGGTTGAATTGATGGGTGATTAGAAAAGAGGTGAGTCCAAGGAACTACTCAAATTGATTTTTGAAAATTTGTATTTAACTTAACAAATTTTCTTAAATGTCCAAAAATCAAACTTTACCTAAATTGCATGTGGAAAAGAGATTTGTTTTGTTCAATTTTAGAAGCTCCAAATGAAGTGTTTGATATTGCAATGGTTAATTGATCCCTGACATTCAAGATTGGATTTGTTGTTTTAATCATGCATTCAAGGAAAATTTGATTTTAATCCATGGCATTCAAGAGTGTGTTTAGCAACATGCATTCAAAGACAAGTGATTAAACATTCAAGTTTTTTACCTTTGAGCATTCAAGATTGAGATTTTGTGTGTTGTTTTAAGAACTTTGAAGTGCTTTGTTTTAACCTTAGATCATTCAAGATTGTTTTGGACTCAAAAGTGAAAATGACTCTTTGGACTTTGGTTTTCATTAAAGATTTTGTGTTCTAGTTTGCATATTTTAAGCCCAAAAATTATATTCTTAGATTGTTTTGATGCATGAAAAACTTAAGAAACATTCAAGATTTTGCAACAAGACATTTGTTTGGAACAAATAACAAAGCTTTTAGGACAATTTTTGGCAACCATTTAGGATTCTTAGTTTTCATGAGATTTTTAAAAGAACTTTAAAATATTTGCAAATGAGGTTCATTTTATCCTTGATTGATGCTTTGAGTTTGACTTAGATTTTAGTGTGCACTTAGTGTTGATTTTGAACCTTTTGAAATGGAAACTTGAAGTTCTTTTTAAATTCCCAAAAATAAAGTGTTCCTAACTTTGCATGAATGCATCTAAAACCTTGATGTTTCAAGGATGCAAATGATTGGATTGGTTTAGTTTCACTTGTTAAAATGCTTCTTCTTTTTTTTGCATTTTTTTAGTTTTTAATGAATTTAAGTATGATTTAGGGGTTCATTTTAAGCACTAAAAAGAAGTGTGTATGATTTTGCTTCCTTAAAAAAAAATGTCCAAGATCTCCCACAAGAAGAAGAAGAAGAAGTAGATGGAATAAGAAGAATATAGACAAGAAGAGGAAGAAGAATTCCAAGTGCTTTGTCCACCTATAAGCTTGAAAAATCTGCAAACACTATGAGATTGACTATGAGTTCCTTTGTCTTCTTCATGCTCATGTGGACCTACAAAATCAATTTATACAATCCTACCAATTACAAAAACAAGAAAAAATAGCAAATGACATACAAGACTTGACTAAAAAAGCTAATGAAGATGACCCATGCGGGGTCCCACCGGGCATGCCAAAATGTATATGAGCAATGTTAGTATGCTAATAGAAACCAAATTTAAATAAAGCTTCTACAAACTAAACAAAATTCATAAACTTCAAGATAGATTAAGATGAACTCTCAATTGAGAATATGAGCTATTAATGGACTCTCTCAATGAGAAGCTCTCTTGTTGAGTGGCTTTGTCTAAATAGATAGGATGTATGCTTGCTTCAAAAAGGGCTTCAAATGGAGTTGGAATTTGGGTGTGAGTGTATGGTTTTGATGTAAAATGGCTTCTTAAAATGGCATTATGACTTTACTTCATGGATTGTGTTGTTTTGCAAAGGGGAAGATCCAATTTATAGGCAAGAGGCTTGAGGGATTGAGGGCTAAGATGCAAGGATGGGAAAAAGCTCATGGAGGGCTTAGATTGCATGAGAGGAGAGCACATGGATTGTGCTTCCTTACAGCCAATCAAGAAGTGACACATGTCACATGGTGAGAGGATGGAGGAAAGGGGAAGGATGAGTCAAAAAAGGAGGCTCAAAGGATAAAATCTTCATAAAGACCCTCATAATGACTTGTAAGAGCAATAAAAGGGCTTGGAAGAGTCATTTATGACCTAGTGGGCTTCATAAAGTTTTATGGTTGAGATATTTTGAGGGAGATGAGAGCAATTTTGACTTGGGCTTGATTAGGAGGGTTTTAAGCTTGCTTAGGCTTGTGCAAATGATTAGAGGATGGATTAGGATGGTTTAGGATTAGCTTAGGGATAGGCAAGTGGATGGCATTTAATGAGGGTGGGTGAAGGAGGAGATATTTGTTAACTTTGGCTTGGGTTAGTAAGTCTTAACCCATGTTTAGGGAATGTGACAAGGTTAGGAGGGGATTAGGATTAGGTTTAAAGACATCTTCTAGAAGAGTCTAGACTTTGGATGAGGATAAAGACTTTCTAGAATAGTCTAGAACTTTCTAGGATGAGGATGAAGACTTTCTAGAAGAGTCTAGAACTTCTTAGGATGAGGATAAATTAGATTTTTAGGAAATAAATAAAGCTTTATTTATTTCAAGGGTTTGGGTTGAGGAGATATTTATTAAAACTTTTTTAATAAACATGAGGATTAATATTTAATCTTAATTAAATATTTTGAGTTGGGATTAGGGGTAGGAAATGATGGGATTAGCCTTTAATTAAAATTAAAGAAGGATTAGAAGATTTTGGAAGAGGTTAGTGGTCTTAAGGAAATTGGCCAAGTTTTGGGCAAAAAATAATTTTTTTATTTATTTTGGGTTTTTTGGTCAATTTATTAATTAAATAATTAATAAATAAGGAAATAATGTTTAAATAAGATTTAAACATTTTTGGGAGGGATTCTTTAATTAAATATTTTTAATTAAGATAAAGGGATTTAATGGCATAAAAATAAATAAATTAATTAATGATGATGTCATCAGGAATTTTTCAGAAAAAATACTTTATTTTCTAAAGGTTTTTAGGTGTCTACAATAACTTCTGATCTTAACAGCCAAAATAGGCCACCAAATAGCATAAAAAATCTAAATAAACTGCACAATCATTATGGGCTTGGAATCAACTTTCTGATGCTTTGCCTCAAGATCCATGCCAAAATGTCTTGATTTGTGTACTCCAAAATCTTGATTTTCGTACAAAAAAATCTATTTTTTGTGCCAAAAATCATAAAATTGTCACCTCGAGAAATGTGCCAAAGATCTTGATTTTGAAAAATATTGATTTGCATGCCCCAAAATCTTAATTTTGCCAAAAATACAAAATCACCTCCTCGAGAAACATGCCAAAAATCTCAATTTTCAAAAAATCTCAATTTGCATGCAAAATTTAGAAAATTACCACCTTAGAAAATGTACCAAAAATCTTGATTTTCGAACAAAAAATCTCAATTTGTGTGCCAAAAAATCTAAAAAACTCGAGAAACGTGTCAAAAAAAAAGAAAATCGTCGCCTCGAGAAATGTGTCTAATCTACAAGCAAAATTTTTAGCCTGAAATTTGAACTATGTCCAAATTGGATAAATTTTATGTGAAAATAAGGGTTTTTGGGTGCTTTGAGCTCAACGGCGATGTCTATTTGGGCTCAAAGTGCACCGAAAAATAGTGACCCCCTAGATTCAATACAAAAAATCTAAAAAGTGAAATCCTCTGAACAAAAACATAGATCTGAAAGCCAAGATAAACTTCTCATAAATAGAATAGGGGCATGAAGATCTGGAGCTTTGATACCATGTTGAAGTTGATGAAAGATCAACCCCATAGCTCCTAAGAATCGCCTACATGCAAACACCTGTCACAGAAAGAGAGAAGCAAAAAGCTATGGAGGCTATAATTCCTAGATCCATAAATGAGACATTCTTGATGAGCAAAAAGAAAGATTACTATTATCAAATGTGAATGAACAAAATTAAAAAGAGATCAATCCTTATAAAAGGAGATCAAAACCCTAACAGAGTAAAACCCTGGTTGCATGATAATAATTAATAAAAGATAATAAGTGACTTAACAATTAAATCAAAATGATTTAATTAATAAGGCAATATCTTATTACTCTAACATAGATTATCAGTAAAACAGATTACACATTTAACAACAACCGTTCTAAATTTTAGCTTAAGTAAACTAGAGATAATAAGTGACTTAACAATTAAATCAAAATGATTTAATTAATAAGGCAATATCTTATTACTCTAACATAGATTATCAGTAAAACAGATTACACATTTAACAACAACCGTTTCAAAATAATCTTTAAGCCTTGCTATCACAATCATAGGTTTAAGAATGAGTCTTATACTACAAACTAAGCTCACTCATGTTAATTTCATCTTGTTGATAAGATATAGAAAATATGCTATGATCTATCTTTGATATTATTTCCTGTACACTGGTACATTGCTAGTCTTTACAAAATGAACTGTAACTCTTTCAGAACTCAACATAAGATCCAACAAACATAGATATGATGTACTCATTCTTCTACACAAATGTAATCGTACATAGCCTAACCTGACATATGTTAACTTTGTTGTTCTAGTATAAAAAATCCCTGGGTATCATGATCATGTAAATATGTGTTGTCATGAATGAAAAAACCTATCATTAATACAACACACAAATAGTACATTCAAGTGCCAACCAAACCTCTATTTCTAACAATATCTTCATTTTAGTCATGAGTCATGTACTTCCATTTTGAGTCTAACTTTCTGCTACATTTGTGTTATTTTGGCTTATGCAACTTTTTTTTGTTAGAATCATCTTTAGTGGTTAAAATATGGTAGTTATTTGATTTAGCGTCCTTACCTGTTAAAATATTCTTGAATTTTTTAGCATGCACAAATATTGTAATCAAATATTAAGAGTTTCTTATGTGACACATGAGTAGGAGAGCCTCATGAGATCAATATTTAATGATATTTTGATGGGATCAAAAAAATTCTAATTTTTTTTAGCCAAAGGTACCTAAAATATTAGAAATTTAGGTCATGTTAAAAGAGTTGGCACATTAATAGAAAAATAACATTTGAAATACACATTTAAATTGCATTAAAGTTGGGAATTCACAAAAACAAGAAATATACAATAAGATTTGACTAAATAAAAAACTAAAACCTCACTAAAAATAAATGTCCATACCTTGTATAACTTGTAATGCAATTGACACATACCTTGCAATATAATCTAACAAGTAGCAAGTATTCTTAAGATCTTAGAAAATACACTTAAAACTATAAAACATGCTTCTACATGCACTTAAAAACTAAGATGGGTTGCCTCAATACAGAGTTGTATGTATTGTCAATCTATCATGTTGGAAACTATGATATGTATACAAGATTATATGCCCTTTCAATTAGATCTTGCTGACAAGATGAGAGTAATGGTGTTTGACTAGTTGATTGAGGTTGTTCAATTTCTTCATTCTACCATATTCATAAGTTCATCTATAATAAGTACAAGATGAATATTAGTATACTTCATAAAAAGACATAAATCCCACAATGTAATAAAAAAAAATCTCCAATACAATATTAAATGTAATAAATAAGATTTTTGGGATTTCTCAAACACTAGAAAATTAGGACAAGGTCACTTGAAAGGAGAAAGTGATATAAAAAATTATGGATTTAGATGAGATGGAAGGAAACTTTAATGAATTTTTATGTAAGTAAGGCGGGGAATTTGACCCATACTTAAGGAAGTTGGGATTTATATTATATGAAAATCAACATGGAAAATGCATACAGTTACTATTGAAGTTGAGGAAAGATCAACTCACAACTCTGATACCATGTTGAAGTTGAGGAAATATCAAGACACAACTCCCAAGAATCTCTACATGCAAACACATGTCATAGAAAGAGAGGAGCAAGGCTACGAAAGCTGAAACTCACAAATCCATGAGAGACGATGCATTCTTGATGTGCAAAACAAAAAATGTTATTTAATAAAAAAGAATTAATTACAAAGAGAACCAATACTTATGAAGGAGATCAAAACCCTAAAAGGTAAAACTTATGTTGCATAATAATAATTAATAAACATTATTACTCTAACAACCCCCCCCCCCCCCCCCCCCCACCATTAAGATAAACTTAGAGAGTACCTAAAAACTTAGAAACTACTATTAAAAGTAAAATTGGGTCCTAACAATAAGGCCTAATGAGGTACCCAAGCACAACACAATCTTTCTAAAGAGGAGAGATGGAGAAAACCAAATGGGAAAAATCCTACTCCAAGAAGAGATGGAAAGAATGTTGAAATATTGGTGAAGGACTACAAAAGCCTCCAAACTAGAGAATGTCCTAGAAGATAGGAACAAAGGATGAGAATGAAGAACGCCATTGAAGCATGAAGAAGCTACAGTACTATATTAAAAAGTAACTAGTAATTTGAATAACCTCCATTGAAATATAACCTGGCCAAGTAGAGAAGACTATAATTGAGTTCCCTTAGAAGATGCTAGTTGAATTAGGAGGCACACAAAGGTAAACAAATGAACTAAAGGATATTAAAGACATGAAACACAAAAGCCTAAAGAGTTTATCGATTGAACATGGAAAGCTAAATCTACAATAGGAACAAAAAAAAAGAGTGTCTGTATGGTAAATGATCCATCTCACTGAAATGCATAGGTACCTAGCCATTGCATCTACCTAGTACATAGGAACAAATACTATAGACATAGCTCACTCCATTGAACCAAGGAAGAATAAGAACCAATAGTAGAACCATCCCAATATAGAAAAGGGTGAGGTGATAGGAAACTAGAAAAGTGGGCCAATAGAACTACATGTCAAGGAACCATGATTAAGATACATAGATAAATTAATAATATTGTACTAAGGTGATCAATATTATACATTTCATGAAGCTAATGTCACAAAAGATAAATTTATTGGAAAAAAATAGATGGGAAACAAACGCAAAATATCAACCCCACTAACACTCAATCATAGTAGTGCATGTGCAATAAGGCACAAGATATGATGAATCCAAAGAATATAGTAATCTGTATGAGTTTCCTTAGATTACACTACTTGAATCAGAAGGCAAAATAAGGCAAATAAATAAAACAAAAATAAAAAAGGCATATGGAACTTTATCTCAGTGTGTTTGCAAAGATACATATAATAAATGTCTAGAAAGATCAGAAGAGACATAAGGTTGATACAACAGATAGTACAACTCATGAAGAATCATCTAAAGCAAGGAAAATGATCCCTAACATGAAATAACTAAGATATCCACCATAATGCAAAAAAATCAAAAACTTAAATAAGATGTTCCTGGATTAGAATCTCAAAAACAACCAACAACATTAGAAAGAGCACAGGAAAACCTTTTTAGTTGTTCAGTAGTAAAATAGAAGCACTTTAATAGGATGTAGAGCTCCACTTTATAGGGCACTAAGCCAATCAAATATGTGTTTGTGAGGAAAAGAGGAGAATCTCCAAGTATGATTCCACTTATGATTTAAATTAGATTAGCTCGGATTCAAAGGAAGAAGGGTGTTAATACTAAATCTGGGTTGTAAATAGGAATGCAATACCAAGAAATACACTCTCTTAGGCCCTTGATAAGATAATGTGAATGTGAAATTGAACTAATTACTTAGGAAATGTAAATCTAGAATCTATGTGAATACAATCAACCCAATTAAGATGTAAATCTAGTGTAAAGATATGAGATAAAATGTAAACGACTCACCTTGAAATGTGTAGAGGAAGATGTGTTTTTCACTCAATAAATTTTGAATCTGAAACTTTTTTGAACTTTCATCTACAAATCTTGGAATGAAACGATGAAAGGAACAAAACCCAAAAATCTCCTCGAAATCCAAGACTGAAGGACTAGGTCGACGTGGAAGGATGTCCTACAACCAAGTTGATGTATTTTGTGGATTTGAAATTGACAAGTCTAGAAAGCTTGTGAACTATAGGTTCCAGATCTATAATTATTTTTGCTCCCAACCTACAAATCACCATAGAAAGAAAAGTTTGGGGGTTGGGGTTTGATGAGGGATTGCCTTTGTTAAGCCTTAGGTTAAAGAATTAACCATGAATAATGTAAATGTAAAGGACTATAAAGAACAAGATAAATGTTAGAATTCACCTTGCCTGTGTGTATGTAATGTAGTTCTTGAATTAAGAATGTAGGATATCTCCACACTTTGCAATGGATCTATCATAACTCTGTCATGGTGCCATGGATATGGATATGCATAAATGAAGAGGATGGATGCTTCAATGTAGATCTCCTCCCTTAATGACAAACAATACACTGGATCTTGAAGAGAAAATGCTCACAAAGGATTCTCCAATGCTAGATATAAATCTCCTTGCTTGAATGCTTGAATACTTGAAATCCTTGAATACAAAAGGAATAAATCTTTGCTAGAGAGCTAGAGCTTGAGTGCATGAACAATGATTGAGATGAGATATTAAATTGAAGCCTCCAAGTCTCCTTATATATGATTTTTTGAGCAAGAAAGCAATACAGGTTGATTGAATAATGGTCATTAACTAATTAAACCCTTGAGGACTTTCGAGCCCCAAGATTAGAAACTATCAAGGACTAGGTTAACCTAGGTTGACCTAGTCCAAGACTATGCCAACCTAGGAGGACTAGGTAGACTTGGGTCAACCAAGTCCATACTAGGTTGACCTAAGTCAACCTAATCCAAGAGAATAGGTCATGGGCACCATAGAGAGCCAGGACAGATACCCGAGAGATAAGGTGAAAATATGGAAGAGAGAAGAGGAAAAGGAGGAAAAGAAGAGCAAGCAATGATAATATCCATGGTCTAAAGAGGGAATCATGAAGAGGAGGGAGCTCAATAGTCTTGAAAGGAAAGTGCATCCACTTTAAGATGGTACATTAAGCCCCCACTTTAGCGGGAGTATGAGTTTCCTCAAACTCATGGTAAAGTAGATCAAGAGAAAAAGAGAAAATCTTATTATAACTAAAAAGGAAAGAAATCATCAAGCCCCCAAAATACTTGAGTCGTATAACATCCAAAGTCAAAATGAGACAGATAAGAACTACAAAACAAAGGGGTGTAATTGCTTGCCCAATAAGGTTTGTGTGCCCTATTGTAAACCACACAAGGAAAATGAACAAGGGAAGAACCAGGGAGAAAGGTCTCTACAAAAATGGATGACATCGAATAATCTAGCAAATATGTGTGGCATACTAGTCAACCCATCATAGATAAACTAAATGGTCTGGCAAGTGTGTGTGGCATGCTAATTAGTCTATCGAGGGATTCAACTTCAAGGGAACTCCATGTCCCAAAAATAAGAATTTAAAGGCAATCTAAGCATAAGGATGTGTGTGTCCTTATGGGATCAATATCAGGCTTCCCAAACTATTAGTAGTCAAAAGAGGGGTAAAAAATAAGGATCATCCTTCCAAATTGTCAAAGTTTAGAGAGAGATCTAAAAAGAGACCAAGCCCCCAGGAACTGTCCAAAGTTCCTAGAAACTAAAAAGGGAAAAGAAAAAAGAGAGAGGATAAAAGACATGAAATAACACTGCATAGATTTAGGTATACCTTATAAATCATACCGAGCACTAAGGATGAAGTAGTAAAAATGATGAGTGGAGTGTAAGCCCCCATGTTAAAGTGATTGCAAACGCCTTAATGGAAGCATACATGCATCCACAAAAGAATGTTTCCACAATGAGATTCCCCCAATAGGAGAAACATATCAAGTGAAATGAGCACAATAAAAAGATAGAGCACAAAAGGTATCTACTAACTAAGGGGTCCGTAAGATCATATGATAACATGTAATGTTATGTCAAGTATGAAAATATATTCATTCCCAAAGGAAGTAGAACTACAACACAGTGGAGGAAAAGACACAAAAGAGAGATACAAAGAAGATTTTTTTTGGGCCAATAACATGGAGACCAAAAAGAACAAGTGTTATCATATAATAAGCAAACAAGAAGACTAAACAAGACCACTAGTACAAACAATAGTACATGCACAATATGAAATAGAATGACATATAGAAGAAGAGAGATAAAAATAGAAGAATGTAGACAACAGAACGATTACTTTATCCCCTTACACTCAACAAAGCAACAAAGATCGTCTAAAGCAAATAAAAAGGAAAACAAAAAATAGAAGCACAACATGGGATAAACACAACATAAGAACTCTAAAAGCTACCATTATGGATGGAGTTCACACCAAGTGTTTTCTTCCCCCCCCCCCCCCCAAATCTCCATCTAAAATACTAGGGGAAGGATGATGACTCGTGAGAGGAACAATATCCATAATAGTAGGAATCACAATGAGTTCTAAGCAAGGACTTTGAGAGTCATTGTACTTATTACCAGGAGTGATTATAAGTTGTGTATAAAACATGTTAGGTAAATAATTATATATAATAATTGAATCATTATCACTACTATCATCTAAAGTATCCTCCATATCTAGATTAACATAATCTAAAATATGAACATAATTATCATGTTTATCCAAATGCATGGTGTTACCTTGTTGAACCTCCTCCAAAGATGCATGTAGGGTGTGATCAAAGGAAGGAAAAGGTTGAGATGAAGATATAGGCTAAGAAGAAAGAAAATGAGCTTGAGCCTTAGCTCTAGCTTGAAAACCATTAGGAAGAGTAAGATCCATAATCTCAGCTACTTTAATTGGTAGTTTCTATAAAGATGATCAAGACAAATAGATGGTTTTTTAGGACAAGATGGCCAATAAAAATAAACCTCAACACAATCTTTAAGACATGATGGTTTATAGAGATAATCATTAACAATAATAATAACTCTATCACAAGTGAATTTAAGACATTTATGAATAGGAGAAGTAGTAGCTTGCATTATAGAAAGCCATGGAATACCAAGCTTATCTTAAAATTGATCAGAAGTAGGAATAAACACAAAGGTAGTAAAAATAGTTTTCTCTAAAACAATAACAGATAAAGTGAAAGAACCTTGAGGTTGGTAAAGAAAACCATTACAAGATTGAATCCATATAAGAGTTGAATCATAAGTATCTCTATGCAACCCTTTATTAAAAAGGTGTTCTTAGGTGATAACATTCACAACAGAGGAAGGATCAACCAAAGTACCACGAGAAGGGATATGAGCCATTCTAGCAGTGATGTAAACAAAACCATTAGGTGCCTTAAACATATCATACTAACTAAAGCTAATAGTAGGTAGTGTTTGTTAAGGATCAGGTAGAGAAGAAATCAGAGGTTGAGACTCTAACTCAACATGATTAACCACATGTTTTTCTTCTTCTATCTTCTCATCATAAGAAATGTGGAAATTAGAAGAAGAAGCTTGATTAATGACATTTGTTAAGTGTGAAGGCAAAGGACCAGTGTAAATCTACAAATTCTGATTATGCAGTGTAACAAACTAATTCTTATGATTAAGTTGAGAATCAATAAAAATAGCCTTAGAATCAATAAGGTCTTGAATAATTTTTTTCAGACCATAACACTTTTGAGTATCATGACCTAGTTGACATTGATATTGACGTAAGGCATTAGAGTTAAAAGACTTAGGAAGAGGTTTACAAAGATCAATAGGATGAATAGGAGGAAGATTAAGAACACAGGCATGAAGAAACTTAGTCATTACCTCAGGCAAAGGCTCGGATAAGTCAATATATTGATGATTAGGATGTAATACAAAGGAAAAAGTAATCTTACCTCAAGATGTAGTAGCCACTTGATCACCATCTGTATGTGGAGATTTGATTTTGATAAAGATGTTAAATTTAGAGAACTTATTTGAATGTTTGATGGCATCACTCGTATCACTAGAAATAGGAGTTGTCAAAGTAGAGCTATTGAGTTGACTCACTTGTAACTGGTAATGGTGAAGTATTGCACATAGGTTTGTAAAGGAGGTATACTCAGCAAAGAAAATCTTATTGCTAATATCTTTTTGTAGATTAGAAATAAAGATGCATTAAATATCATGATCTAGCACATGATAAGAAATATGAGCATACAAAAGTTTAAATATACCAATAAATTTAGTAATTTTCTCTTTAACATTATGCTTACAGTGCATTAAATTAGCTATAGGAACTTGTAGAGCAATATTATTATGAAACTGTTGAATGAAAACATTAACAAGAGTTTGAAAAGAATCAATACAATAAGGAGGTAAAGATCAATACCATTGCAAGGCTCTATCCTTAAAGGTGCATTGAAACAACTTAGCCATAAGCCTATAGTCGTGAGAAAAATCATTACATATGGTTTGGAAAGTTTTAACATGAATCATGAGATCTGACTTACCATTATAAGTCTCAAGACTAGGTACCTCAACATGTTGTGGAATAAAAACATGATGAATATCTAAGGAAAGGGGATTCACCACATCACATATAGGAATATTGTGCTTAAATTAGGTTAAATGAGCAAGTTTTTGTTGTAAAGCAAAGACAGTTTGAACCAAGGTACTAATAGTAGGATCAGAAGACACACTAGTAGCCATAGGTGTACTAAATGGATTAGAAAAGGTATAATAAGCAAAAGGAAGATGTAAGAATTTTGGCAGAGAATTAGAAGGAACAGGTAAAGGTTTTGAATAAGTGAAAGGAACCACATTATATGAAGGTAATGGAGAAGGAATGGATGTAGGAGGAACACTCACGAGAAGTGAAAGACTAGGAAGACTAACACTTAAAGGAGTGGAAACTTATGTAGAATTAGTTATAAGAGGTAGAGAATATGTAGGTATGTTGGAAAGAGTGGTAAAAATTGAGATAAAATTTTCAACGATGGTAGAAGAAGGAGGGTATCCAAAATCTTGAGCACATTCCATCAAATACATAGCATGAGTATTAATAAGGTGAGATATACCACACAAGATAGAAATATTGATTTCATCAGTATTAAAAAGCTTCCCAAGAGCTTCAATAACAAAAATGTTATTAGGATTATGATTTTCTTGAGCAAGCCAAGTTTCCAATTTATCAAATTCACTAGAAATCTTATCAGCTTGCAAAGGAGGAACTCTTAAAGCATCATCCTCATTGTGAGATGAATGAGAGGATTTATGCTCCATAATAGGATTAAGATCCCGAGAAAAAATGTGACTATCATCAAATGAACCCATGAGTCTATGACTTTTCATAATGGGATTGATATAGGTAGGGCTTGGTGTAATTAAGCTCATAAAAAGAAGAGACCACAAAAGGAAAACCTATTGATATCTAACCAAATTAAAGAACATCCAATATAAAAAGATATGCAAAATAATCCAACACCAAAAAGACAAGGGGGTTCACATTGGGTTCACCAAAATGTTTGGTGGTAAAATGGAAGCACTTTAATAGGATGTAGACCTCCACTTTATAGGGCACAAAACCATTCAAATACATGTGTGAGGGAAAGAGGGGGATATCCAAGTATGATTTGACTTATGATTTGAATTAGATTAGCTCATACCCAAACTGAGTTATAAAGAGGAATGCAATACCAAGAAATACTCTCTCTTAGGCCCTTAATAAGATAATGTGAATGTGAATTAAACTAATTGATTAGAAAATGTAAATCTGAATACAATCGACCCAATTAAGATGTAAATCCAGGGTAAATATATGAAATGGAATGTAAAAGATTAATCTTGAAATGTGTAGAGGAAGATGTGTTTTCACTCAATAATTTTTAGATCTGAAACTTTTTTGAACTTCTATAAGCAAATCTTGGAATGAAACAACAAAAGGAACAAAACCTAGAAATCTCCTCAGAATCTGAGATTGAAGGACTAGGTCAACATGGAAGGACATCCTACAACTAGGTTGACATAATCCATGGCTCTGAAACTAATGACTCCAAAATGCTTGCAAACTGTAGGTTCTAGATCTATAATTCTTTTTCTCCCAACCTACAAATCACCACATAAAGAAAGGTTTGGGGTTGTGGTTTAATGAGGGATTTCCTTGGTGATTCGTTAGGTTAAGGAATTAACCATAAATGAGAAATGAATATAAAGGACAATAAAGAACAAGATCAATTTTAGGATTCACCTTACCCGTGTGTATGTACTATAGATTTGGATTAGGAATGTAGGATAACTCCACATTTTGCAATGGATCTATCATTATTCCATCATGGTGCCATGGATATGGATATGCATCAATGAGGAGGATGAATAAATCAATGCATATCTCCTCCCTCGATGGCCAATAATACACTAGATCTCAAAGAGGAAATTGACGTAGGCAAAGGATGAATAACTAGGGCCAAAGCCTCACCCAACTATCCAAACCACCCTGCAAGATTTAATACAATGGAAGCAAACACAAGGAACAACAACCAAAGGAGGAAGAAGAGTGAAATAATTTTATTGATTCATCAAAATATATTCATACATGCCCAACTGTAAGGCCTTCTAGGTTACAACCAATTACAAATACATTCACATTCAAAGATCCAACTGCAAATTCACACTTTCAGTTTTGCTCTACAATATGCACCCAAAAACTTGCCTAACTCTAAGCCTAAACACTCTCTATATACTTGCCAAAATGGCTTACAAATTATTCTAGAACATTACATAAAAGGAAGGTCGACCCAACAATGGTCTAGACACATCCCAAGAAAAGATCTTAACATAAATGTCGTGATCGAAATAAATCCTACAAGTTAGTTCGCAAAAATCACGTCCAAATGCTGACACTCGACATACACTAGTATCTCGACACACACTAGTATCTTGGCACGTGAAGAGACACTTGGCATACACTAGGTAACTCGACACATGAAGAGTCACTCGGTATACACTGGGTAACTTAGTACATGAAGGAATTGCTACAGTAACTTGACACATGAAGGAATTACTATAGTAACTTGGCACATGAAGGAGCTGCTAGGCACGTGAAGGAACTGCTAGGCACATGAAGGAACTACTAGGCACGTGAAGGAACTAGAATTGCTAGGCACATGAAGGAACTGCTAGGCACATGAAGGAACTGTTAAGCACATGAAGGAACTAGAACTACTAGGCACAAACTTGCAGAAAGAACAAAAATGAGCAAGATAACAAGGCAACCCAAGATGCTCCTACATTAGAAAACCGGGGTTGAAAGAAATGATTCTCCTAAATCATTGAGATGTCACAACTTGAGATAAATCCAACTCAAATTAAGAAATCCATGAAGCATCTTCAATAGGTCTATTCTTCCACTTCACCAAATATTCATAGTAATCTTTTCCTCTTGTGCTCTTGCCAACTCTCTGATCCAATATCTGTTCAACTTCTTCAATTTGCTTCTTAGGATAGTCATCTGATACAACAACTTCATCCTCTAACTCATGATAATTATACAAATTAGCAATATTGAATATAGAAGATATATCCATGTCATCAGGTAACTGAACTTCATAAGCATTACCACTATCAAACTTCTTCAAGATCTTACAAGGTCCAAATTTTTTCATCTCTAGCTTGCTATATGTTCCAACTTGGAATCTTCCTTTCTTCATATGAACCATCACCTCATCACCAACTTGAAAATCATGGTGTCTTCTAGACTAATCAGCATTCTCCTTGTACTTCTGATTACTTTGTTCCAACCTCAACTTCACTTCCTTATGCAAAGACTCCATAAAATCAACAAATTCTTCTCTTGTAGCACCTTTTGAGATTGTTACTAGAATGCATCCTAGAGGTATATTAGATTTGAGAGATGTTGCTGGTGAAGAAAAGAAAACCTCTATCTATCCATCTATCTATGGATGGAATGTAGAACTAAACTTCAACTCAGTACCCATCTTCTTCCACAAAGTCTTCCAATAATAACCAACAAACTTACTATCTCTATCAAAAATAATACTTCTTGGTAATCCATGCAATCTCACAATCTCTTTAAAGAAAGTTCAGCAACATGCTCAACATCTAATGTCTTCTTAAATGGTATGAAGTGAGCCATCTTAGAAAATTTGTCCACTACAACAAATATGGAATCATACCCTTTCACTATCTTAGGCAATCCAAGAACAAAATTTATACTGATGTCAGTCCAAGGTTTCTTAGGAACAATAATAGGTGTATACAAACCAGTATTTTGACTCACCCCTTTTGCAACTTGACAAACTCCACAACTCTTTACAAAATTTTGAACATCCTTATATATTTGTGGCCAATAATACTTCTCTTTCAGCAAACTCAATGTCTTATCAATTCCAAAATGTCCAGCTAATCCACCACTATGCTTTTCCTTAATCACATTCAACCTCATAGAAATTTTAGGAATACACAATTGAATACCATTGAACAACATACCTTCTTGAATGAAATATTCATCATACTTACTTATGTGATCTATCAGATTTGGTGCTCTGCACTCTCTCCACACCTTAGAAAAATCAGAATCAACATCATACAACTCTTTCATTTCATCAAAACCAAGAACTTCAACCTTTATTTCAATCAACAAAGAACGTCTTCTACTCAATGCATCAACAACTCTGTTAGTAACTCCATTCTTATGCTTGATCACAAATGTAAAACTCTACAAGTACTCAACCCACTTCATATCTCTTTGATTCAATTTATGTTGACTTCCCAAGTATTGTAAAGCTTTATGATCAGTATATAGTACAAACTCTTTAGGAATCAAATAATGTCTCCACTTCTTCAATGCTTGGACAATAGCATAAAATTCTTGATCATATATAGAATATTTCCTTTTAGCATCATTCAACTTTTCACTAAAGAAAGTAACAAGCTTACCTTCTTGACTTAATACAACTCCTATTGCATCACCACTTGCATCACATTCAACTTGAAATACTTTGTTGAAATTAAGTAAAGCCAATATAGGTAATTCAACAACCTTTAGTTTCAAAGTCTCAAAACTCTTATTAGCTCTATGTGTCCACTTGAAGTCCTTTGTATCTCCCCTCATTGTCTTAGTCATAGCATTACAAACAAAACTGAAATTCTTTATAAACTTTTTGTAAAAACAAGCCAAACCATGAAATGATCTTACCTCACCCACATTTTTAGGTGCAGGCCACTCCAAAATTGATTTAACCTTCTCAAGATCCATCTTCAAACCATCAGTTGAAATCACAAATCCTAAATACACAATTTCCTCTTGCATGAAAGAACACCTTTTTAGATTAATCAACAACTTTTCCTCTTTCAACCTCTGCAATACTTGTCTAATATGCTCAAGATGTTCTTCCTTAGTCTTACTGAATATCAAAATATCATCTAAATAAACAATCACAAACTTACCCAAAAATCTTTTCAGAACTTCATTCATCAACCTCATGAAATTACTAGGTGCATTAGTCAAACCAAAAGGCATAACCAACCATTCATACAGACCATCTTTTGTCTTGAAAGTAGTCTTCCATTCGTCACCTTCTCTGATTCTGATACGATGATAGCCACTCTTCAAATAAATCTTGGTAAAATACTTTGCTCCACTCAAACAATCCATTATGTCATCCATCCTTAGCACAGGAAACCTATATTTCACTGTTATCTTGTTAATAGCTCTAGAATCAGTACACATTCTCCATTCTCCATTCTTTTTAGGTGCTAATACAATAGGTACAACACATGGACTCAAGCTTTCTTTGATCAAACCTTTATGCAACAACTCATGCACTTGTCTGTTAAGTTCTTTATTCTCTACAGGTGTCAATCTATATGGTGCTTTGTTTGGCAAACTAGCTCCAAGAATCAGATCCATACAATGACTTATACTACTTACTGGAGGTAAACCATCAGGAATATCATCATCAACAATATCTTTGTACTCATTAAGCAATTCTTCAATGTCTCTTGTCACTTTGTCATTACCAACTTCTACTACTTGGTCATTACTACCAACACTTGGTCCTCTAGGAACTATGGCTAAATAGACTTGATTCTTCTTCACTTCCTTTTCAAATTTTTACAGGAGTACAATTAACCTCATCTGGACTTTCAATTAAAAGAAATAATATTTGTTTCTTCCCATTTACCCAAAGAGTATATTGATTCAATCTTCCATCATGTACAACATATATATCATATTGCCAAGGTCTACCCAACAAAATATGAAAACAATCCATAGGCATAATATCACACAAAACTTCATCAAAGTAATGTCCAATTTTGAACTTCACAAGGCATTGTTCACTTACCAATATCTTATGCTCATCTTTGATCCATGAAACATGATAAAGTTTGGGATGTTTTAACCTCTGCAACTGCAACTTGGTAACCATCTCTTTTGATGCTAGATTTGTAGAACTTCCATAGTCAATGATCACTTTGCAATATTTTCCAGCCATCTTACATCTTGTCTTGAAAAGACTTCTCCTTAAAACAGGTTCCTCATCACTTCCGTTATTACATAAAGTTCTTCTCACCATTAGATTTTCTCCAGCCTCAGGTCCACTTGGTGAACCCTTATCATCTCCTTGAATCACAATATTTTTGTTACCTTGCCTACTTTTAAAGGATCTACATTCAAAAGATCTATGTCCCTCTTTACCACATCTGAAACAATTACCATGAAATCCACCTCTAGAATAGGAATTACCTCTTCCTCGGTAAGAATTAGTGCCTCCTCGGTAAGAATTACCACTTTTCCATTTGGTCTTGCCTTTTTCATCATTCTTCCATTGAGATTTTCCTTTATCTTGCATAAAACTATCAAATCTGCCACTTTCTCCATAAGATCTACCTCTGCCTCTCTAGAATCTACCACCTCTACCTCTTTGTCTTTGTTCATGCTTCTTTGTCAAGATCTCCTCAACTTTCAAGGCATATTGATATGCTTCTTCTACACTTCCCAACTTCACAAAACTTATTTCATCTTGAATTCCAGATCTCAATCCATTAATGTACCTTGTGATTTTCTCAACATCATCATCCACATGTCTAGATCTAATGTCCAATCTATAGAATTCCTTGATATATTCTTTCACAGTCATGTCTTTTTGTTTCAAATTTTTCATCTTTCTCAACAAGCTAACTCGGTAATCAATAGGGAGGAATTTGTTCTTTACCTTGTTCACCATCTTTGGCCAAGTTTTGATCTTCTACTTTCTTTTCCTTTTCCTATGAGTTTGCAAATGTTCCCACCATAGTGATGCATGACTTTTCAACCTGGTGACTGCAATCTTCACCTTTCTATTATTAAGAGTGTTTTCATACTCAAAGAACTTCTCCATATCAGAGATCCAATCCAACACAACATTGGTATCCAATTTTCCATCATAAGGACAACTTCTACAACAGGCTTCGAATTTGCCCTAGACAACACTTGTAATGATCTTTCCTCATCTTGATCTTCTTTAGGTTATGGATTATGGTTTGGTGTTGCTACTTCATCATCACTTACATCATCAAGATGTACTCCTCTCCTCTGGGCTATCTCCACAACATCTAATCTGGCTGCAATTTGTCTCAACTAATCCAATGTAACATCATCAACATTTCTTCTACCACGAACCATCTTTACAAATCAGGTTTTTGCAAGATTGTAACCCTTTGCAAGTTATAGGTCAAATCCATAGATTTGCAACTCTACAACCAAATCTAAATTAGGGTTCTACATGATCCAATCTCCACAAAGATGAACCTCAAGCTCTGATACCAACTCACACAGGCAAAGGATGAATAACTAGGGCCAAAGGCTCACCCAACTATCCAAACCACCTTGCAAGAGTTAATAGAATGAAAGAAAACACAAGGAACAATAACCAAAGGAGGAAGAAGAGTGAAATACTTTTATTGATTCATCAAAATATCTTCATACATGCCTAGCTGTAAGGCCTTCTGGGTTATGACCAATTACAAATACATTCACATTCAAAGATCCAACTGCAAATTTGCACTTTCAGTTCTACTCTGCAATCTGCGCCCAAAAACTTGCCTAACTCTAATCCTAAACACTCTATATATACTTGCCAAAATGACTTGCAGATTATTCTAGAACATTACATAAGAGGAAGGCCAACCCAACAACAGTTTGGACACATCCCAAGAAAAGATCTTAACATAAATGTCGCGATCGAAATAAATCCTGCAAGTCAACTCACATAAATCACTTCCAAATGCTGACACTCAACATACACTAGTAACTTGGCACATGAAGAGACACTCGGCATACACTGGCTAACTTGACACATGAAGAGTCACTCGACATACACTAGGTAACTTGGCATATGAAGGAATTGCTAGAGTAACTTGACACATGAAGGAATTGCTACAATAACTCGGCACATGAAGGAACTGGAACTGCTAGGCACATGAAGGAACTAGAATTGCTAGGCACAAACTTGTAGAATGAACAAAAATGAACAGGATAACAAGGCAACTCAAGATGCTCCTGCATCAGAAATGCTCACAAAGGATTCTCCAATGCTAGACATAAATCTCCTTGCTTCCATGCATGAAAATTCTTAAATACTTGAACTCCTTGAATGTAAAAGGTAGAAATATCACTAGAGAGCAAGAGATTGAGTGATAGTGATTGAGATGAGATATGAATGAGATATGAAAAATGAAGCCTCCAAGTCTCCTTATATATGAATTTTCGAGCAAGAAAATAACATAGGTCGATTGGATAATGGTCATTAACTAATTAAACCCTCGAGCACTTCCGAGCCCCAAAATAAAAAATTGTCAAGGACTAGGTCAACTTGGGTTGACCTAGTCTTGACCTAGTCTAGGACCATGTCGACTTGGGAGGACTAGATCAACTTGAGTTAATCTGGTCTAGGAGGAAAGATCTTGGGTGCCACAGAGAGCCATGACAGATAAGGTGGAAAGATGGAAGAGAGAAGAGGAAAAGGAGGAAAAGAAGAGCGAGCATGACCATATCCACAGTCCAAAGAAGGAATCGTGAAGAAGATGGAGCTCAACAGTATTAAAAGGTAAATGTGTCTATATTAAGATGGTACACCAATGATATAAAGAATTCCCAAATCAAAGATCATATGCTCAATATATGTCTCTTAAAGTGCAAAATTGAACCCCAAAATTTGATAGTGAAAAAAAGTTATCAAAACCAAAAAAAAATACCTGTATCATTGTGATGGGTTGAGAATCATATTTTTGACAGTATCTCGATTGTGAAAAAATAAAGACTACATGCTCAAGATATGAGAAAAAAATGTAAGGTAGGTATAAATATAGCTAGAAGGGAAAATAGACATGCTAATGCAATGGTAATGTTAGTAAGTGATGAGCCCAAATTTGATGACCATTTGACCTTCATAGCCAACGAAATGCCAAGAAAAAAAAAAAAAAAAAAAAAACCTTGTTGAAAAAAAAACAACAAGAAAAAATGGGTTGGTGCCAGAAAATGTTATTGATGGCCAAAATAATGGCATGTGTTTAAAAATTTGCTAAATAAGACCAAAAAATGTCACCAAACCACCATTCAAAGTAAGAAACCACCTGGTACTCAAATCCACCTAAAAAAGTCTACAAAACCACTGAAAATAAGCAGAAATTGTCGATGCAAATACTTCCTCACTCCAAAAAATGTCTTAAAAAATGGTAAACCACCATAAAAGGAAAAACAACATTGGTGCCATAAACCATTATGGGACCAGGATAGCTTACATGGGATGCCCATTTGGAAAGAGTGTCAATCACAAGCACAATCAACAATTAATGCGCACCTCCCAAGCTAACATGGAGTGTTCTTTGACCAAGGAGCCCTTGCATGCATGGGTCTCCAAAAATAAACACAGAGGTAGGTTGTAGGACTTGAGGATGGTATAGCATGCACAGGGCCCAAGAAGAAAGGGCGATAGCTAATAGGAAAGGCATCTGACATGACACGTTGGGAAGTACCTCACCAAAAAAAAAAAGTGCACCAAGAAGTGCAATGTGTGGCCATCAAAAAGGGGATACATGTACCTAAATAATTTTTTGAAAGGGCTCAAAAAAAAGGTTCTCAAAAAGAATAACAAAAGTTCCAATATCGACACAATAACAAGAAAAAAGTGTAGTATCCAAATTCCACCCCTTCCCAAATTAAAACATCAAAGGCACGAAGACTCTAAGTGTACAAAAGGACACCTTCTTGCTGATGTCAATAAATTTTGCAAGGTACAACCCCCCCCCCCCCCAACACACACACACACACACACACAAATCCCTTGCTTTTCAAAATAAAACACATCATGTTTAATAAAAAATATGCATTTTTTAATATAAACCACAATATTAATATATATATATATATATATATATATATATTTAAAAAACCAAAATATCACTACCATCAGATCTGTGCCCAAGTCATATGACTTGAATATATATATTTTTTGGCCTCAAAAGAAACTTTTCCCAAAATGGATAATTTTTCTATGGAAATGGGGGTTTTTGGGTACTTTGAGCTCAAAAACATAGTTTTTTTGGGCTCAAAGTAATTTGAAATGATGCTCCCCTTAGATCCAATACAAAGTCCTCTATAGAACATAGATTTGAGAATTATTGTCAAATCTCTCATGAAGAAAATGGGGGCATGAAATTTTGAAGCTCTGATACCATGTTGAAGTTCAAGAAAGCTCAACCCACAACTGTGATACCATGTTGAAGTTGAGGAAAGTTCAACCCACAACTTTGATACCATGTTGATGTTGAGCAAAGATCAACCCACAACTCTCAAGAATCATTGCATGCAAACACCTGTCACGTAAAGAGAGGAGAAAAGTTATGGAGATTAGAATTCACAAATTCATAAGAGAGGAGACATTCTTGATGTGCAAAGCATAAATTTCTATTCAATCAAAAAAGTGTTGATTAAAAAGAGAGATCAATCCTTATGGAGGAGATCAAAACCCTAAAAGCTAAAACCTAGGTTACATAATAATTAATAAAAGAATTAATTATTATGTGTCTAAAGACTAGATTAAGAAAATAAGAGATAATAATATAATACCTTATTACTCTAACAATTACAATGCACTTGCAACAGAAGTAATCAATTTGGACTCATAAATAAAGTTGGCATTCACTCATAGAGTTAACAAGAACATTTTGATTTACTTGAAAATCCTTTTCACCATAAATGAAATTGGTTTTAACTTATGATTACCAAATCTATTCAATTTCCTAACCAAAAAAAGTTCTAAAAATTTGATATTAAACCTAGAAATGAGCCTAGCTAGTCTAACATATAGGTAAACTTAAAAACAACATCAACTTCAACATATGGCTACTAGTTCCCACTACTACCAAAAAAGGAAAGCTATAGAAGCCCAAAGCATCATATATGTTACTACTAAGGTAAAATAAGACCATTAAGTGAGCCAATACATAGGCTAAAATGCAACTGGATAGAATGTTTAGTAGTTCTAAAGATAGCATCCAAGTACTTATAAGTATTTCATAGATAATAAGACAAAATGTGGTTCTTAAGAGACATGAGAAAGAACTCATTTAAATAAAGATAATTCAAAATGACCTAAAACTAAGTAAAATTTATTGGGATACAAATTCTTATGGAGTTTTCTATTATCTTTTACCCCAAGGTACCTAAAATTTTAGAATATAGGTAACGTTCAAAGAGTTGGAAGATGTAAACACGTTAATATAAAAAAAAGAACAATTGAAATAGATATTAAAAATGAATTGAAATTGAGAAATCACACAAATAGATTGAAATTATGCAATAAGTTTTGAGATAAAAATGAACTAAAGCCTCGTTGAAACTAAATTTGCACAACTTGTTAAACTTGGAATGCAATTGTCACAAACCTTGCAACTTAATTTAACCAGACAAATATTGTTAGATCTTAAAAAGTACACTTAAAATGCATAGAGCATGCCTCCACATACACTTGAAAATTAATATGTACTACCTCAAAACATAGTTGTAGGCATATTCGATTTGTCAGGTTGTAAACTATGAGATTTCTACTAGGTTACACACCCTTTAAATTAAATCTTGCTAACAAGATAAGAGTAATGGTGTTTGATTGGCTGATTAAGATAGTTAAATTTCTTCAATCTACCATCTTCATAAGTTCCACTATAATAATTATAGGATGAATATTCTTATAATTTATAAAAAAATAAAGAAAATGTCCATTGTAATAAAAAACATCTCCACCACAACACTAGATGTAATAATTGAGCTTTTTGGGATTTCTCGAACACTATAAAATGTGATAGACTAAAGAAAGGAGAAACTATAATTAATACCTAAAACTATGGAGTTAGATGAGAAGGAAGGAATCTTTAATGAGGTTATATGTAAGGAAGGAGAGGAATCCAAACTGTACTTATGGAAGTTGGGATTTTTACTATGTGAAAATAAAATATGCATCCCTTTTTAAAAAACTTTAATGAGTAGTTTGTGTAGTTATAGCGAACTTGAAACTTTATTAATCTATTTGGACCTATAAATAAAGTTGGAATTCGCCCATCAAGTCAACACAAAAGTTTTGATTTACTTAACAAACCTTTTAATCGCAAAATGATTTTTTTTTTGACTTATTCTTATGCAACTCGTTTACTTCCCTGACGAGATAAATGATTTAAAAATATTTAAAACCAAACCTAGAAATGAGTCTACCCATTCTAAGAGTGTAATGGCTACCCCTATTTGGCTTTTCTATTGTAGTGTCAGATTCGTTTAGGTCAATTTTTTGATTGTGTTTTATGATTAGCGGTACCTAGTTACCAGATTAGATTAGATGTATTTCATATTCACTTGATTAATGTGATGAGTTATTTACTTATTCAGTTATTTCACGTGTTTATGTTTATTATTTTGATAATGATATATATACACACACACACACACATGTGTGTATGTATGTATAGATATGTGTATATATATACATGTGTGTGTGTGTGTGTGTGTGTGTGTGTGTGTGTGTGTGTGTGTGTTCATTGTGCGACTTTCAATTATTTCATGATGTTAGTTAGAGGAATGATTTATATGCAGTTTTTATGGTTACTTACCCCATACTTACATGTGTATGGTGTACATGTATGTTTTACTTTATGATTGACGTTCCTGATGTGGTTGAGGAAGGGAATCATAGTCACCTGCTAGTCAGGATCTACACGACGTACCACTTCCTGCCATTGCCTGTTTAGTTTAGAATATTTGTGTTTGTAAATGCATGGATTTTATGCAGATTGTAGGTACCAGGTATCGACTTCCTTGAATTGCCAGGATGAGTGTACCTGATCGCAATATTTCAATGGTATAAGTGGGGAGATATTTCTTGAGTCCAAATCCTAAACCCTAAGCCAATTGTCTTGGAAAGTAGGACGCGTATCTGAGTTAGTTTCACCTAACCTGAATTATTCAAGTGATGTGAATTTGTGATTTTGACTCTGGAATTTGATTTAGTATTTTGTTTTGTATGATGGGTTTTCGTATTTAGTCTTGTGGGTCTGTGATGATTTTCTGTTTTAATTAAATGAAATTAAAAGATAATTTAATAATTTAATTTAATGGAAAATTTTATAAAGAAAATTCAATATTTAATTATATCTAATTAATTGAGAAATTAATTAAATAAAAGAATTATATTTAAAATATTTTGTCAAATTTCTAATTTTGGCATTTTATATTTATTTAATTAAATAATAATTTATTTAGGAGTTTATTTTAATAATAAACTCTAAATAACGTTATTAGTTAAATTAATAAATATTAAGGCAGGAGCCTACAACACAATGGTAACTTGTGAGCCTCTCATGTGGGAGGTCTTGGGTTCGAATTCACTTAACACATTAAAATAATTAATTACAATAAATAACAATAACTAATCTAAACTTTGGCCATTTACCAATAATAAAAATAAATTAAAAAACAAATATTATATTACAAACATCTCGCAAATTAATAAGAGAGAGTAAACAATTATTTAATAAAGTTCATTTTAATTAAATTTCATAAAGTGTATGTATGAAATTAAAATATAATAAATTAATTAAAGGGAGAAAGAAAATTAATTTAATAAAGATATTTTAAATTGCTAAAACTATGCATGAAGATGTAAAAGATAATAAGATATTAAAAGAAATTGATCAGCAAGTTCCCTCACATGATTGAACAATCACATGCCCAAATTAGGGGAGAACTCTTTATCAAAGATCTAGAGCTCATTTTGCAATTACACAAGTTTTGGAGGAGCGGATGTTTGAGAGGAGGGATTTCGAAAGGAAAGGGAATTGTTTGCGAGTTTTGTGCGTTCATTGTTTTAGCATCAGATCTAGGTAGGATCTTGTGGGTTTGTGCAGTAGATGCTCATTCTTGTTTTTCTGTCTTCTCCATGTTTGTGAATCTGTTTTCAGAATTGATTCAAATTTGAAACCCTTGTATGTGATTTTTTTATTCTTCATCTGAGAAACCTCTGTATATGATTTGGAAATATGAAACCCTTGTTTGTATTTTTATTGCTCTTTGTTTTCAAAAGCAGCTGTAATGAATGGAGGGATTGAAACCCTTGTTGTTAATTTGAGGTTTCGTAAATGGATTTGTTGAAATTAGGATGTGGGTTTTGAAAAGAAAACCAATTTTGTTTTATAGATGTTGACTGTTTGATCTGAATTTTTATACCAGGTTTATATTGGTAGATTATCATATATATATATATATATACACACACACACACACAACTACCATAGTAATTTATAATTACTGTGATAATTATTAAAATATAATACATTTTAAAAAAAAATTGCATTGTGATTTTTGTGTTTGCAAGGGGGACCTTTAATTTATTTAAAATAAATAAATTTTAAAAAATTATGTTGTGGGTGGGGGCCACCACCCCCACCCACCTTTCCACCTCACCCCCTCCCACTTTTCACTAGGTCGACGACGATTACTACTACAACAGCAGTAGGTACTACTGACACAATAGTGCCTTGCTCGCAGTAGCCGCCAATGATGGCAGGCTGGTGGGTCTTAAAACACGCTGAAACCTTGTTTTTTAAATTTAATTTATTTAAATATAAATTTAATATTTATACATTTTAATTTGATTAAAATTTAATTATTAATATTTTTATTAATAGTTTATTATTATTATTAATTTTTTAATGATTTATTAAATTTTTTTAATTAAGGTATAAATTAGAATTAATTAAATTAATTAATATTATTATTAATTAATCAATTTGTTAATTGGATATTAATGGGAATTATTTAGTAAATTTATTTTATTATTTAATAATTTAAATAATTAGGCAAAAGCCTACAACGCAACGATAACTTGTGAGCCTCTCATGTGGGAGGTCTTGGGTTTGAATTTACCTTCGCTTAACATATAGTAATAATTAATTCCAACAAATAATAATAATTAATCTAGGCTTCAATAGTTTACTGATAAAATAATAATAATAATAATAATAATTACTAGTTAATTTTTTAATAATTATTGTGTAATATATGATCCTTATTAAAGACGATAGTTTTATGAGTTAGTTAGATTGGGTGATCAAATATAAAACTGGAAATGGGTTCTATTATAGGGGAAATTTATAAACTTTGTAAAGTCAAAAAGTTAGAAATGAAAATCTGAACTCTTATGATTTGATAACAAATTGAACTATGAACAATGGTTAAACGACTTTATATGAATTGTTGAATCATCTGAGACTCTAGTGGAATCGAAAATCATAATAAATTTGGTAAAAAATTCTATAAACAGTCATACTTGGAAAAGAAAACTGAAACCCTGGTTGTTCTTGAATCCTTGTGTTGGAAATGAAAATGGAAACTTGAAAACCTATAGTGAACATTGAGCTTATGTGTTTTCAAAACATAATGAATTATGAAAGTTACTTTTGTATGTACCTTATGTGATGTGTGATTTACTGGTGTTGGGTTTCCAAGGTTTGACTTAGCTTTGACCAATCAGGTTTATTACCAGAGGCTTGGGAGTTTTGTTATATGATGCCATGATGATATTTTGTATACGATCTTTTATACAAAAACATAATGATGTGTCATGTGTATTCTATGAGGAATTTGCTCAGATGGTTGTTATTTCTTTCCAGTATCTCTTGTGTAGAATTGAAGTGAATGGTGTGTCTTCTTTGGTATAAGCTTTTGAGTCTTTGTTCAGCTATCTATGATATATCCCCAGTTGCTTGTATAAGACTGTGGTGATTAAATGATTTGTTTTGGTGATGTCATGTTGTGACATGGATTTGGTTTATGTGTACTTGATTTTGGATCGGTCCTATTAGGTGATTGTATTGGTGAAATCTATGATTTTGGATCAATGATAATTTAGTGCTTTCTAGTTGCTTGTTTAAGAACTGATGTGTATTTTATGATCTTATGAGATCTTCTGCTTTTACTGAGCTTATGGTAGGTTATCTATATGTCCTGTTGGGAAGTGGCTTGCAATGGAGGCTAGAGCCCTAAAGAGGCTTCCTAGGTAACCCATCGTAGATTGTTTTAATAAGTGATAACATTTCATTAAATGGGTTTAAAATGAATTAATAAGATATGGCACCACATAAAGTCACTAGGGGGTCAGAGTCCTAAGAGACTACTAGGGTAACCTTAGAGTTGACTCATTAGTATGCTTTGTCTATACGAAAGGATACTGATGCCGCATAGAGACACTAGGGGGTCAGAATCTAGAGAGGCTCCTAGGGTAACCTTAGAGTTGGCTCATGCAATGACACTTGCCCACTTACATAGTAGATTTCCTACATGTCTTTGTTGCCTTTGGGATTAGTTGATACTTGTGTCTTGGTACCTTTGAGTTAGATTTTTTTAAGGTTTTCCTTGACTTAGATGTTGGATTTGACTTTTGCATTTGTTATCCTATTTGGGACTTGAGACTATCTCCTTAGCACAATGGAAGTGGACCTTTTGGGTTACCATGAGGTGAGGTGGTAGTGTTTTTTATTATACCATTGAGATCCGATAGTTCGATGTTGTGGCTAGAGTTCCCTATTCTATATTCCTTTCATTCTATTCTTGTGTACTATGATGGATGGTTATACCTTTTGTATTGTATTTGATTTCATGAATCTTATGAGATGTTGTTGTAATCTATTTTTATGTTGTATAATCTTTAAGCCCTTCATACTCTGTGACCTGTATAGTGGATGATGGTGCATTATGATTATTGCCAAGTGGCATCCTATAAAGGTATATTATTATTTGATGTGGATTTAATATATAGCGGATTTAGTGTTACTTAAAATTAAATGTGATTCATCGTCATGGGACCCTTAAGAGTTGTAACCTGTTTATGTGTTGTTGATGTATGGGTGTATGTTAATTGCTTCTGCTATTCTATATTTTTTGTTGTATCTTTATCTTGAAAAAAAATATGTTTGACAAACTTAGGAAAAATTTAGATTAATTTATTTTGGGTCACCTAGTGAGGCATTACAAAGAGATAAGTAAACTTAAAACTAGCACCAATCTCGACATATGGCTAGCAATGCCCATTAGTATGAAAAAAAAGTATGTTATACAAGCCCAAAGCATCATATAAATCACCAACGAGGTAGAATAGGAAAATTAGTTGAGAAAATACATAGGCTAAAATGTAACTTAATAAAAACATTAGTAATTCTAAAGATGATATTAACTACTTGCTTATAGAGACTCCTCAAGGGACATGAATAAACATAATTTTTTGATAAAAATAATTGAAAATTAGCCAAAACTAAGGAAAATGTAATGGGATAAAAATCCCAAGGGAGTTTTCGATAGTCCCCAAGGTACTTTAAATTTTCAAAAACGTATGTTATGTTCAAAGAGTTGGGAGATGCATCCACATTTATAGCAAAAAGAACACATTAATTAAACATTGAAATTGCATTAAAGCTCAGAAATCACACAAATAGAGAAGGAAAATACACAATAAGTTTTGAATTAAAAAAGAACTAAAACCTCACTAAAAACAAGCATGCATGCATTGTAAAATTTGTAATGTAGTTGTTGCAAACCTTGTAGCTTAATTTAACCCAAAAAATATTGTTAAAATTAGAAAAGTACACTTAAAACCTACAAAGCATGCCTCTACATAAACCTACAAAATTGTCATTGGCTAAATAGTCAAACATTTGCACCTGATTCGACAGTTTTTATTATTTATTAATTAATTTTAAAGTAATAGAACAAAAAGTATCAAATCCAGTGCAAATTTTTTGTTGGATAGATGTCGCCCACAAAATTATGGATTTAGATGGGATGAAATAAAACTTTATTAGAGTTCTAGCCTGAGGAAACCTTTGCATGCCTCTATTGCCTTTTGGGAGGCCTACACCCCATTGAAACTGTCTACATGTGTAACATGAATCATGTTCACCCCTATTGTACTTTGAACAACCTGGTTGGTGTTTAAGCGAGTGCTCCCTATTCAATTGAACTGCCCTCATTTTACTTAGAGCCTCACTTTCATTTAAAGATTGTGTTGAGTGTGTTGCTCACTTGGTTGGGTTCCCTTCATTGGTGGAGTCACCCCCCTTTAGAATAGTAGGGTATCTAGTGGAGGTCAACCCTTCTTTTCTATTATTCAATAGGATCCCAATGGGGAAATACATGGGAAAACTAGAGTTAAGTTAAGTTGTAGATTGATTATTGGGTGGTGCATAGGGAATAGTTGTTGATGGGTTGGGCCCTACTATTACTTATTCGTTGCAAGCATGGGGTCCTAGTCGGGGCCCCTTTGAAGAGTAGGGATCCCACATCTGCATGTACACACCATCCATACTATGGCAATGATGCATGCACCTTTGACTGGGGTGTTTCCTTGCTGGCCTTTGTGTTGATGAACTGTTGGTGAATCCTAGGTTGGTCAAAGGCGTATCAAAGTTGCCTTTTTCATTGGATCATTTACTGGTACTAGGTCATGGAAAGTTGGTAGGGTTTCTTACTGTGCTTTTCCCTTCAAATGGACCGGTTGGTGCATCTACACACTCCACCAACCCCTTACCCTGCTTTGGAAGTATTGTTATGTCATCAAGAAATGGGTTACTCAGTCAATGCAAAGGAAGGGGTGGGAATCAACTAAGTAAATAGTTGGAGTAGTAGGCACATCTATCTATTCATTAGTTGGAAGCCCCCTATTTCCTATTAATACGCTAGATTTTTTCTATGAGATATATGTTGCTAAAGTAGGTCAACATTTTTACTGGCGAATAGGGAGGTTCCAAGTTCATGCACATGTACTTATAACTTCACTAGATCTAGTTAAAGCAATTCCAGTTCTCATATGGTATTGCAGCTAACACGGTTAAGTATCTTACCTGGGAAGTAGATTCGCAAGAATGAAACTCACAAGAAGCATCAAGCATTTTGGATGAGATCCATTGAGCTATGCATATGGTGTTGAAGTTGATGAAAGATCAACCCCACAGCTCCCAACAATCACATGCATGCAAACACCTGTCACATAAAGAGAGAGGCAAAAGCTATGGAGGCTGAAATTCCTAGATCCATAGATGGGACATTCTTGATGAGCAAAAAGATAAATTGATATTATCAAAAGTGAATGAATCCATAATTACAAAGAGAGATCATCCTTATAAAGGAGATTGAAACCCTAAAAATTTATAACCTAGGTTACATTATAATAATTAATAAAATAATCAATTATTAGATGCCTAAAGTTAAACTCAAGAAAACTAGAGTTAATTAGGAAATATATACTTACTCTAACACCCCCCCTTAAGATAAACTTAGGGAGTAGCTAAAAACTTAGAAACTACTACAAAAAATAGATTTGGATCCTAGAAACAAGGCCTAGTGAGGTACCCAAGCACAACCAAATCTTTGAAAATAGGAGAAATAGAGAAAACCACATGGGAAAAGCCGTAATCCAAAAAGAGATGGCAATAATGCTAAAAAAGAACTAGTGAAGAACTGAAGATGCCTCCAAACTAGGGAATGTCCCAGAAGATAGAAACAAAAGATGATTATGTAGAACACCATTGAAGCATGTAGAAGCTGCAAAGCTCTGTTAAAAGTAACTGTTGATATGAAGAACCTCCACTGAAATAGAACCTAACTAGGTAGAGAAGACTATAAGCTGCATCAAATCAGGAGGCACACAAAGGCAAATAACTGAACTTGAAGATACAAATGGCATGAAACACCAAATCCTGAAGAGCTGATCAATCAAACATGGAAGGTTGTAACCAAAGTAGGAACAAAAAAGAAAAGTGTCTATATGGTAAATGATCCATCTTACCAAAATGTATAGGCACCTAGCCACTCCATCCGCTTAGTACATAGGAACAAAAGGTGAATACATAACTCAATCTATTGAACAAAGGAAGCACGAGAAACAATAGAAGAACCCCCCCTAACGCAGACAAGGGCGAGGTGACAGGCAATTGGAAAAGTAGGCCAAAAGAACTACATATCAAGGAACCATGATCAAGATGCACAAAAAAGTACACATGTGTGTATTGAGGTGATCAATCTCAAACACATCATGAGGCTAATGTCACAAAAGGGAAATTCAGTGGACAAAGGAAGATAGCCAACAAAGGCAAAACATCAACCCCCCATGGGACTTTAATCATGAGTAGTGCATGTATAATAAAGCACAAGATATGGTAAGTCCCAAGAATACAATAATCTGTACAAGTGTCCTTAGATGACATTGCTCGAATAAGAAGGCAAAACTATTGAAACGAAAATATAGATGCAATATGACACTTTATCTCAGTGTGTTTGCAAGAATGTACACAAATGATATCTAAATAGACTAGAAGAGACATAAGACTAATACAATAGATAGTATAAGTCATGAAAAATCATTTGAAGCATCAAAATTGATCCTCAGATCTGAAACAACTAAGATATCCACCAGAATGGAAAAATGCAAAAAATTGAATGGAATGTGTTTGGAGCATAATCTAGAAAAGCAATTAGCATCACTAGAAAGATCTCAGAAAGACCTTTCCAACAATATAAAGAATTCCCAAATTAGAAATCATATGCTCAAGATATGTCTCCCAAAGTGCAAAATTGTACCCCTAACTTTGACAGTAGAAAAATCTATAAAAAATATCAAAACTGAAAATCACCTTTACCACTGTAACGGGCTCAGAACTAGCTTTTTGGTGATATCTTGTTTATAGAAAACAAAGTCTATATGCCTAAGCATGAATATGATGGTCAAATGATCGTTGAGGCAAAAAAAATCTTGAAAAATGACCCTTGCCGAAAAAAAATCTAGTCGCTGGAAACATGTGCCGACCAAAGCGTCGGTGGTGAAATTTTTTTTTCCTGTGGCCAAAAAAAGGCATGCCATGTGTCAATTTTTGGCATGTGGGAAATAAGATTCAAAACCACTATGGAAAAAAACATAGCAACCATCCAAGAAAATAAAGCATTGTAAGTGCATTTAAGGCTGGTAAAGGGGTTGTTGACTATTTAGGACCCATAGAGAAAACCATCTTTTGGTGCATGCAAGTTGAGACAGGCGGTGCCAAAGAATCTCAAAAAGTCACACATTATTAACACTGACAATGCTAATGAATAAGGCTTTTTACTCGAAAAATTTCCCATCCACCACACCAAAAAATCGTCGCCCATAACAAAGGTTGATGAAATCGCCAAAAAGAATGTGGCCTCCACATTGAATCTGCCTATAAGAGTAGGAAAACCCCAAATTCATGGGAAAATCTCCAATTGTTTTACATAAGACAATGCAAATGAGAAACACATTTTCCAATTATCGCTAATCATGGTAGGAAATGAAGCCGATTTACTGTCACCGGATTGGAGAGCACTTGCAACAGATGGCAATAAACATCCATTGTAGATCATTACTAGTAGTCGATCCAAGCACAAAGCATGGTGGGCTTGATCTTCAAGAGAAAACTGCATAGTCAATCTTGAAGGGGCCACCAAAAATTGACACAGATCGTGCGTGGGTGGTGGAAAAAAGTGCACCTCTACCAATGCAAAAAACTCCCCCAAACACATGTAGTTCCACCTCTACTCTAATGACAGTCATTCGTTCGTTTGCATTGTCACCATCGCTACATCTACTGGATGCATGGGGCTTGCTACATGTATAGCTTAAGGTGGGCTTGTGCGTTGAAAAGCACGAGACACACATATACAGAGGGTTCACAAACCCATTAATAGAAATGGAGTTCCCTCTTCATGATTAAAGGGTAAATCACATGCACGACAAAATAGGCACAAGATCCAATGTATTAATCATGTCAGAGTAGCAAAAAAATGAGTGCTCAGCACCAAATATGAGGCTGCCATAGCGCAGATCAAGAAAAAAACCTTCTACACATAGAGCCTGCACACACATGTACAAGAAGGGCCCCCACAATTTTCTTAAAAGGCGTGCGACCCAGGTATCAAACACATGCAAGCCAAAATGAATGATTGTGACATTTGAAAGAAGGCAACAAATCACATGTATATTTTTATAGATAAAATTATGATTAAAATTTTTGATAAATAAAATAAAAAATTTGTCACCTTGATTTTTGAGCCGAAGTCAAAATGGCCTAGGTGCAAAATTTTTTGCCTCAGATTTCAATAGTGTCCAAATTGGACATATTTTATATGGAAATGGGAGTTTTCGAGCACTCTAAGCTCAACAATGATGTCTGTTTGGGCTCAAAGTGCTCCGAAAAATAGCTCCCTCCAAATCCAATACAAAATCCTTTGAAAGCCACATATATGAAATTGATGCCAAATCTCTCAAGAATAGAATAGGGGCATGAAGATCTGGGGCTCTGATACCATGTTGAAGTTGATAAAATATCAACCCCACAACTCCCAAGAATCACTTGCATGCAAAAACCTATCACAAAAAGAGACAAGCAAAAGCTATGGAGGCTGGAACTCCTAGATCCATAGATGAGACATTCTTGACGAACAAAAAGATAAATTGCTATTATCGAGGGTGAATGAATCCATAATTACAAAGAGAGATCCTCCCTACAAAGGAGATCAAAACCCTAAAAAAGGTCTAATGTAGGTTGCATTATAATAATTAATTATTAGATGCCTAAAGTTTAGCTTAAGCAAACTAGAGTTAATTAGGAAATATCTAATTACTCTAACATATTGATGAGAAGATCACCAGTTGTGCAACAAAAGAACTGGCTAAGGGCACCTACCCTACCCCCTACTATTGTGTCGGGGAACGAGGAATGGGGAAGTTAGAGAAATAGAATAGAAAAAAAAAACCTATGCATTCTATGTTTCATTATTTGTTTTTTATTTCCTCTTTTTTCTTTCTTTTGCGGAGGTTGATAACCCTACCTCTGACACTAGTTGGTTTCCAATTGCTATGTCCTCACAGTTATCGCTTGATGGCCAACTAATCTCTCCACCATAGAATTGTTCACTTGGAATGAAGGAGAGGAATCCAAATCATAGTTAGGTAAGTTGGGATGTTACAACAGGTATTACCATGTTTGCTCATCTCAACCAATAAAAAATCCAATCATTTAGGGTCCGTTTGTTTGTTGGAATTGAACCGAAATCGATAGAAATTAAAAATAAATTAATCTTCAGTTCGGATGCATCAAACTGGAATTGGAATATGAATTTTGAATTCCCATTTGGTCTATGGAATTAAAATTAAATCAAATTTGAATGTTCACTTTTCTTGCTAAAAAAACTCAATTCCAAATTAATAAATCCAACATATGACAAATTCCAAATATAAGACAATGCAACATTTGCTAATGCCAACATCCAAATGGGCCCTTAAAAACTCTCTCTAAATTACTATTGGAGTTAACAACAAGCTTCTTGGCCCCCAATGTATCATATCCATAACAACCATTATAGCTCTCTATCAAATTCCTCAACAGTTCCCATAATTGAGGCTTATGCCAAGAGAAACTCCCGATCCCCATCCCATACTCGAAATGGTCACATCGTGTTTAATTCAAAACTATCTTATGATTCATTGTGGAAGTTTATGGATTCTTCTTCTAATATTTTGTGTTTTAGATTTTAGACGTGTATAGCCAAGTTTTGATTCATTTAAGATTTATAGAAAATGTGTGTATTTTTCTAGGTAATTGGGCCAAAGTTTTGCTTGCTAAGAAAGGAAAGGATAAGGCTAAAGTCTAAGCCTTTGTTATTTTATATTTTAACTACTGTGCTCTAGTTCTGCTAGACTGTTCCAGCTAGTTACTCTTTGGACACTTGTCGATGACCCTTATAGACTTAAATTACTATTTAAGTAGATATTATAGGTTTCCTTTAAGTAGGTATAGTTGGGATATGTTTATTTGTGCTTCACTAATGAACAATACTTTGTTTGATAGTAAGTTTGCTTCTATGAATGATTTTTCCATTGTTTTGTTCTACAAGGCCATTCCTTTTGTTTTAGGCTACTTTAATATAAAAACTTATAATTTTAACAAATATTAAATTATTTTTCAAAATATATTATGTTTATATAAATATTGAAATGTTGAAATGTAGATGAAATGCCTCCTCAAACCTTATAATTCTAGACATAAACTAATAACTACTACATAAATTAAAATCAAATCATTCCATAAATTTTTGAAAATGAGAAATTTATAGCATTCAAAATTAACATCCCTATCGGAATGGAATCATTCCACAAACTTTTGAAAAATGAGAAACTAAAACATTCAATTTTAATATTTCCAGAATAAGTTATAGAGTGTGATTAATTTAAAATGTGCAATTTAATGACCAAGTATAACACGGCTAACGGGCAAATCCTTCCACACTTCAATAAGACAACACCTTAAAAAATGAGATCTCCCATCTCCTAGCATAGTCTTTTGCCAGTTTAAAAACCAAAAATCAATTATGGGAGGGAAAACACTGTGATTTGGGAGTTGATGAGCGAAGTCGTGTAAGACCGTGAATGTGGTAGTTTGAGGCTCACTGCGTGCATTTAGAACATGGAAATGCAGAGGAAGAAAGCAGACACATATGGGTGTATAAATTGGGAAGCTCAGGTGGCTTTAAAGAACTTGGAGGCTCATTCTGGCGCGCTTGCAGACCATTGGAAAGATATTTCTTGCTATTACAGTGCCTTGATTTCTCCCACACAGGTTATCTATCTTGTTTTACCTTCAGCAATCATTCAGTTTTATCTTAGCGTTTTCCATTTTTGTAGGGTAGAGTTAATCCTTTTGGATTTGGTAATTTTGGTTTAGTTGAAAATGGCAGATTAGAGAATTACAAATATAGGAAAGGCCAATGAGGCGTAAAGCTGAAACTGCTATTGTTGTTTATACTACTACTACCCAAGCTAGAGAGAAGGATAACAATCCTTGACTGGAACCGGGGATGATGGAGAGTAATGACCCCCAGTTTTAGAGATCTAACAAGGTATGATATCGATCCACTAGACATTTCAGGATGGAAACAAAGCATTACACTTAAACAGCTAGAGATATCAGCTCAGTAATCAAAAGCTAGATACAGTTCATAAGGCGTGGCACTAAATTTACAGCGATATCGAGTCAAAAATCTCTAGCTGGAGAGTGGTAACAAGACATGTCACTGAGACCTCGGGCAATGTTAGGCTAGAATGAGATATCCTTTGCCAATTTGTTGAAGAAACAAGGAATTTTTTTATGACAAATTTTAAGCAATATTTGACCCGCAGTTTGATCTGGAAACACAGGAACTTCTTTTTTAAAGATTTCTAACGAAATTTATACACGTAATTTTAAGCTCAAGGATTGAACCATTACATGGCACCAAATGCAGACTCAGAAACATACAGGGAAGAGTGTTCTACCATTCATATTCGCCCAGGCAGAATTGCTGTTACAAACACTAAAAATATTCAATGATATCCATGCAGTTGATGCTGGTAAACTGATCGCAGCACCTAGAAGACTTGAAACCCTGGCGATATATACCAGTCCCTCGATATTATGCTCTGATTGAACTATCTCTGCCTGCACCAGTCTGATTATTTGCCATTGAAGCTCATAATTGCTGTCGTTCTGATGGTTGTTCTCAGATTGGGGAAATGAGTTATCTGGTTTGAGAAAAGGATGCCAAAAAATCACTGTAAGCTCTAGTAATTTTCCCCAACGCTACTTATATAATGAATTGCAGCCTTCTTAGCTCGATTTCATCACATGTATGCCTCGCAGAGGTTTTGTCCAGAGCAGACAATGCATGGGGTTTTGTTCTGTAATCAGAATTTGCAGAGCTCCACAAACCTCTGACAAGATAAAAAAAAAGTTATGAATAATAATCCTCAACTGCAAAATCCATCCTTTAATAAGAAACCCCAGCCAAGAAAAGCTGTCGATAGCTCTAGATGCCTCCTCCTGAGTGACTTAGAAGAATAAATACAACCTAATCAAATACTAAATAGCCCTCCTCCTCCTCCCACCATGTAATATTACTTAGGCTAATAGAATGTTATAACTTAAAACGGCCATATTGTATTGTAATAGTTATTCATTGTACTTTAGCATTTTGGCCATATTTCACTTATTCTATATATTAGTTATAAATTCTAGCCTAGGGAAAATGGCAGGCTAGAATTTGACTCCCTATTTCTTGTCATTTGAGAAGGAAAATTATAGTTCCCCCTTTTCGAAATTGCTCGTCCTCCAGCAATTGCAAAATTATCTGCTGCTTCACTTTGATATAGTTGTCTAAACACCACAAATCATGTATAACTCAATAGGGCACAGGTGTGACCATGCATCCAACAAATCAACACTTGGATCCCATACCACAAAATGAAACCTGTCATACATGGTGAAAAAGTAGCAACTCATCAAGTGACCCAAATTCGGCCAAACATCTGATTTCCATAAAAGTAAACCATCATCTCAAGTATCATTATCCAGACGCAAGCCAATATCAGCAACCCATCTCCATTAAGAACAACCACCATATATGATCCCACACGAGTATCCCAAAAATCAGATATCAAATGAAGTTGCAATTCTTTGGCCGCCAATGATTTGTCAGAAAGTATACCTCTATTAAATCCCAGTGCTAAGCATGATGTGGCACCTCTATTAAATCCCATTGCTAAGCATGATGTGGCATCATGTGCCAAAGCTGTCACATCATGACTATAAGGAGATATGTCACTGTTGCCATACTTGGGATAATGTGATTTATGCCCATGCTTCCCAATGGTATTTTCATTATCAAGGCGAGCTTGCATACACTTGACTGCTACAACCTTTTGGTCATCATTTTTGGTAGCCTTCAATACAATTTGTTTACCTCCAAGAGAAGACTCTAATTCCATGTTGTTGAAATCCTGAAAGTGTCTTCAAGGGACTTCAACCATGGTACTCCCAATATTACTTTGTTTCCACCAATACCGACCACATAGTACTCAACATCAAATGTATAATCATCTAATTTTATGCCCAACCTTTATATTTTCCTTGTGCAACTGATTTTGGATCCATCTGCCAACATAATGCTGAATTCAAGAAAGTCCTCCACTTGTAGTCCTTCCTTGATTACAAAGTCCTCATCAATAAAGTTATGTGTAGCACTGCTGTCCACCATACACATCACTTCCTGTCCTTTGACAATCCCTTAAAGTAGTAAATGATAATTTTGGGAACCGCTGGATAGGGATGCAAGAGTACCTTGCAACTTTTCATCATGCGCACTACACTCATCACTGTCCACATCAGAATTTGCCTTAATAAGATATGCCTTACACGTACCAAGACACCTATGTCCTGGCTCCTAAGATTCTTTGCAGTGAAAATAAGCATTCCTTCTTAACTCATTTCTTGGTTCTTTTTCTAACTTAGGAATTGTGACCTTGGGCTGATTAGGAGTCTTCACATTTGATTCATTGTCTAATTTCTATATTTTGAATTTATTCTTGTGTGGCTGAGAAAAAGGTGTGACTTCTAAGTCCATGGTTAACCCAATATCATCATCTAATGTAGTAGGCCTGTGAGCCTTGACCAATCCTTTCAGTTTGCCACTCAAACCTTCTACGAAGAGCATTGCAACCCGTGTTTGTGGCATGTCAGGGACCATGACTGAAATCTTTTGAAATTCATTAAGGTGAGTCTCCAAGGGTCCCACTTGCTTTAGCTAAACCAAATCCTTGTAATAAACTTCAATATCCTTGTCAAAACGTGTAACCAACCTATTCACAAACTCCTCATATGGATGTATCATATCATGGTCCTGTGACACTAATCTATGGTGCCACCAATCATAGGCCATACCCTCTAGATGCATTGTAGCAAATTGTATGGCTTTGTCTTTCTCCATAGGCTTAAGTGACAAGGAGAATGTGTCAAGTTTGTGTACCCAAGACCTGTCACTAACCTTCCCACTTCCATCAAAGGTGGGCAAACTGACCTTATTTAAATCATTTTTCAACTCTTGAGGCTGAGTACCTTGCTTAGCTGGTCTTCTAGATCTCCTTTCCTAACTCTCTAGATGAAATGAAAATGTAGCTTTATCCCTTTGCTGGTTCATAAATTGATTTAGGTTTAGTAGCTACTTGACATCTGCTGGAAGCATCTTGTACTCATCACGTGCTACTGTAACATCATCAATAATGTGAGTTTCTTCCTTGGACTTCAGAACTGCTTATTCTTCAACTGATCTTGGAAAGAACACCGGTCTAAGAGGGTGATCAGATCTAGTGTCTGCTGTCCTAACAGCGTTAGAGGTTGTTCTAACATGATTTTCATTCCCAACGTCACTTATCTCCATCATGATCTTGTGCATGTGGCTGTTGGATCCTGAGATTTTCAAGTGCATTAAGAAGCTGTTGCTGTGACTGCATAAACATTTGCATCATCTATTGTTGTTGTTGTGCTCTCTGTGCCATAATGTCCTGAAGACTTGGTTATCCATTACTCCCATCGTTTCTCTGTTCTGCCATATTGCTTTGATCAAACCAGTGATTATCTTCTTCTTCCCATTGCTGTTCAGCCCTTGGTAAAGTATCTATGTGATCCTGATCCTCTAGGGTGCATTGATAGAACCAATTCAAACTGACATGCGAATGACTAGAAGTGATGTGCAACCATATATCCTGACATGCAATTGAAAAATCTGATGTATCTAAAACCTGCACAGGCTGGCAGGTTCTCTGTGCTCTGATCCACTGACATATCCTTTACCAATTTATTTGAGAAACAAGGAATTTGTTTATGACAATTTAAAGCAATATTTAACATGCAGTTTGATCTGGAAATACAGAAACTTCTTTTTAAATATTTCTAACACAAAAAAAAAAAAAACAAAAAAAAAAAAAAAAATATATATATATATATATATATATATATATATATATATATATATATATATATATATATATATATATATATATATATATATATATATATATATTAAGCTCAAGGATTGAACTGTTACATGCCGCCAAATGCAAACTCAGAATTTTACAGGGAAGAGTATTTTGTCACTCATATTTGCCCAGGCAGAATTTCTTTTACAAACACAAAAAAATTCAATAATACGTATGCAGTTGATGCTGCTAAAGAGATCACAGCACCTAGAAGACTTCAAACCTCTGTGATATACACCAGACCCTTAATATTACTGCTGTGATTGAACTATCTGTGCCTGCACTAGTCTGAATATTTGCCATTGGAGCTGATAATTGCTGTCATTCTGATGGTTGTTCTCAGACTGGGGAAATGAATTATCTGGTCTGAGAAAAGGATGCCAAAAATCACTAGCCTTATGTCATGAATTGCGGCCTCCTTAGCTTGATAACATCATGGGTAGGCCTCCACTGGGCTGGGGTTTCCTCCAGACAAAACAATACAAGGGTTTTGTCCTCTAACCAGAATTTGCAGAGCTCCACAAACCTTTGATAATATAAAAAAGGTAATGAATAATAATCCTCAACCCCAATCCATCCTTTAATGAAAAACTTCAGCCAAGAATAGCAATCAATATCTCTAGATGCCTCTTTTAAGTGATTTAGAGTTAGAAGAACACAGACAACTTCATTAAATATTAAATAACTTAAAATGGCCCCTCTTTAAGCTATAATGAATAATTAATAATTATAATAAGTATTCATTGTACTTCAGGTTTTTGGCCATATTTCTCTCTTTTCTTTTTTGATAGGTAATTGACTGAAGCCTACATTATGTATTATTATTGTTAAGATTAGTTATTATTATGTGTTAATCTCGAGTAGATTCGAACACAAGACCTTCCCGATGAAAGGCTCGCAATTTGCCGATGCGTTGTAGGCTCTTACCTTTTGTCCATATTTCTCTTATTCCCTTTATTAATTATAAATTCTAGCCTAGGGAATATTTCAGGCCAGAATTTGACTCCCTGTGGCCTGTCAGTTGAGAAAGGACATTGCATAGAAGCTGTCAGGCATAGAGCCCGTCCTGTACCTCCAAAATGTTAGTACTTCGGAGAGAGAAAGATAAGGGGGTATAGGGAGTTGGCCTTGTGATTTCTTTCAGAAAAAGTTGCTTTCTACCATGGATAAGAGTCATGTCCACTAGCATGCCAATCAAGTGAAACTGTCAATTAGCATGCAGCTTAAATGGAAGTTTAACTTTTGGTTTTTCTTGTAGCTTCTTCATATCCTATAGGTTGCAGCCAGCATGAATTCAAGCTTAACTTTTGGTTTCTTCAGAAGCTTCTTCATATTCTTGTATTCTAAGATAATTCATAAGGTTCTATTAGTGGTCCCCCACCCATAATCAACTATCAAGCAACAAATGTGCTGAAAATGAAACTGTGAAAACAACCCTAATACTGAGCTATAGGAAAAGCTACAAAACAACCCAGAGTCATTACAACACAAAACATATACCATTTGACCTGAAGAAGAGCAAAAGACTGTCTTCCATAACTCAACAATGCAAACCAAACTGTAAAACCTTGACCAGCTGAGATACTGCCCAACACACCAAACCTGTTGCAGGATTCACCAATTAGTGATTGTAAACCTTATTATAAACACCATTGTCTAACACCACAATCAGCTGAATAGAGGGCACAATAGTGTTGTCCTCATTTTGTCATCACGAAATAGAGGCAACACTACGAAACCTTCCCAATTAAGTTTCATATTTTTCCAAGTTAACTCACTATTTTATTTGCAAAGATTGATCAATCAATCATTTCCAATTCATATGATGAGTCTTTTAACCGAAGGCTCTCATCAAGTCCTTTTTTGTTTTTAAGTTTGTTAGCCTATACTTGATTTTTGAGGCCTTCAAAGTTCTTTTTTGTGTTTATGAGTGTTTGTTTAGATTGCTTTTAGCTTTTTATTTCCTTCAATCTCTTGCTTTCGATCACGCCCTCGTTCCAAGATATCTTGGGGCTTAATCGGGTTAATCAAAAGTTATTAAGGTTTAAGTGCATGTGCTAGTGGGGTTTAGAATTCCCACTGCATATTTAAAATAGTAAACCTTCTATTCTAATGTTATGTTGCACTTTTTGAATTATATGACTTAAAATCACTTTATGTTATGTTTTAAAGCTACTTTTTGACTTTAAACTTACAACTTAAGTGATTTAAGATATTAAAATGCACTTTATGTTATATTTTGATGTTTTTGATAGAAAAGCAGCAAGAGGGTGCTGCCCCGTGGTAGAAACAACGACACTAGATACAGTTAACAATACATTAACGACACCTAGTGCCCAACATCAAGTAAATACAACATCTTAGATCTATCTTTGTAAAAAACAAAGTAGGGAGGTGTTCTACATGTTCTTCTTACAAACTCTTCCACTTGGCTTCTTCCAAGCCTTACCAAGCATATCACAATAAGTCCCTTAGGACTCTTCCAAGGCTAGAGACCAGGTGGTTGGCCTTTTCCTCTTGCCACACTCACCTCTTCCTAGTGTCTCTACCTACATCTTCACAAACACAAACAATTACCCCTCTTGCCACACGACACCTCCACTCCCTTACACCCTCCAGGATCTTTCACAAACTCCACACCCCAAATGCTTCCAAGGGCTTAACTAGTCACAAACAAAGTGATTTCAAACAGTGATAAGGTTCCATGCACCTTAGTGGACTCCAAACACCTATCCTAACAAACTGACCTAATGAGGGCTCTTCCTTGTAGCCCTATCTAGGGTTTTTTAAAGCAAGAAATCAAAGTCTTTCAAAACAACCACTGAAACTAAAGGAGGATTCAAATACCAACTACTGAGCTCTACTAAACTTCCAAGTCTTAGGGTTTCAACTATTCATTGAGGCGTTCAAACTTCAGGGCCTAATTGAGGCTAATAGGTCTAAAAGACACACTCAAACTACAAACTCACAAAAGCCTCAAAGAACTCTAACAAATGAACTTGACTACACATTTACCTTATCAAGAGCTTTCAAACTTCCAACTTTTGGGCTCCTAGCTGTTGGGGAGATAGCAGATCCTTCAAACCCTTGCCTCAATGAGGGTTTCCTTGCTGTTTATAGTAACTGTCCTCCAATCTCCATTATCTCATCTATCCAACTCTTCCAATGGGTTCTTTAGCATCACATGATTGAATGCAACCCTCCAAACATTCATGCAGATTATACACAAGCTTCTGTCATGTTTCTTGAATGCTGATTCCTTGTATTCTTCATGCAACAGCAGGTGACTTATAGATTCTCGGCCAGCTCCATTATAAGGAGCAGGGTTATGGTGTGAACCTACAAGATGGCAATCTAAAACAACAAAGAAAACCTTTAAAACTTCCCTAACTCTATACAATGAGAACATGCAGCCATTGTGGCTCTTCTCTCTGAAGTGTGCAGAATTTACTGTCTACACAGTGAGTAGTGAGACCTTGACAATAACCCATTGATACTAGGTACCCATTTAATATCAGAATTAGTTCTATCCTTCATTCCCCTATATATGAAGCTTAAGAATCATGACACCCACGAGATAAAGGAGAAGGTACCAGGACTGCAGTCAAATACCAGTACTTAAGCAGATTTCACAAAAAAACAAAACACTGATTTTATTATTCAGAAACCACACACCATACCCTTCACTTTCCTTCTCTACATCTCATTCCCTGTCCTATACATGAGATTACATTGCTCATGTAATAGAATGATCTTTCACATCCCCAAAGAGTTTGTCCAAGATGGTTGACCTTCCATCTTCTAAAAACTGTCATGTTGCAAAATGTTGTCAACAACATTTTTGACAACATAGCAACGTTTTACACTTTTTTTGCATTTTGGCATTTTATGCTACCACATGTCTACTTGGCACCTTAAATAGGTCCAAAGGCTTATAATGAATATTTTAATGCTACATTTTAATCCATCTATAGCCTTGCATGACGTTTGCCACGTTTATGGTCTTTAACTCACTTTGACCAACATTGATTGAAAGATAACCTTGGTCTACATGACCTTAATTGAACACATACTTACATGAAATTAAAATAACTAATTCACTCATCCTATCATGACTTAAAACATACTAAAATGACTCAAAATTCAATGGAGATGGTCAGGGTGCTCCTGCACCAGGCTCGAATGCGACTCAACCACCAACCATAGTTAGCATTGTCAATGAGCACCATGGGACAAGCCTCCACAAAAGCTGCCACCTCTAACCAAAAACAATAACAAAGGACTCGGGTGAGTCCTTTAAAACTACCAACAAACATCTGGACATGGGAGGAAAAGAAACAAAGAGGGGGAGACATATCCATCCCCAAAAGATACAATTACCAAATTGAGGCTTCAAAAAGCTTGTCCCTCTTTCTCCATCAAAACCAAAGATCCAAAAACATCTAGGCCACTAGATCGAGCCAACAAACTCAAAGATCTATTAGCCCACTGCAGTCTTCCTTTGCACCTCTATAGTGAGAGGATCCACCTCAATAGAAGTAGGGAGACGAAAGATCTCAAAGCTAAGGTCGAGGATGTGACACTTCCAATCATCAAAATTGCTACCGATGGTAGCCTAAGTATCTTCTCCCTCAGTTGGGGTCTCTTCCACCTCCCACAACAGGAACCTGAACTCCACCTCTATATGAGACAACACCCCCAACAAAGAAGCCATAAAGGAAGCAAAAGGAAAAAACCAAGACCACCTTCTGGAAGAAAACACTTTTTTCACACAAAAGGCACAGGAAAGCCCTTTGAATGAGGAACAAGTTGCTCCATAAAGGGGGAAACCAAGCTTGAGCCACAGGCTCAGAGGCACATAAATATTCTTCAAACTAGTCAACATGCATCCTCAACAAAAAGCTAGAATGTTCCTCATACTTTAACCTCACAGCCTGTCACTTGAATGCTTAGCCTGTAACAAAAATCCATTAAGAAATTCTAAAAACCAAAACTATTGATAGAGTCCCCACCCCTTAAAAGCATTAGGGTAGCAACAATCCAAGTAGTCATAGTAGAATCAATCCAAGAGAGCTGCAACCCAAACCAAAAGAGGGAATAGCAACAATACCCAACACTACACTCATCAACACGTGAAGAACCATAAATTGGCTTCCACCCAACTACTTGAACAATGTAACTCTTATGGAGAAAGCCCATAAAACCCTGGACACTCCAAGTCCTTCTCCCAACAACCACATAACAAACATAATCCTTCAGCCACCATCTCCGATTACAATTCGTATCAACAACAAAGGGAGAAAATCCTCTTGCAAGCATTCATCCTTGCTCACCCCAAACAATATAAGAATCACCCAATGAAAGGAAAGCAATGCTCCTCCATAGAATGTGTCACCTAGTCTCCATCAGAGAGGAATCAAGCATAATACCCTGGGTGTGTATCATTGGGGGCCCAAAATCTAAGACCCCAAATCTTCCTTCAACATTTGTATTAGGGCAATCGAGCACAACAATCTCAATGGCCCATTGCAAGGAGACATTCCCCCAGACAAAAATTGAGTTGTAGGCAACATTCTGGGTCAAAATCTCCACGTAGACACCAAGAGCAGCAACCATAGACAATTGCTTACCCGTGCTGAAAACACCATAGAGAAGTGTGCAAGGCCCAACATTGGAAATAAAAAACATGCAAAAATCCCCTAACATAAAAACTCCATGACAACCATAGCTACTAGGGAGAATAGTGGAATGTCTCAATAGCATGGGCTGGGAACACTTGCACACAATAGTGCCAGAACAAACCAAAGCCATACATGGAGGAAATTGAGAGCCACATCTAAAACTCCCAACTAGAACCTTGTAAATTGCGCACCACAAACCGACCAAGTAGGATTGTAGCAACCAAACGTGAGAAGTGGGAAAGCCCACATCAATAGAGCCCCAACCACATAACGTCGCAAGAAGCCACCCAAACCAAGAAGCTCCCATAAAATCATTAAAAATAGACATGACAAAGGGAACAAACCCCTTTGAAAGCAAGTCCCTATGCAGGGAAGAAATCTCCACATTGGTCCAAACGAAACCTTCCCCATCATGAGCACGTTGCCAAAGAGAAGGGGAACCCACAATGAAGAGCACATAGCCAGAGAAATCAACCAAGATAGGAGATCAAGCATTCAGATGAGGAAGGAAGTACCCCAAGTATGCTCAAAGATCAATGAACCCCTTGCAAGAAGCCAAAGAGGTCAAAGTGACCTCAAACACACGAATCTTAGCAGAAACTTCTAGATGCAACAAAAAATGGGAAGAAGAAATTACTCATTGCACAAAATCCTTCCCAAATCCACTTGGGTCATCTTCCTCTTTAGCATCTTCCTCCCAAAAAAAATCAAAGTTTGAAAACCCACCCCCGCTTCTCTTGAGTTACACTTTAATGTTTTAATTTAAATCACTTAAGTGAAATCTCACTTTTCAACATATTTACACATTACATTTAAAAAAAATGTTAGTTTAAATATGTACTGGACCCTCTAAAGTGAGATTCACTTAAGTGAAATAAATAAACATGTGCTAAATAAAAACTTTAAGTGATGCCAGTCAATTACATGTTACATATTTTTTTAATGTAGAACATGTATTTGCTCTTCCAAACCATGATTTCGCTTGCAGAACCACTTGTTTCTTATCAAAACAACTAGCTCGGTAGTTTTATATGCATTTTCAAACATGTATTTCATTCTCCAAACCCTATTTTTAGCCTTTTACATGCAAATGTGTAACATGTAAATGCATCCAAGAACCACAATTTATGGATTGCCAAACCACGATTTATGCCAACAACCAAATATACAACATGCAATGCCCTTCCTAAAACCCGATTTATTATGGTAATAGATAATAGTCTATTATTAGTTAATGGTAATCTATTGTATATATTTAGTTAGCTTTAGTTAGTTGTAGCTGTTTAGCTTTATTTAAGCTAGAATAAAATGTTTCTATTCTTTACGATCGTTTCCTAAAGAAACATCGTTCCATTCTTTTGTATATAATGATCTCTCGATCTCCGTTAATAACAATCAAATATTACCAATTACTTCATTGTATGGTATCAGAGCCAATACTTCAAATTTTATAATTTCTTTCGAAATTATCTGCTACAAAAAATTCGAAACTATTGCCAAGGCTTTTTTTTCTCCATAGCTCGTTTAGGGTTTTTGTTTTTGTGAGAAATTCATAGCAACTATTGGTTTTTTTGGCTTGGGTTTTTGAGACTAGTCAAGGGTATTTTTCCTGCAAATCGCGTTTGATTTATTGTGGAAACTTGTGATTTCTTTGCTCGCATCTAGTGTTCTGCTAACTCTCGATTTCTCTGCTCGCATTTGGTGTTCGATGGTTGTCTATCCATGTTAGATATTCTACTTGTGTCGCAGATTCTGGGGCTCCTTGTTTGGTGAAAAATCGTGGCTTCCATGGATTTTTTTTGAGGTTGCGTGTTTGCCAAACATAGCGTTTTGAGGGTGAAAAGTCTCTTTTTGTGTCTTCATTTCATCCCCACTATTGTCTCAGTTAAAATGCCCCTATTTTGAACAAAATTGGATAGTTCTTTTGCTTACAACCACCATTTTTTCTGTTGTTTTGACCTCCATGGCCACTGACCTAGTTTTTTGCTCAAAACCCTAGTTTTTGGAGCTCACCTGAATAGGATTTAGGAAATCTGTGATCAGTTGCTTGCCATCGGTCGTAAGATGGAGAAAGAGGATATTGTGGTTATCACTCTTCGGAGCTTACCAAAGTCCTATGAGCATTTTATTAAGACTTTCAACATCACGTCTTTTGGTGTTGATCCGAAGTTCACTAATCTCTGCACATCTTTGCTTTAGCAAGATCGGTGGAAACAACAGTTTGGTAGCAGCTCCAGCTCCAGCTCCATAGAGCAAGCCTTTGCTGCTAAATCCTTTCATAAGGATAAAGGCAAGTTTCAACAATCGTCTCAGTAGAAGTCTTTTGCTCTAGTTTCAGACAGCTTCCGGAAGAAGAACATTCAATGCAACTATTGCTACAAGTTTGGGCACATAAAAGTTGACTGTCGAAAATGCTTAGTTGCACAATCTAAGCAATTAGCTTCGCAACCCAAAGCGAACAGTGCAGGGCATACTGAGCAGATAGAATCTGCCTTTTATGCCTTCATGGCTAAAAGACCTGCAGATCATGTGAAGTCATTTGCCTGATACATTGATTTAGGTGCCTCTCATCATTTCACTCATTGTAGAGACTGGTTTACCGACTACCAACCTTATTCAGATTTTGTTATTTTTTGTGGTGGAGAAAAGTACACTATTGTCTGCAAAGGCAACATTTAGATTCAGTCTGCTGGGAGGAATCTCATTTTCCTCGATGTGCACTATGTTCCAAGGATGGAACTAAATCTACTCTTAGTCAATTAGTTACTACAACATTCTCCACACTTGGGTGTCACCTTCAGTTCACATTAGTGCACCATCACTAATTGGGCAACTTAGTCTATTGTTGCAATGGGTCTTGAGGATCATGGTCTTTTTTCCGACTTATTGATTCTAGTGATTCTTGGGACTTAGCTATGGCTGCTTGACGATGTTCTATTAGCACACTTTGGCATCAACAATAGGGGCACTTAAATGTGCATTATCTCTCACAGCTTGCTCGGGATGAGCTTGTTCTTGGATTGCCAGAGATTCAGACTCAACAACTTGGAGTTTGTGATGCATGCTAGGCTGAGAAGCAACATCACACACCTTCACTTGTGGCGATTCATGGCGAGCTTCTCAGGTACTTCAGCTTGTTCATGCCGATATTTGCGGCCCGATGGCCACTCCTTTGTTCTTGAGTCCAGGTATTTTCTGTTGTTTGTTGATGATTTCAGTAGAAAAATGTGGGTGAATTTCCTTAAAAAGAAATCAGATGCATTTCCTATATTTCAGAAGTTTAAACCTTTAGTTGAAAAAGAGTCTGGGAAATCTATTATTACTCTTAGATCAGACAATGGGGGGGATTTTGTTCTAATGCATTCTCTAGCTTCTTGGATACTCATGGCATCAAACGCCAGTTAACCACACCCCACACAACACAACAAAACAGTGTAGTTGAGCGACGAAACAGAACAATCACTGAGATGGCTCGATCCGTGCTTGAACACAGACATTTTTCGAAGAAGTTTTGGGCAGAAACAGTCAACACTGCAGTTTATCTTTTAAACTGGTCACCCACAATGGCGGTCAAAGGTAAAACTCTAGAAGAGGCCTGGTTAGGTTGCAAGCCCAGAATCAACCACTTGAAGGTTTTTGGCTCCTTTGCTTTTGTTTGGATCCTTGATGTGTTACGCACCAAGTTTGGATGCCAAGAGTAAGAAACTCATGCTTGTTGGGTACAACAACCTTCACCAAGCCTACCGCCCGATCGATGTTGAGACATCTTCTTTCATCTATAGTCATGATGTAGTCTTTGATGAGCAGCGAGGACCTTTCATGCCTGTTTCTCTTATTTCTGATCCAACAGACCAGCCTATGAAGGCTCATGATTTGTGAGTTAGGCTTCCATTAGGTCAACTTGATAGGAGGGCTCCAGTAGCTTCTGCAGCTCTAGTTATACGAGTGATCCCTATACAGATGCCTCCAGCTTCTCCTATAGTATTACATCCCAAATTTTGCCCCAATTTTTAAATTTGATCATAACTATTGGTTTAACGAATCATTTCTTTTCATGATCATGTGAAATGAGTTAGTTATTTATATACTTTGTACTAACTGTTGATGAATTATTCTTTTCATGATAATGTGAAATGAGTTTGTTATTTATAGACGTTGCGCTAACTATTGATGAAAGATCAGTAACCTATAACTGTTATTAGATTATTAGCAGTTGCTTGATTTGAATTAATGATTAATATATTTATTTTGAATTACTATGGAACTAATATTTTGGTGAGAATGTTTTACACGGGTGATTGCAGGAGAAGATTGAAGAGAGGGGAAGCATTGCTAAACGGGATCATCGGAATGAGATGTTCATCTGGTTCAGTCATTAGGATTGGCAGGTATGACCTTAGATTTCCTTGGATTTCCTTGGAAGGGATACAATGACTTGTCCACAAATTACATTATGGGACCTGCATGAGCTATTAAGGAAACAATATAGGATAAATACGAAATAATTTAATTTAAAATATAATACATCCCTTAAGAGATTTGTTTATTAATTTTTATCATATCATTATAATAAACACTTACATACGAACACATAAATATAAAAATGAAATGACACCAATAAATTATAAGAATATAATCTAATGATGTCACCTCATCAATATACTTATGTGAACATATATTAGAACGTATTATAATAATAAAATAAAAATTATAATTCTTCAACTCCTCATTTTCCCTTATTTCTTTTCCCTCTTCTTTGTTTCTTTTTCAAATGGAATTAATACATATGAATTTGAAAGGAAATCTTGAAAAAGGAATGGTAGCTGAGGAGTTACGGCTAGCTTTTAAAGGAAGCCGTCAACCAACCCATTCGGCATATCTCCTTTCCATTATCTATTGCGATTCCCATTTGCAAGCCGAGCTTAATCATTCTCAGCCAAAACGTTCTTCCAAATTACTCCACCAAATCACCTTGATCTCCTTCACGCTGCCGGCGATTGAAATTGCAACAGTGGATGATTAATCAGCCAATAGGAGTTCCGGCCTAGGGACGGGAGGAGCCACATCCAAGCCCAACCATAGGTCACAAATTCATTCGCATTTCATAAATTCGTTCATTCTCTAAGTATATGAGCAATTGTAGTCGGATACTCAATGCTAGGGTTGAATGAAATACAATATAAGTATTTGTAAATCATATTTTCTTCTTTCTCTGATTGCTATCGGCTACATATTGTCAGAACTGAGAATAATGCAAAATATGTTATCATATTCATGACTCCTTCCTTCCTGATTTGAATGTCAGACTGTAGCCGGCTATGCATTGTAGATTGTAATTAAGTCATAAACCATGCTGTTGGTCTCTTAAAATACATAGAGTTCATCTACAAGATTAAACAACATTTCGAATGGTAGAGCAGGTGTTGATACTTAAATGATTGTGTGAACCTACTTTAGTGACCATGCTGACATAATTTCCGAACAAGATTAGAATATTTATAGATTCTCTAACATTGAGGAATTCACCGGCAAAGATGCCATGAAATGGTGAAGAGGTGTAAATCATGCCAAAATGCTTATAATTTTACAAACATCGAGGAATTCACCAGCAAAGATGCCATGAAATGGTGAAGAGGTGTAAATCATATCAAAATGCTCATAATTTTACAAACACTGAGGAATTCACCAGCAAAGATGTTATGAAATGGTGAAGAGGTGTAAATAATAACAGAATGATTATAATCTTTCAGGCACCTAGGATTCACCGACAAAGAAGCCATTGAAATGGTGAAGAGGTGGAGTTAACTTGCAAGAGGCAAGAACGAAAATAGATATGAATAACTATGTAATGAAGCACTTAATAGCTCATGCTGTCCCTGTAATGGAATTTGTTGTCAAGTCGAGTGGTGGTGATTGAGTCGTTGAACCCAAATGGAAATCCTTGGCCAAGGTAGTTTATAGGCATATGTGCCATTCTATGATCACTTGATGTTTGTAGATGTCATTTATATAGGTATAATTAATTGGGCACTCAAGACCACTCGGTAACTCAGATGGCTGGATTGAAGAACATCCCAAGCTCGATCTCGAGGTAGGGAGGGCCATTCTAATATGTTAGGATGTGTGGGGATAAGTATGGTCCAAAGTTGGGAGGTTAAGCCTATGTCAATGCTTGTCCTCTCACCAATGCCAAAGCTTGCACAACTAGATAAAGGATCCTCCATTATTACTGTATGTTTTTCACTCTTTTACTTGTTAATCTTTTAGCATGAATAAATTAGATAGTCTCTTTATTTTAAATGGAGTAGCTAATTGTCATCTAAATTGAATAAGAAATGTATATTTCCAATTAGGTATGAACTCAGTTAAGAAAGATAGTTGTTACTTTATTTTTCAGCTGAATATGATTTCAGTTAAGAATGATTAAAATTGTTTACATTGTACTTATTTATTTATCGTTTTCTTTATTTCAACTGAACATGAAATATAGTTAGATTAGTAATAGTTGCTTATCATAGTTATATTTTGTTAATGTCATATGAAATTGAATTAGTTACTTATTAAGTTAGGAGACAATAGATCATTAGGTTTCTTCAATTTGGTTATGAAAATTCATTTGTTACATACATGAACACCTTGATTTGTAGATGCTTCACTTGAGTTTGATACAGATTCTTTTGATGAGAAACTTGATCATCAAGCATCTCCTTATACTAATGTTGGTCATTCTCCTCTTTGGCCTAAGTGGTGGGCTAAGACACTTGATGATCTTTGTGATGATGAGCCATTAATGGGAGAACTTCTCGGAAAAAGAGCAAACCTACAGAGTCTGTCAACTTTGCTCTGATGGCCAACATTCACAGTGTGTTTGAACCTCAAACATATTCTAAGGCTAAAGGAATTCAAGAGTGGGAATAGGCCATGACATCTGAACACTAGAGCCTGTTGAAGAATAACACCTGGGTCCTTTCTAATCTTCCACTCAGGAAGAAATCCATTGGCTGCAAACGGGTTTACAAAATCAAATGCAAATTTGATGGTACTTTGGATAACTACAAAGCTCGTTTAGTTGCGAAGGGCTTTTCTCAGTGTCAGGACATTGATTATGAGGAGACGTTTGCTCTTGCTACAAAAATGAGCACCACTTGATTAGTCCTAGCCATGGTAGCACAACTTGGTTGGAAGGTCCATCAGAGGGACGTCAAGAGTGCTTTCCTGAATGGTGATCTCCATGACATAGTCTCTTGTTTTTAAGGTTGTTGGTAAAGACCACAGGTTTTCAGATTGGTAAAAGTTCTTTATGGCTTGAAGCAGGCCCCTCAGGCGTGGTGCATAAAAATTGATAAGTACCTTAGTGATCGAGGCTTTTAGAGGAGTTCTTCAGACTCAAATTTGTACATCAAGATTACTAACAGTGACATCATCCTTCTGGTTATTTATGTGGATGATTTGATCATCACTGGCAGTTCAACATCTTTGATTCAGGGAATCAAACATAATTTATGCTAGTCTTTTGATATGACCGACCCTGGGCTCATGCATTATTGCCTAGTTGTTGAAGTTTGGCAATAGTCTTTTGGTATATTCATCTCTATGTCAAAATATGCTAGGGCTCTGTTAGACAAATTCCGTATGTAGGATTGCAAGCCTGACTCTACACCTATGGAGAAAGGTCTCAAGTTATTCGCAAAATCTGATTCTCTTTCCATTGATGATACTACATACAGGCAACTAGTAGGCAGCCTCATCTATCTCTTTGCTACTAGGCCTGATATAAGCTTCGCAGTCAGCTATATCTCATGCTTTATGACAACTCCTAAGGCTGATCATTGGATGGCCGCAAAGCTTGTGCTTCGTTATGTGAAGGGCACTTTAGATTATGGAGCACTTCAGATTATGGACTTCTATACTCTCGAAGTTCTAATCCTAGACTTAGTGGGTTTACAAATTTAGATTGGGCAAGCTCTGTTAATCATAAAAAGTCAACTTCTGGATATATGTTCAATTTGGGATCTGGTGCAGTCACATGGACTAGTGTAACATACGAATTTTTCCTAACCAATTTAAAACAGTATTTAACTATCAACTAATCCTATTCACATGACAATGATTTCCATTAACTAATTATAACTAGAGAGAAGTAACTCCAACCTAATCTGATTGCATTTTAAATTCATCGTATGATTACTTTGATATCATTAAAATCAATCTAACATGTTCAACTGAAAAATAAAGTAGCAACTACCATTTAAAGCATCTTATATATTCATGCATATATTCTACACTATCTAATTATGCTTCCATGAATCCAAGGTAAAATTGCAAAAGAACATACATATATGATGGAGAATTCCCTTTGTCTTGTTGTTCAAACCTCGGCTTTGGTGAGAGGAGAAGCATTGACATAGATTTAACCTCCCAACCACGGACCATACTTATCCCCACACAATCTAACTTAATAGAACGACCCTCCTTACTTCGGGATCGGGTTGGGATGTTCTGAAATCCAGCCATCACAGAAATTCGGTGGTTTGAGTGTCCCATCAGTTATTCCCAAATAATTGAAGCATTTGGACAAACAAAAAATGATCACATGATCGACACATCTTCCTAACTCTACCTTGGCCAAGCATTTCAAAGTTGGGTTCGTAAACCTGATCTCCACCTCTCGACTTGACAACATTTCATTATTAGGACATGCATGAGCTATTAAATATGTTTGTTAATTATCGGATCAAAATCTTGATTTTTGCAGGTTATCTTCACCTCTTTACCATCTATGGCTTCCATGCCGGTGATTCCTAAGTGCATGAGAGATTATATCCACTCTATCTTGATGTACCTCTTCACCATTGATGCCGTTTCTTGCCGATGAATTTAAAATGCAATTAAATTAGGTTGCAGTTACTTCTTTCTAGTTATAATTAGTTAATGGAAATCATTGTCATGTGAATGGGATTAGTTGATAGTTAAATGCTGTTTTAAATTGGTTAGGAAAAATTCGTATGTTACAACTAGTAAGAAGTGGCAAGCAGTTTCTCTCTCCTCTACAGAGGCTGAATACAAAGGGACTATTAAGGCAGGATGTGAAGCTGTTTGGCTTCGTCAAATGCCTAGGGATATGCAGATGTCATTAGTAGGACCGACTACTCTGTTTGTTGATAACGAAGGTGTTATCAAGTTAGCACGAAATCCAATCTTCCATGAACAAACCAAGCATGTGGATGTTCATTGTCACTACATACAACAGCTAGTTGAAGACGAGACAATAGATTTGCAGTATGTTCCTACCACAGATTAGACAACAGACATTCTCACCAAGCCTCTTCGTCCTGATAAGTTTGTCAAATTTAGAGGACAGCTTTGTGTTCTAGATAGATTAACCATTAAGGGAGGGTATTACGATAACAGAGAATAGTCTATTATTAGTTAATGGTAATCTATTGTATATATTTAGTTAGCTGTAGCTTTTTTAGTTTTCTTTCAACTAGAATAGAATGTTTCTATTTTTTACGATCGTTTCCTAAGGAAACATTGTTCCATTTTTTTGTATATAATGACCGCTTGGTATCTGTTAATAACAAGCAAATATTTACCAATTACTTTGTAATATAATTTGCATGGAATAGGGCTATTTTAAATATGTAAATGGGTTTGTAAACCTCGATTTACACCAAAGGATTATTTTAAACATGTTTTCTTCCTATCTATTTGGGCATCCAAGTTTATTGGAGCTTGGTTTTGTACCAACATGAGTCTTTTTAAATATGCAATAGCCTCTCTAAAGCCTGATTTTGCCTTGGACGTTGGGACTTATGCACATACATTACATATTTTAAACATGTATTCCATTCTTCAAATCCTAATTTGAGCTTCTTGAAGGAAAATGTTAGGCTCCCTCAAAACCTGATTTTGGCTCTAATGCATTTGCATTGCATATTTTAAATATGCGTTTAGTCTTGTAGACCCCAATTTGGGTATAAAAATGCAAAAACGTTACATGTAATAGGGCTGGGAAATCACGATTTGACTCAGTACTTCCATTTTGTGATATGCAAAGCAATCTACAAACCGCAATTTGCTTAGGTGCTTGAAGGAAAGGACATTTGCAAAAAATATTTCCTGTTCATTCATGCATATGTAAATGCATTTGAGAACTGCAATTTGCTCTTGAAGACACATTTCAAACAGGCAAATCATTTCAAGAAGAGAGATCCACATTTGAAATGAGTTATGCAAACAGATTGAATCATCCAACACATGCATTTGCATCCAAGAAACATGATTTAGGGCTGAAGTTTGAATTTTTCAAAGGCATAGGCATATGATCTTTACATAAAAACACACTTGTAAAACCTGATTTTGGAGAGAACAAGTTCATTCCAACTTCTTCTTCCTCCTAATTTCGCTCTTTGCTCTCCAAGTAAGTGTAAGATTTCGATTTTGTTTGCATTTCTTGATCAATTTGCTTATTTGTTGCATTCTTTTGCTCTTTCTCTTCCATATGTTTCAATGCAACCCTAGTTTTTTGTTCCAAGTAATTAAATAAGTTTAAAACTTTCATTCTTTGCAAATGCAAAAGGTTCTTCATTCCAAAAACGAAATTGCATGCAAGAGTGATGTTTGTAACTTATCAAGTTAAGTCAAAGCAAGAGGTATGTTCTTCATTTTCATTTTTCATTTTTGTATATACTTTATTTGCTTGTTATTGTTTGTTTTTGGTTTGTTTATGAAGACAAGTTGGATCTTCCCTCAAAGAATGCAAGTATCCTTTATGTTATCACCATTCATATCTAATCCATCATCAAATTTCATCCAAATTCCACCTCTTCAAATATGTAATGGAACTTGTAAAACCTGATAACATGTTAACATAAGACAAAAATGATGAGTTTTTAACCACATGTAAATGCATTTTCAAAACCCAATTTTGGACTTTAATTTATATTTGTTCTTTGATACTGTTTTCTTTGGCATCTGCTTGTCTAAACTTTCCCTTTTGTTTTCCATGCAGCTAGTTAATACAATTATTGTGCTGACTAATGCATTCCTTCTTTATATTATGCCAAATTTTTAGCTTTGCTATATTCTTCCAGTTCACGGGATTTGTTGTTTCCATTAGTTTGTTTATTGTTTATTTAATTTAACTGAAATTATACTTACTGCTGCTATACATGGTGCTTGCAACAGGTTTCGAAGGCTCATATTCTAGAACCACTTTCTTGTCTGTTATTATGCTTGTCTTCAGCATTGACATCAAATAATTTTGATTGTGATATGCATTCAATCTCTCTCTGTATTATGGGCATTAGGATAATGGTCAAGTTAGAAGATATACGGCTACTAAACAACCTACTCTTTCAAGAGCTCTTCAACCAAGTCAGAATGATATATTCCATTGTTGATTATTCAAGTCAGAAGTTTAGTAGCAATGGTGGTAATCATTGTCCATGCCTTAAAGGACCGGATGATATAATTCTATTATTGCGCTGCTCTATTAGAGTTATATCATTGTTAGAATTTGATACTGGGCTCAGTCAGATTGCAACTACAAAGCTTGTATCTCTGTTTCAGAAGCTGTGTTCTCCAAGCCTACTCTGTACAATTCTCAGTTCCAAGGAAACACAATCTGGAAACTTTGGATTTCTTATGGCTCGTGAAGTCACTTGTGCAGATGGCTCTACCATGCTTTTTGCCAAAAGTGAAGAGGAAATTAAAGCTGCAAGAGACTATCCTGTTTCTGGAATCTCTAAATCAGATGACCATTCAAGCATCAGAAGTGCAGTGCAATGTATGTCTGCATTGCTTGAGGTGAAATTGGCTGCACTAGTTCTTGAATTTAAATTTCAGTCTTCATACGCACAATGCTTTGCTCATACTAAAAGTCAAAAAAGGAAAGGGTAAAGTTAGGGAAGGCAATTTGGCAGAATGTGTACAGTAGTACCATTTTTGTGTCCAGTATACTATAAAGTACACAGTAAGTATTCTAATATTTGCAATTTTGTTTTATTTTTTAAGAGTTAGACAAAGCCTTTCTCTAATAGAAAAATATCAAAAAATGCTTGCAAGTGATCATGCCTATGTCAAAACTTGTATGAATTTATGAATAATATACAATATGCCAACAGGTGGGAAATCAGGTAAAGTTTATAGGGTTTGAAGTGGAATTCTCAGTTCCCTGAACTGTATGTTCTAATGAAGAACTAGCTATCCTAAATTAATTTAACAAAACATTTATGAGTTTTGTGATATGTTGCACTTAAAATAGCAGATGAGTCAAACTCGTATCATATGCATAAATTTTTGCTTGATCTACAATAATAGATAAATGAAACTTGATATTGAAGGATTAAGTAAATTACATCTTGAAAAGTTGTTGGAAGGGCCATATCTCAAATTTCAAGATCACTTGCAAATATCAGATATATTTTGTTTGTATTGTATCTTTTATGATAAGAATTGTTTCCTTAGAAATTTTGGTCTTTAAATCTTTAATCTTATGCTGTTTTGCAAATTCATTCCACTTGTAAATAATAATAGAGATGAACTTTTCTTTGTCTAGTTAGCTGATAAGCTTTTACATGGTGAGCACAGTATCTCACGCTCAACTCATCCTATTATATTCTTATACAAAACGATTCAACAGAAACTCACATTTTAAATTTTGATGCAAAATTATTGGAAGACTGAATGATTGAGGAGATCGGAATGGATCCGCAGCTGTCTCTTTCTGCCTGCCATTCCGCCTGAGAATACACCACCTCGATTAATAATAAAACCCGTTCGTTCTATCTATAATTTTTGTCCTGGACTTTTTTGAAGCCTGTTTTCATTTAGAACAGGTTAGGGTTTTTGCCTATTCAGGCTTAAGGATATTACATTTTCTGGGTGGATGTAAAGCACTGTTTGGATTATTTCTGGAGTTGTGCCCTTTGTTTGTATTGTACTTCAATTCACTTGTTTAAGGGTTTTTCTTTGGATCTTTTGTTGTCAAAAATTGTGATGGAATAGAGTCTGCAAGGAAGAGATCTTTGATGGCTGATTCTTTCTGAGAGTTGGTCCTTTCTCTTCAATCATTGTATCTTGTCCAAACTTTGTGTGCATGCATGTTCTTTTGGTCTCTGTTTGTTACTGCAATTATGTTGTGTAATTTGCCAGAATTTATTTACTCTACGCTCAAACTAGGTTCCCTTGCACTTTGTGGTATAGGGTTTGGTCTTCACATCTTTGTTTTCCAAGCATTTTGCTATCTGCCAGGCCACCTGCAACTTGGATCATTCATCTAGGATTTTATTAATAGAGGGTTTGGTTTGGTGTGTTAGAATTGCTTTGATACCATGGTAGAGTTTAAGGTGACTCTACAACACCTGAGGATCAAATGAAAGACCAAGATAACTTCCACAAGAGATTTTCAAGACAATTGCATTAAGACGCAAGAATGATATTATCGATAATGAACGTCAATAGATTAGATGGGCAGTCTTGGGCATGATTAAAATGTACATAATAGGCCTCCTTATATAGTAAAGGCGATAAGAGACAATGATAAGGAGAAGATAAGCTTTCACCTACACAAGGTGGATCACATGTCCACTAAAGGTGGATCATCATCCATTATGCAATGAGGTATGTGCAATGACGAGGATGATAATGTGATATATGCACTAAAAGAGGTATGAGATAACAACTATCACCACCTAGAGTAGAATTCTTGTACACCATGTGCTTAATTGAGATGCAAACTCCTAGGTGTCTCAATGCCAAACCATGATGCAATGCATTATCCTAAGTAAGCTTAAGTGTAATTTGTTGGAGTTTTAAAACTACTGAACAACAAAATGCTCAGTACCAAAATGATATCACTCACACAATCTAAGGATTAGCCAATTCCTATTAACAATTATACGTGCAAACTATTTGGACCCAACTTCAACAAAACCAAGGGTGGTTTTTTACTCTTTAGGCTCTGCAAAACCAGGGTGGGTATACCCAGGGATGGTTCAAGATTGGGGAACACTGTATGAGAATTATTTTAGTTTCATTCTGATTCTCATCTCAAATCCTCAAACACATGCATAATTCTTGACAATTTGATAAACACATCCCATATAACAGATTTGGCCAAAATTCTTCTATAGATCTGCACGTGTTCTCAGCAATAGTGGCTAACTGAAGCTAAAACATTCCATGCAAACAAGCACCGGCCAACTTTGAAGATCTTTAGGAAATAAAAGTGAAATTGATTATAATTCTGCATTTGAAAACCATTTATGACATATTTCTCTTCCAGCTGAATCAATTTGACCAGTGCCTAATTCATTAGGGTTCAGAGTCTACCACAAATCCATAGATTTAATTTGTTGCCTTACAACAAATATTATCAGCAATTCTTATCAGATTTCATCATACAAAATCCTTCCTACTATTGTAGCAACCTTATCAAATTCATCAAAGCTTTTACTTAATCCATTGAACTAATAGCAGTGGTGAACAGATATACAACCTAAATGGATTGCATTCAATTGCACAAGCCTTTACTCATACAATATCAAGATAACTAAGTAACTAAAAGGAGACAAAATTCAGAAAGAATTGATGTGGGGACAACTCATAATTTGTATTCATTTTCTTTGAAAATTGTATACATTTGCAGTAACTCAGAATGACCTTAGGAAGAAACACAAAGATCATCCTATATTAATGCATTCTCAGGAACTAATAGAGATGATACATCATAAAACTTTCTCAAACATTGGACCAAAAATAAACTAAGTATACCACCTAGAGCATTAGAAATCAGACCATTCTCTAGCCCTGGAATCTCACTTATATAATGTGAGATGCAACAAGCTGCAGGCTAAGAGAAAATGATAGGTGTCCTTTACAAGAGATAATTACATACACCTATCATAAAATGACAAAAATGTGGGTAACAGAAGATGTCTAGATCAAACATTCCTTTTGGTGGGTCCACTTCTATCACATCCTCTATTGTTGTTGATTTGGCTGCTATTCTGATCCCTCTTTGTATGCAACTGCCAAGCTAACCAACGATGAAGTTTGTTCTGATGATTGCAAGTTGGTCTCCACCTGTGGGTTTTCACCATCTTTATCTTGTACGGTGGGAATAACTTCTACTTTTCCCTCTTCTTTGGTTGTATCAGTGTCCTGTGGGCCTGGGTTTGTAACTGAAAGTGACTGAGCATTCTTGTCTTCTTCTCCTTGTTGGCCTTGTGTAGTGATGGTATCAATGATTTGGATCTCATCACCCTGCACCTCATCACTGTCAGTTTCTACTTCCTCAAACTGTTCATCAGGAGCTATTTCTGCCATCCACTTGTCAAACAATGTGTCATCTGGCCAATTGAATTGCAAAATATCACTTTGCCTCTTGAGCACATACTCAGCCTCATTATCAATAGTAACAAAATTTTGTTTCAAAGAATCAAAGAATATTTGGGCTTTTACTATTTCTTCAATTGTTGTGGCCCACCATGCATGCCCTGTTTCATTGATAACTTGATTCATTCTTAAACAAAATAAATCATCGAGCTCCTTAGCTCATTCATCTTTGCTTTTCAAATTATTCTTCTTATCTAGGGCACAAGGAAACAAACTAAACTTTTGGCTTTTGTACTTATCTAAGTAGCCAACTATTATTCTTTGCAAATGAATTCTCTTATTGTCAAAGTCAGTAAGATTAGAAACAATATCAAAAGTTTTCTCAATTAGACCACAAGGTTTTTTTATAATAGAATAACATAAAAATGTCATCTCCTTCCTCCTTCTTACCCACTTATTCACAATGGGTTTCAGAGCCTCATCACTTGCTTTCATTTTATCCCAGATACTGATCACCCTAGCCAACTGATCATAAACTAGTGGCCATTCAACTTTATCCCCCAAATATGTAAGAGCCTTTCTTAATTTTTCCTCATATTTCACATTCAACTCCACATGTAAGGCCCACAGTTTATTCTTTTCTTCTTCAAAGTCCTCAGCAGTGTAATACTCTGGCCTTTGGGGTGTATCTGGTACTTCTATGAGGGGGGTGGATTTAAAAGGTTCAATTAGGGGGCGAGGGTATGTTATTCTTGGTCTTGTGGACCTCCCCATTAGCTTGTTCTCAAGCTCAATTCTCCTCTTTACTTCTTTATTGTAGGCATCCACAACCACCTCATACTTGCTCTGCAACTCAGTCATTTCTTTTTCCTCCCTCTCTGCAGTAGCCAAGGCAAATTGAGAGTAATCTGCATTCATGTGGGTTGCCTGTACATGTGAGGTATCAGCAACTCTCCTCACAATGATATTCCCTGTTAGTCCTGAATCATTAGACTGTGATGGAACAGCCCTGGATCCTCTTCTTAATGACCACATGACAAGAGCAGCTTGGTCATTACTGAATGCAGTTCCCAAGAACTCCTTTTTATTTGGATCTTGCAATCCCAAATTATTTGACACAAAATTGAAATCAAAGCATCAGCGATGTCCCTATTGGGCAATAATAAAATATTTGCAGCCTTTACCATCTGTCTCCCTTCTTCAGGGGTTATATTTTGGAACTCTTAAATCATTTGTTCCTTTATTTGATTTTGAATGGAGGCTTCATCTATTTCTGGATGCTCTGTTTTCATATTCTTACATTTTTCCTCAAAATTGCTCATGTTTGCCCTCCAAGCAAACTGATGGAAAGCCCTAGACTTTACAAAACTGTCATCAGACAAAAATTGCTGACTGGCTTGTTCCAAAACAGGATCCAATTCCCTTCCCCTGAAATTTGCTACAGTCAACTCAAAACTTGGCATAGGAGGCTCCTGGGGGTTACCTTTATCAATCTCTGCTTGGGTAACAAAAACTCCCCCTTGTGATCCAATTTGTTCAATTTGCTCATCAATGAGCTGCTCCTCCTCAATTCTCATGGGGGTTTGTGAAGGTGAGTAACTCTCATCATGTGGTTCCTCTTCCCTTATTATCCGTCTCCTCTTAGGAGAAGGTTCAAGAGGCCTTTCTTCAAAAACAACACTAGTAGATTCAACTATCTGTTTTCCTTTATCCACAATGGGCCTTTGACCCTGAATGACAGTATATCCTGACCTCCTTTGAACAACTAGTGGGCCTGCCCCCACATTAGGAGTGAAGCCCAATCTCTTCATTATTTCTCTGGCCTTATCTGAAAAAGAATCAATGAAATATTGCTTTTTCTCATTCATCACCTCCATTATTTCAGGGAATGTATTCATAAGCTTATTAATTCTATCTGCAGTAGTTACAACATTACTTAGAGGGTTGTAATCTTTGTCAAAACAATTAATGAAACTCAAAACTTTTGAATAGAGTCTCCATTTTTCTTTCTTTGTTTCTTGCTCCTGCAGAGAGTACTCATTCCTTATTACATCTTTAGGGAAATAAAATTCATGCTTAACTGGACGAAGTTTGATCCTATGCCTAAGAGCCAAATGAAAGAAACCTTCTGCATCACAAAAACGAGGGTGAGATGCTTCCATCTTATACTGATCCAAAAATTTGTAAAGGGAAACCCATCCTTCCTTGGTTATCACAAATTGGTGGGCTACTGTGCAAGTGGGAAAAATTGATCCTGTTCCCCTTTTGTGCAAAAAGGCTTCTTCTACTCCTCCCAACTGCCACAAGAATTCAGCTACTCCTACCTTTAAGGGCACCTGGTAAGGTAGTACATGAGTTGTTCCCTTGAATCCATAAATTCTGATAACAGTTGAAACTGAATATGGGATGATATCTCCCCAATTATGTGAAACCTTCAGATTATGAGGTTTATCCGTAGGCCTAACAAGGTGCATTAGTGCCTTAGGGATCCTGGGATTGTCTCTTAATACGAGGCACCTCAGTTTGGAGGCGAAGTACCTATCAAATCTAACAAAACTAGCATTTTCTGCTTCCCCAGTCATATTTGCACTCCACAATTGAACTGGCAGTGCTTCCCCCTCTTGTTCTTTGTTCAAAACCATTTCTTTACCAAAGTATGTAGCCCCCTTAAACAGAAACATGTGCATCAACAGGGAGTATTGGCCCCAAACCTTCTCCACCTTGGCTTTAGCAATCCCAACCAATCCACTGTGAATCTCATCAGCCAGGTAAGAAGCAAAATCAAAAATTATTTCCACACCGAAAGAGGAGATTTGAGTGATCATATACATGAAACTCACAAGGATAAAGTCTTCTTCACCCTCTCTAGAAACTCGGCATAGGGTACTGTATATCTCTACTGCCCTGGCATTGAAGCATGTTTTCTTGAAAGGTTCTTTAGAGGATGATGTTATTGCTAGTAGGGTTCCAATTCTGCCAATGTGGGCCTTTAGTGCACCTTGTCTAACTATGTCCATCTTAGACATATATTCTTTTTCTAAATCTGTCAAATTAATGGGCACATGATATCTAGTGAGAGGTCCCAAACGAAAAACTTCCCTAATCTCTTCTAGACTAATGGTGATCAGAATTTCACCATAACTCTTCTCACTACCCTATGGCTTGATTATAACTCTTCGCCACGGCCTCAAGGAGATCATAATCCATAAACACACTGGGAACAACTAGCTTTCCCAGGTCGAAATTCCATAAATTGGCATGTGGGGCAAATAGTTTCCTTTCTGCAAACCATTTCTTGAACAAATTTAAACCAGTTTGTGAGGTTTGAGCATCCTAGACCCAATTACCCTTATCATACAATCCATCTGCTATCCTCAACCTAGGGTTTAACGAGGTCAACTTTTTAACTTGCACTGTCTCTACAGTAGACTTAGGAAGCAACTCAAGCAAATCATCATGTACATTTCTATCCAAATAATTTACTTGACCTGAAAACTCCTTCTTCGGAGGCATCTTTGATTATGCTTTACAAAACTGAGATACTTACAGAGATTACAATAGGATTACTTGAATTCTGTCCTCGTTTTCCTCTGTATTTCTACAATTTTTTCGCGAACAAACTGCTTCACAATCTTGCCAAACTTCAGCACGATCTTCTTCAGTAATTGCTTCTGCTCAAGAAAGGCTCGAAATTTTTGTTCGCATAAGGTGAAACTGATAAAGTCTTCTGTATTATACTCTGTTTTTCCTCACATGTGAAGCTTTCATGTCTAATTAATACACAGAGTGGCACCACCTTCTGCATTCAAATCTGTGCCGTTGATCTTTAAAAATCCTACGATCATGGGATATGGAGAAAGACAACTTGGCGTTCCACTTGACAAGTTGGCCAGTCAATCCAATGAAAACTGCCCACGTACACAGCTCCGTCCTTGATGGCACTTCCGTCTGGACCCACTGGCGATTGAGGACACGTGTCAACAAGTCGCTACTTCGCTATACATAAAGAATGAGCACCTTGCCATAGTGAAGCAATGATAGCCATTGATTCGATCTTGATCTTGTGGATGATACATTACTGCATTGCTTAGAAGAATAGTGGTGGGCCCTCATTCGCTACCTCGCTATACATATCCTCCGAGCAACTCTTCATGGCGAGATAGCGACGGCCGTTGATCTGAGATCAAATCAAAGGGTAAAGAGACTGAACAAAGTACCTTGAAGAAGTGGTGGGTCCCATACTCGCTATGTCGCACAGACTAAACATCGCTCAACTTTCATAGCGAGATGGCAAGGATCGTCGATTTAAGCTGATCTGACGAACGAGATCTCTTATATGGTTTATGAATGGGGCGTGGGTTCGGGGCACTGATAACGTAGGAAATTTTTGCATTGCTGGCACCCAACAAGACCTTACTTTTAATCCTAGTCACCCTTCCACATTGCTTGAGGTCCCACCGGTTGTTCTTTTCACGGCGCCTCGCTATTTCGCTAATGGCGAGATGTCAAATTTTTTCGATAACGAGGTAGCGAGCTCCGATGACTTTAATAAAACTCGGCATTGGAAGAATAAAAACCCATCAAATCACCATCGCCCCTACTAACTGCTTCTGACAATAGCAGTTATTACTCGTCATGCCACCTAGATAGACTACGGTTACCGAGAAACTTGGAGGCCACCGTGTCTTTGATTTCACGACACCTCACTACTTCGCTAATGGCAAGATGCTTAGTTTTTCCGATAGCGAGGTAGCAAGGCATCGGAAAGACCTTTATTTCGACGCCGACTTCTAGCTACTTCTACTGGGTCCCTTTTCCTGTTTTGACGATACTTACAAGGTGCACGTGACTGAAAAGTTGACCAGAAAACAAATCCCCGACCGCCATACCTTCATTTTACGGTCCCGTTTTATAAACTTTTTGGCACTCGCTACCTCGCTATGTATAAAAAGTGCTCATCTTTTTATAGCGAGGTAGTGACAACGGTAGATCTATTCAAATCGGACAGTAAGGAACCTGAGAGGAAAGGTTACTTGAGGGCGCGGGAAAATTTTAAAAGAAAATAGAATATTCGCCCAATTTTTAAAAAAGGGTTTTGCGCCCGAAAATTACAAAAGGAATAAGACAAAGGGTTTTAACGAATTTTTTCAAAGGTTAACAAATCTGGATGACCAAAGACCATAAACCCTATTCACCATTAATGGATACAATTTGAATTTTTATACCTGGACAAAGGAATTTTATCATGCGAAAATTCAGACGAACATAATCAGTGAAGATTAAATTACACCAACATGGTGAATGGCTGTAAGATGTTGTTCCTCAAATGTATCCTCTCACTAGTCAAGTGCTCTATATCAAATGAAATTTTGTCAAAGCATCTATTTTTCTCGACCTCAAATTTGTCGAATGCCATAACAAGAAAGTTGCAATAGAAGGAAAAGAAGATTACAGGTAGTGGTGAGAAATTGCAATGACCCAATTTTTGCTCGATGAATGTGATCTTTCATAGCCCAAAGTATAGGATATTGCTAGCAGGCATGCATATATTTTTAGGACCAAATCCACCTATAGAGCTCGGAAGGTGGCTCAATTCTTCAGGGTCAGAATTCACTGAAAATCAGGTAAGGAAAATTCTTTTTTTTACGACTCTCCCAAATAATCAATTATGGCCATTATGTTTGGAAGGATTGTGGGTACAAAGGGGACTTTGTGGCACAGGAGAAATGTCAGATTGAGGACGTCTGTTACCTTTGGCAGGCTGAAAGAAGAGCATAAATTGCTTAGTTTAAAACCCAACACCACTTAAAGTGACATCAAAAAGGCATATTGGCAGCTTACTTTGCAGATGCTGAAATGTCTCGTTTAATATTATCTGTAATTCTTGGAAGTAAACTAGGGGATTAGATTTTCTTTGATGAATATTTTCACAATTTGAAAGAGAAACTAATTTATAATTTATATTCAGAAGATTGTTGCTGAAATGATTGTATTATCTGAAACACCAATCTAATATATAAATATATATATATATATATATAAAATTGATTTCCTAATAAACTGATTTCACAATGAACTACTGAATATTACATAAATTTTGAAAGATTTTGTCAATTATAAAGAACTATAACTAATTTGTTAAAATTTGAAGGGAAAAGTTGACGAGAATTCTGCTATTTTTTTCATTTATGATTCCAGGTTTTCTTTGACATTAGCTGAAAAAAGTGAAACTGAATAAATATTATAGTTAATTTGTTGGAATTTGAAGGGAAAAGTTGATGAGAATTCTGTTATTTTTTCATTTATCGTTCCAGGTTTTCTTTGACATTAGCTGAAAATGAAAAATCTGGTTAAAATTATGTTCTTATTGAATATTAACTCAGATTTTTAAAAACCTTTAATATTTCTGGCCTATATTAGGAGTCGATCCTCAATTATTTTTTCAAAACATTAATGGAGAATGTGTGTTTTTTGGCCCATAGGATCTTGTCAAAGCTTTCTGAGATTTTTGTTTTGTTTTCTACCTCTCTTTTCAATTTTGTTTTGAAAACAAATCTATTCGGTCATTCAAAGCTCTCCTAAGCTATGCCCTTAGGTTTTGTTTGATTGCTAGTGGAATGACTTATATAAACATTTGGTCTTTCACATGGTGATCCTCCATGTTTTCAATTCCATCCTGATGTCACTAAGGGAGACAACTGTAGTGTGAGGTTTCACAAGATCAATGAGGGCAATCAGGTACTTAATATCAAAGTTCATAATGAATCTGTCAAATTTTTGTTCTGACCCACTTGCTTGATGGACTGCTATAATTTATATCCTACTATGGAATTTGCTCATTCTTTTGCCTTTTCTTTCTATTTTTCTGATAATGGTGCAGACCGTAATGTCTACTCTGGCTGAGGCAACTGAGGAAGAGGACTATTATGTTGATGAGAAGTACACAGGTTTTGACCAATGGGAAGGATGGATGGGATTTGAAGGTGGTATGCCAAACTGAAATTACTCAATCATATCAGCTATTATGCCTAATTACAAGCAATTTTATAATGGCAGCCTCCATTAATCGTCTTGCAAGACTTCAGTCTAATTTGTCAACTCTGTAATAGCTTGTAATTTGAGCAACTGCTTTGCTGTCTTTCATTCTTCTCATTTTCATCTTCCTCTGAAGAAATATTGTCTCCAGAATGTACATACCACTATCAAACTGAACTTGGAACCATTGTTTCTATGTCTTCCCCAATTATGGTTGTTAAATAACAGTCTGTACATAGGCCTTGTATATTTTCAATTTCTCAATCTTGAAGCACTTGTTGTACAGTGAAGATAACATGCATCATTGCATGCAGACATTCATCATCAAAAATCAGAGAAGTTCTTCAATTCAAGGAACTGTGGGTTTTGATCTTCAACGAAGAGCTGCAATTATTCTCTGTATTTTCATGGCTTGTCATTATCAATTACAAAAACACTATTAATGTCAACAAGCTGACATTCTTGTGCCCTAAAATTCTGGTATTTGTAAGCAAGTGTATTTGTTTCAAAGCTTAATCTGTGCAAAGCTCTCATGTTGCATCCTAGGATATTGAGTTGTTAAGTTGAAAATTTGAAACCTAAAATTGATATTCTAATACTATCTAGGCTTCAAGATGAGCTGCTTTTATATGTAACAAAGGCAGGTTCCAGCTTAATTTTTACCAATACCATAGAGGCGCTGATATAAAAAATTGAATCTACATGAAACCTAGGTATTTTGGAGGGATCAAATGCATTTGCACATGCCCTGATGGTTGTGAATAGTAGTGGACTGGATACTTGATGCCTTCCAAAGGTTTTATGACAGAATTTTTCTTATTGATTGCGAACATTATATTGTGTATGCATTAAGTAGTAAGGGCTGTTTAATGGTTTGAGATTTTTGTTTGTGAGTTTCTTTCGGTTTCCTCAATTTCTGTTGCTGTGTGAGTGTTATTCTTGTTCTTAGTACAATCTTAAGAATTCTTGATAATGCCATAAATTCCTATTACTTTGGTTAAGACTGTGCTTTAGTAAGATTCAGTTTAACTGTATGTAAATTTCTTAGTGGACGTGTTATACTTTTGAGTCTTTATCATAATTTTGCCTGGCAATGACCAAAGTTTCATTTAATTTGCAGCCAGGAATATGCTTTTAGGTAAGAGCCTCCTCTTCAGTCCCATTGTATGCACCTTCAGAGTTAATTTGAGATGAATCTGGTGTTTTACCATGATGTGAGAGAGCAGCAGGAAATGCATTTGTGGAATAAGTTTAGGTTTTAAAACACATATATGTCAGATTTTTTTTCCATCAACTTAGCTAAACAGAAAACGTTTTACCCAATTGTGAAATATTCACAATAATCCATTTCCAAAAATAGAATATCCATCTTTATATTCAATAATTCAAACAATAATTTTTGATGTTCTCTTGCGTGTTTTTTTACCTTTTCTTCTCCTTTGGCATGCAGGGGAGGAGATATTTTCAAGGTTGTACGGGGACTGGGTACCTGGGTACTTAGGGTACGAGAATAGGTACGGGTATGGCTATTTTTCAAAATAGTGGACAGGGGTACTTTGGCACATCAATTTTATATTTATATTTATAGTGGACGGGGGTACTTGGGTACATCAATTTTTTATATTTATACTTATAGTGGACGGGGGTACTTGGGTACATCAATTTTATATTTATTGAAAATCTAAAAATACGAGTCATAATAATGGTTTTTCAAAACAACAACAATGATAAAGTTTGCAGATGTAATATATTGTTTTCAGTTTTAGATTTGCAATATGTCTGTAACCATAATATAGTTTAAATGTTTAGCTGCATAATAAAGAAGGCGGACTTTCAAAATGAACAAGAAAATCATAAATCATATAACAATGACATATTGCAAATGATAAACTTCTGACTTGAACAGTGATAAAGTTTATTGTTAATCAGTATCGTATCAAAGTTTCAAACTGATTACGTACTGAATTAAGTTGATAAACAAGAAGCTGATATCCAAACAAAAATCAGAAATTTTAATCAAGGTCCTTGGCTATGATGTTCTCCATTGAGTACCCGGTACCTGAGTATGTGTCCTAGGGGTGTGGGTACGCATATCCATGCAACCTTGGATATTATCATACACAAGTTACCTAAGTTTTATTCTAGTTTACTGCAAGCTACATTATCATTCTTTTTGAAAAATTCTGAAAACTTAGAGCTAAACAGAGAAAAATATTATACAATTCTGAAGTATACAAAACAATCCATTTAGAAACACAGTATTTCCAAATTATCTCCAAACAATTACGTGCTATCCAGATTTCAAAAACCTCTTGAATTTTTTCTGTCTTTCTTCAATATGAGTCAGACAGGCCTATTCATCTCACCAATACTTGAAGCATCAAAATTTAAAAGAAAGGTTCAACATAGACTATGAACTTCTCATTGCTTGCCTTTACTGCAGATACAGGCAATGACAGAAATGACTTTCATCCACACACCCTGCAAATTTCTCAATGATCCTGCACTTATATTCCCCATGATGTTCTTCTCATATCTGATATGGTACCAACATCCTTCAACCTTAAAACATTGACAATAATTTAGGAAATGCAATCCACAGGTGTAAAACCAGACTCTTTTCCAGCCTTCTGCTAGCGTATGCTCAAATATTCAGGCCTCGAATGGGAGTCTTAGAACAGGTTGTGTTTTTCCATCAGAGGACAATTGAAAAAGGGTTCGTCATGTGTTATAGTTGCAATTCTCCAGGTAGATATGTATGCAGAATGCAGAAGCAGGCATGGTGCACATGAATTGTTAGTAAAAATGTCAGAGAGGTTATTTAACAATAAAAAAAGTACATCAAGTTACAAGGGATGCAATGATCAATCATGTGAATGAGAAAAACATTGATGTATCATGTGATATATACTCTGTTTTTAATGTTTACAAGAATCATGCAGCTGAAGCTCTTCTCCTAAGTTACCAGATTCGCTCCTGGAAGATGAAATCCGAAAGTCGGTTCACTGCAGAGTCGGAATTGGTTCAAATTTGCTCAAAATTCTGCCAGTAAGATAATTTTGCTCGAAATTATCTCAGAAGAACCCTGTAAGAATTGTGGACTAATTTGGAAGACTTTTGGTTTGCACAGAAGCACCCAAAACGAATTTGGGGCGAATTGACTAAAAATGTCATTTAAAAAAAACTTTTGCATAAAGATTGTTTGTCTTCTTAGGTCTCTTTGACCCTCCAACCCTAAAAGTGACTACTAAAAAGACCAAAAGTGTTGTTTTCTATGTCATTTGTTCATTTGTGAATGAAAAGAAAAACTTCTGGCCTTCATTTGTGTATGAACTTATTTGCTGCTGCACATGTATAGAAACACACATAAAAAAACCTTGTCCAGACAAACCCAAAACAAATTTGAACCCAACCCCAAAATAATATGGACAAATTCCAAACCCAAATCTCGAACCCACATCCATACTGGAATCTGAACCGGCAACTTACCTCTTCTCTTATGTATTTAATATTTATTAAAACTTGTTACTATTATGTCTTCCGAATAGAGAAATAACCCTGTTTCTTTGTAGGCATAATCCTAATTAAGAGATGATCAAATGGCTTTTTATTTTGGTATAAATATCACCATCAACATGTTCAAGTTTCAAATAATCAAACATCCACTATATGTCGCACTATTGGCTAAACCATTGCACCTATTCAGTGCAATCGCTAGTCTAAAGGCATTTACAGTGTTTATGCTGATTTTTCTTTCCATTACAATTTCTTTAAGTTAATAGCCACAGTATCTATTTTTGGACATTATTCATTATTGCTGTACTAGTGTGCAGATTTTACCATGGTATTACTTTATAATTCTTTTATGGACATAATCTTGGTCTGTTTATTTGTTGTCAACTTGAATGAATGTGCAGCCATTCTCTATTGTTTTTGAATAATAATTGTTCTTGAGCCATGTGATGGATTCCTTCTACCCATATATCATATAAATAAACAAGTTTAAATTCTGCTTGTACTGATTGAATGCTGATCACTTTTCCAATATTACTTAGTCACTGAAAATGATAGTGAAGAATTTGTGCAACAAATTGATGTAATCTGGCTCAGTAAGATGTACAAGTATATTGAATTGTGAAACTTGATATTCCTTTTGCTTGCTAAATTGAAGTTCCATATTTAAATATTTGTGTTGTATCAGGTTTTTGTGGACGAGCTTATTCTCCATCCAGATTTGGGTAAAGCCTTTCTAAGTGTGGATATGAAATCCATTTGCTTATCTTCAAGATTTGAAACTCCATCCGTATGTGAGAAACATGTTGAATATTCACTAGAGGCAATGTTTGTTCATTGTCTTCTTTCAATGCCTGAAGACAGACTATTGGACACTTTCGTCAATAAAATCTTTGATCCCAATATGGGGAACACAAGGAGTACCAGGATTAGTCTTCCCGCGGCTGTTCTTTTGCTTGATTCTTTGGTTTTGATCAAAGCTCCAAAAATTTTCCAAGCACATGTTTTAGTTTTGGTTTCTGAAGCCATTGCTGTTGATTCCATACCTACTTATGGTGAGTTGCCAAAGGGGTTGTCACTGAGTCAGCTTCTATCAGTATTTGAGTCTTCTGTTAAGCTTTACAGAAAGTATTCGTCCCTTACAGATACTGTTGATGATTGTGATTGTCTGGAGACTCCTGTATTAGAATCTTGTCTGATAAAGCACATGAATTTGCAAGCTGAGCTTGATGTAAGTTCTGCTTCTTTGTTAAATCTAATGTGGAATGAAAAGGATTGTATTCAGCAGTATACGCACTTCAGTTCTCATCAAAGTTCAAGTTCTACTAGAACCTGTGGAATGAATTCATCCAATTTATTGAGTTTGCTATGCATGTACATCAAGGACCATGAAGCATCCCTGGATAACTTATCGAGGAAAGAAATCAGTGGTATCTTGCATTGCACAGTAACAAAAGCTTTATCTAGAGTAGGCAAAAGTGATATACCATCCTCTGCACATGCTAATAATCATCCAGGTACTTATTTGCTTGCTGCTATTCTGCAATTGATGAGTTCTTCTTTGTCAAGAATTCTGTGCATAACAAAGAGAAAGGGAGATTCTGGTCATTCAACACCATTTGATCAGACTTTACTTGAAACACATCATTGCGCTATTGATATACTAATGGATTATATTGTGAACTGCCAGTACACGACACCAACTGGTATTGCATTGAGGGAGATAATGACTAAAATGCTTGTGACAAATAATCATTCAGTGGGACCTGCAGTAACTTATTTTTTAGGTGAACTATATGTAAAGTGTCAAATGGGTTCAGAGTTGTTATGTAAGGCGCATGTGATTTTTCTGAAGTCACTAATGAGCCTCTTTGTTTTGGAGCATGGTGGAGTTGATTGCCTAAGGGCATTGATGGAATCTTCAGAATTATCAGTGGATTCTTCTGATTCAACTTCTCAAATAGTTTTAAACCAGGTAATGGTGAAAACTTAATTAATGAACAATGCTGTCTTTGTAATTGCATGGTATTTAACTGAATATTCATTTGCAGGGTCAGAAATTGGTAGAGAAAGAAAGGCCCTTGAGGATTGAACCACGGTTGGTACCTGTGCTAACAAATTTCCTTAAAAAGAGGCAACGACATTTATCATGTTATCATGTTCATGATCTAGGGTATGCCTCCACTCGCTCCAAGAAAACATCCAAAATTATATTAAAATTTAAATTGCCATTTCAATGAAAGTAATATTTTTCCTTTGAGCTCTTTTAAATATTTTCATGCCCTTAAATGCTGTATTGTTCTCTTTGATTTATTGATTTCTTGTCCATCTCTCTCAAATTCTTGGGTACAACTGCCTTGACAGAGTTAGTAAGGAAAAGACGGTTGGTCGGCTAGAGAAGGTGGATATATCAGAGGGCATCATAAAATTAGGAAATGTTAATGGTTTCAATGCATTTACTGAAAGTATGATAAAGATTGAAGGTCAGATCATAGATGATCCCAGCGACCTTAGCGATTTCATTGTATGCAAGGAGAGTAAGGATTATTCAGCATGGCTACGGAAGCGGCGCAAGATTAGGCAGAAGAAATATCATAGACAATTTTTTCAAAGAATGAAAGAACGAAAAAAACTACTACTACTGATATCAGGAGACAAGTAGGTGCAACACTTACACTCAAAGGAGGTGCAAAGGATATGCTAATAGGCATTTGATTGAAAAGCATAACCGAAGCTTTACACAATAAAAGTAAGTGTATAAAAGTGTAGGTTTGTAAACATGTATTATAGTAGAAATGAGTTTTGTACATGGTAACATCCATTTTGGATGAATTAAAGTTACAGTAGTGTCCTTTTGTGTTTTTTGTAAGTTACAATAACGTCCTCAAAAAACGTAGCATTCAAATGTATGGAAACACATAAAAAGTGTAGGATTTGTGACTCAAAGTCTTCTATTTTTTTTGGATCTGGATTGTCTGCTAAAAAGATAAAATACAAAACTATATGTATCTATCAATTATAACATTACAAATGGTGCTTGGGAGGCCTAGAGAGCGTGCAAGATAGCTATTCTCCTGAACAGCAGGTGGGCAAGGAGCTGGCAGAGTGATGGACGACGAGAATGTTGGCTATCGTCTTGCATGCCTTACTGTTTCTTCATTTCTCACTCATTTTCCCTTGTTCATAGAAAATACACGTTAAACATTTTTAGAGTACTGATTTATCATGGGATGTCATGCAATGTGAAAGGATGACTTATTGACAAATCAGTTAACTTCTCTTTTAGTGTTCACTGCCAGATGCTTATCTATTGATTAGATTCCTTATGGAAATGCTATTGTTTATGCTATGACTGTATGAAATGGTTGAACTTATTCAGGTTTCTATTTTTATATCGTGACTGCATTTTACACAATTCAATGCATTGAATGGTATGCTCATTCAGACTTTACTGTCTTTTTATGTTCTGGATTCTTGGAGACCCAGGGAATTGCACTCAAAATCGCAAAAACTTCATTGTATTATAATGCAGAAGTGTTGTCGCATTCAATATTCCATAAAAACCCATGTAATTTTAGTGTGCTGAGTTTTGTTTTTCTATTACAGGTCAGTGATTGTAAATTCAGTAGATTCGCTGTTTCATAATCTAAATATGATCAGGGAGTGTCTTCCAAGAAAGAGGAAATCAGAGTAGCTATGAAGGTTACCTTAAAGCTAAGGAGTTATAATGTAAAAAAAATAAAATCAACCTGACCTAAATATAGGACCTTTTATTTTTTGCGGGGATGTTCTAACACTGAGCTGTTTGTGCTGTTTGTGTTCTTGATGATCAATCATTATGCTGTTCGTGCTCTTGATGATAAATCATTTTTCAGATCAGACGAGGTCCTCATTTTCCAACTCAGCTGAAATAAATTATCATTATCTAGTAACTTATAACCTTCCCTAACTTGTACATTTGAACATTTTCCAACAGTGATCAAATAAATTGTGATTGTTAAATAACATAAAGTTTTCCCAAGTGTAAATTTGGTCATAATTTATTTTAAAGTAATCAGGAAATTCTGCTACACCCAATTTATTGTGCTTCATAATTTGTCATTTATAATTTGAATGGGTTCATTTTGTTTTCTGCATAGGGTGAGGTAACAATGCAACTTCCTGTGCCCTATCCATAATGTCAGGAGACCATTTGTTACGAGAACATTGGTACTGTTCATCCAAGGCCGAAAAGAAGATCTTCTAGTCTGAACAAATGCAAAAAACAAACCTACATTATTGAAATCCCATCAGAAGATGAGGCAGATTCACCATGTGTACATTTACAAAATGTAGGAACAGAGTTATGCAAATGGTTGACTCTCATGAGTTTTGATTTTGGAAAGAGTAGATTTTTCTGATTTATAAGAAATTATCATTCTGCCCATTCGAGAATAAATTTTGGTGACAGGATTCTTCTTCAATTCAGCCTCTGTTTCTGAATTTGGAGTATTGGCTGCATTGGCGGGCTCTGGTCTGTGAATTTGTAGTATTTTTTATGATTGCAGCAGTGGAACTTTTTGCGTTTAAGTACAGAAGGGTGTGTAGGTGTTGGGGTGATGGGAAGGAGACGAATGTGTATGATGATGATCTTTGGAGGCTTTGTTTCAGTACAATTAAGCAAACACTGGATATCTGAATGTTATTGACTACGATGAAAGAAACTGAATGTTTAAGAAGAAATGTCCTAAGTTTCCTTTGTGTACATCAGTTCTTAAATCAGGTTTGTTTTGTACTTATGAGCCCATCAAGCTGCAATAATGGGTAATGGTATATTTCTGTAAACAATTTCTACATTTTCAGCTTCAAGTCAATTTGATTCTCAATTCTCAATGCCCAACTCTTTGGGAAGGATTCTATCTGTTGAGACCATTTGGTGATCACTCCATCAATGCTAGTCTCTACTTTGGCACCAACCACTTTTCTCTTCTTTAGGTGGGGAAGTCATTAGTGACATTGATGTGGAGAGTAATCACTAATCTGAAAAGAATTGGCTGGGTAAAAATTCTGTACCCAAGTGTTATATTTGCCTCTTTTCTTTAGGTGGGGAAGCCATTAGTTACATTGATGTGGAGAGCAATCACTAATCTGAAAAGAATTGGCTGGGTGAAAAAACCTGCACCCAAGTGTTATATTTGCCTCTTTTCTTTAGGTGGGGAAGTCATAAGTTACATTGATGTGGAGAGTAATCACTAATAAAAAAAAACTGCACCCAGTGTTATATTTGCATCTTCCAGATGGATTTACTTTAGGAAATGATAGACTGCATTAAGACTAAACTGAATAAGAAATTAAATTTCAAAGTCAAATGTGTACACAATTTGCACATTTTTTAAATGGTTATAACAAAAGATATTGGCAAACATTTACTTCCAACTCTGTTGATGAGGGTTTCAAGACACTTCGGGCAAAATCCTCTAAATCTCTCATTAGAATTCATGGCCAAGGCTCCAATTTGACTTACTCATGTTTTCTTTAGCATCAAATCAAGATATTTTGCAATAATTTCTCTTTGTACCTACCAAGTTATTTAATGATCTAGGAGAGCCACACATCACTGCAACATCGCTAAATGTCCTCAGCAACATACCAACAACGCAACTCAACCCAGGTTGCATAGTATTGACTTCCTTGAGTTTCTTAAGCTAATTCTACCATTAACTCTTAATGTCATGTCTAATGTAATTTTTAGTTTCAATGACCACATCTAGAAACATATTTTTTCTTTATTTTGTCACTGTTGGGTCACATCCTTTAAATAATATTCTCGACGATGGAACTTACAGAAAATTCAATTCGAACCCAATCTATTTGAGGCTATCCATTGTTTGTTGGGGAGGGTGAGCGAATTCCTAAAAATGACACAACTGTTGTTCTGTAAATCTTAAATACACTTGCAGAGATCTACATCCTACTGGTACATTTCGGTGTACCCATTGCAACCGAAGGTGCGATCGCTAGTTACGCTGAAGGCGTACATTTTCTCAACTATCTCTGCTCATTTTTTACATCGACAGTTGCAACTTTGTCGTTAGCGTGCGAGATGATTGCGTGAATCATGTTCGTCTGTTCCCTCCCACCTCCTTGGTCGCTTGGTGTGCCCAAAAACGCCTGTGGCTGCCTTTCTGGGTTATTCCCCACTGCGCTTACGCAGTCCATGGAGCTGCTCGCTGGGCCACGGAGGGTTGCTGAGGTTGGGATGGATCTAAGGTTTCAACCGTGTGCGTGTCAGCTAAGTCTCGGATCACTGAGCCAGGGAGGAGCTCATATGTTTTTACCCTCCTACTGCCAGTTGAAAATGTGCCATGCCACATAGCTGGTTGCCTCTTACAGTGGCCGCCCAAGGGTGTTATATATAGGGTGCCGTCGGTTCTTCCTCAACATTTTTGCACTCATTATGCGCTTTCGTTTTATATGCATTTCACCCAGGCTGGACTTGTAGGTATGTGCCAATTTGTTGGCCATATTTGTTGTTGTCCTCCTTCTGGCATGTTTTTTGTTTCGAATGTGATCATTTCAGCCTCAGCTGAGTCCGTTCTTACATGTTTTCAATTGCTCTGTGCATATTTTGTTGTGGAAGCTTCTCCTGCAAGGATTTGGGAGTTGAATGGTGCAGATCTTCCAGTTGTTCAGGGAAAACAGGTGGAGTATTGCTGGTTTTAGATGCACGCACTAAGGAGTCTATGGCATTCTTTCTCTCCATTTGAAAATTTTATTAGAAAGCTGGATGGAAGTAGTTGTATTAAGGTATCTAATACCATCTAATAGTGCTTCACAGTTTCGCCTGGTGCTTTACAGAGCTTTTGATTCTTAGCTATTTATCCTTAGTTATTGTTTGACCCATTTGAAATTGTCACGTCGATTACACCAATTTAGTTAGTTCTCTGCTGGTTTTAATTTAAACATAAATTTGCCCGGTTTGTACTTCTCTACTTTCAATATTGGCTTACCATACCATGGTTCTGTTTGATTTGTTTTTGAATTATGATTTTATATTTTCATCATTGTCTTTGGCCAAACTTTCTTTTCCAACAATTTGCAATTTTCAGTTTCATCTTTCTTACTTTTTTCTCTTTTTACAGAAACAAGACATTTGTTTATTTTCTTTACTTTATCTACACAGATTTATGCCGTGTCCATTGACAACAATTTTTTGTTAATGTGGAGTAGCGAAATGCAATGTTTTGGAAGGAAGATTCAAATTGCGATTGGCTGTGTGGGAAATGATGAAAACATACTAGTATACTACACAAACTCGTCAAAGGACTCAATCATGATATCATAGAGTTGCATCCACAAAAAAAAATAACACTCTGGTTTGCATTGCCCATCTCTTTAGTTGTGGCAAATGCATCATTTGCGGCAAGCTCTGGCATGATTACTCCATTTGAAGGGTAGTTGATGCTGCTGGTAGAACGATAACATTTAGAGCAGTTACAGATGGTCAACTTAAAACTGAGGTATGTATCTCCATTGCTAAATTGATCTTAAATAATAATATCAGAATTAAATAACATGTGATCACTTTATATGTAGTGTCATTGTTGTCAATTCTTCTATAAATTAATGTGTTAGCATTAAACACTTTAATATATCGGTAGAGTTAACAAGAATAGTACCACATAGATTATAATTTCTAAATAGTTTGAAACAGAAAGCCTTGTGTGCTGTCCAAGGGAAGCCTCTGAATTTTTTTGTTGCCAATTTGCTATTTTTATTAACAGATTGCCTCTTCACTTGGATAATAGACTTAATTTGTTGTGGAACAGAAGATTAGGTACAAACAGCCCTAAGGAATTATTGTAACAAAAGAAGAGGCGAAACTACTAGATTCATTGTGGAGTCCATCAAATGATATCAGATTTGGTGATGGCTTGCTCCAGTTCATCCCAAATGTATGCAACTAAGTTGCCGGTTTGGATTCCAGTACTGGTGTGGGTTCAAGATGTGGGTTCCAAATTTGTCCAATTTTTTTTGGGTTGGATTCAGATTCATTTTGGTTTCGTCTGTACAAGTTTTTTCTAAAATATCTGTGTCTATATATGTGCAACAGAAATTAGTTCATAAACAAATGAAGGCAAGAAGTTTTTTCTTTTCATTCACAAATGCACAAATGACATATAAACAACCCTTTTGGCCCTTTTAGTGGTCACATATAAAAGAACCCTCTTGGTTGGAGGGTTGAATAGGATTAAGTTGGCAAAAAATCTTTAAGAAAAAGTTAATAAAAATGACGTTTTAGTCAAATTAGCCACAAATTAGTTTTGGGTTCCTTTGTCCAAATTAAAAGACTTCCAAATTCGTCCAAATTTCTTATAGGGTTCTTTTGAGACAATTTTGAGCAAATTTACTCAACTGTGGCAGAATTTTGAGCGAAATCAAACCAATCTGACTTTGTAGCAAACTGACTTAAAAATTTCATCTTCTAGGAGCAAAGCTAGTAACTTAGGGTGCGTTTGGCTGCTGCAGTTAAATAATGCCAGAATTGTCAAATTCTGGAAGTTTTAAATCTGGAAAATGGTTTTGGGAATATGGCTGGAATTGTTTGGTTCAGAATTCACCAGGAATTCATAATGAGAAGATGCATTTTCGGCATTTGGTTCCATATATCTAGAATTGGAATATCGCCTGAATAAGAATGGAGAAGCAGTAGCCGTTAAGAAGATCCATAACATCAACAAATCAATTGGAAGTTTCTAGAGAAAAAGTGATGAAAAGGAAAATAAAATGGGGGAAGTGGAGGTGAATACCTTGGGACACATTGGACACAAGAACATCTTGAAGCTTCTTTGTTGCATTTCAAGTGAAGAATCAGATTTCAAGTTGTTGATGGCAAGCTTGCATTGCAATTGAACAAAAAACCACTTGGAAGGATGCAAGACAGTGTATATCAGAGTGCTAGTTCGGTAAAACTTGCAAAATGTGAAGCCTATCATTACAGGGGCTGTTACGTGTAATGTAAGAAATATGTATTTCGGTTTTGGTTAAAGACTTGGGTTATGTTCTTCAATTGTTTGAGGACTCACACCTCCATTTTTACTTCCAAGGTACCGAGATTGAGGTTGCATCTTCATATATTTACTTGGGGGCTAAATTTTTTGGACCTCAGTTAAGCCTGAGACAAGCCATGCAGCCTAGAGTCAACAAGGGACTTGGCTCCCTCACTATTCTTGAGCGACAGTGCTTTCGACACCACTTCCAAGACACCATGACTAAGATGTCCCTTCTTGACTTCCTAGTCAAGATGACTGTCCTCTATGGCTCCATTGTTTTGGGCCCCTCCCTCTTGGAGTCTGACTGGGCCTTTGTTGAGAGAGTCCAAACTCTTTTCCTTAAGCGCATTATCAGATGTTACCAGACTACATTGCACCACATCATTTTGGCAGAGTTTGGTGCTCACCCTTTCAGATTGAGGACCATCTTTGATTTAGTTTGGCTTCTTCATTGGCTTCGGAGCTTCGTTGATTCCTCCAACGGTAGTCACCCTCTATGGAGGTTGCGAGTTTGGACTATGGTCACAAGTCTCGTTGTTGGCACACCCAACTCTCTGCCCTCTTGGGCTTGATTGGTATTAGTTTGGATCATTCGCCCCTTTCAATTTTCTCTAAACACTCCAGCCCATCTTCTTCCACCTCAGCGGGAGTTGAATGAGCATGTTTGACTTGACATCTATAGATAGTATGTTATCACGACTTGGAGGAATCCCCCAAGTGGGCTCTGTCCACGTATGGCCTTCTACACAGAGCATTTCCTTGATATCTTGGACGAGACCATCTTACGCCCTTGTTACCTCACTCGTCATTGAAATCACACTCTTTGCATCTCCTTGGGATCTTTTAGAGTGAGATCTCATCGGCTACGTATTCGGAATGATCACTAGATCGATAGGGAGGATAGGATCTGTCGGCTTTGTCACCTCAGGGAGGTTGAGACCGAGTCTCACTTTATTTTTCTTTGTCCCATTTACTATGAGATCCGAGGGAGATTCTGCTGTTTGTTCAGAGAGTGTCGATCGCTTACCTCATTTTTCAGATATATTGACCAACACTGTCTTGCACTCTACCTTCAAGAGGCCATGCAGCTTCACGAGCACACTATACAGCTCTAGCTTTGCTCGACATCGACCCCTACTCAGCTCATCACCTCTTTCTTTAGTCCTACGGTTCCTACTTGAGGATTGAAGTGGCCTCTCTGCACTATCTCGGTTCACACCAGATCTGTGAGACCTCGCAAAGATTGCACTCAGCAGTGTCCCTCTAGTAGACCTTAGAGGTGACCTTCTAGAGTACCTGATTGCTCTCATGTCCGCCTTTCCATTCTGGACTACTTCTCACATTTGAGTTCTTAGCTGTTGTTATTCCTTTTCTTGGTTGTTTTTTTGTTTTGCTTTCACGTTCTTTTTGTGGACACTATTTGGTGCTTCCCTCTGTTGGCGTTTTCCCTTTGTATTGTTTCTAGTCCCTTAGACCCTCATTGGTCTCTTGTTGGATATTAATAAATTTATCTTTATCTAAGCTATGATTTGCACATGTGGGTCATTTCAAATCATGCTCGCTCCTTTGGTAATTGTGGCTCATTTTACATTATATTTCTGTTATATTGAGATGCTGTCTTTGAGCTTTTCTGTTCATTTTGTGTTTGGCTGGGTTTGTTGGGGAAGACAAATGGGTTTTGATGACATATTTTCCCAAATTTCCTCTCAACTCTATGTCCTTTGCTCATAACTTTGAAAATTTATTTAATTTTAAATCATTTAAATTTAAACTTTTTCATTGTCCAATTTGACAGAAAGAAAAAATTGGGCCTCAGTCACATGCCTAAAAGAAGAAAAAATTCAAGCATGCTTGACAGTTTCACATAGGAATATTTTATTGTGTCAAATTTCAGAGGGTGGTGGGGGGCAGTCAACATATTATATGTGATATTTGTCAGTAAGGATAGCTGTGGCTCCCAAAGAAAGTGCTAATGTCCACTATAGGGTCACAATTACATTTTTCTGGAACGCTAACACAGTAATTTGTTTGAAAACTTCAAAAAACTACCACAATTGCTGGCACAGAGTTAGCCAATGCGTATTCCTCTGCAACAAATCCAATAATGGGAGAGAGACCTCGTTTGAATACCTAGTCATCCGTAGAAGACAAACCCTATAGCAATTAATGAGGATAAGTGGGAGTTCAATGGTATTTGTAATAATTTTAACCGTATGCACCAAGGCCTAGGACAACAAATGGTGGGAGAATGGCTGATAAGATATCAAATTGCTCTTGGCTTAGCTTGAGGCCATAGTTATACGCATCATGATTGCTGCCCGCCCAAATTGCATAGGGGTAACGATTAAAATGTCGTTTGCATATGGATTTCAAAATGTTATAAATTTGGTTTTACCCCGAATTCCTATTTAAGGGGAATAGGAATTGATTCTCCAATTTCACCTATTGAGATGTGTTGAGTTGTCGTTTTGCACGATGCTTAACGATAGGAATCTTTTCGAACTCCTCTCTTGAAAAGCTGATTTGGGATCAAGTCCAAGGTTCTGGGCGATCTTACGATGTATTGGAATCCGCTTCGTTGAAGATAAATGTATTTGTTCACAAAGAGGCCTTTGTTGGTTCAAATCAATTTCAGATAAGATGATTAATCTGCTTGCTGTTTCAAAATTAACCACACAAAGAAAAGATATATTTTTTGGTATTTTCTGTTTTTCGAATGAATGCAATCTAACAATGCAACTATATGAATTCCTAAATTAATCAAGTGTTTGTAAAAGCAAATAATGAAGATAGGGTAATACGAAGTTAAAGCAAATGACTTGAAAACTAAATCCCTAAAGGACATAAGCCACAGAAACAACACGTCTGTGAGTTAAGCCTTTAAAAAGATTGGTAGATAATTGATGAAAATAGGAGCAACGCTTTCTTAATTCCATTGATGCAATCATCGATGGAAATTTAGTAATCGTAAGATGTTTCACTTTTCATTAGATCGCAAGGCCATAGAAAGTGCACTCATGCGAGACGAGAAGTTATGTAGGAACAAAATGAGTGATCTCTTCTCCAACTTTGTACGTCAATGAAATTCATTTGCACGCGACAAACACCATAACTTAAAATATTGCACAATAAAATCAACACAACAAAACTATTGGCTCCATTATTATCATGAACAAGAATCGACAAAAATAACACACTCCAACAAGAATAACTACACTCAGAATGAGAGCACCAAAAACATATATTATTGCATCAAAATATCGGCTTGGAATACGTGTTACATTCTTGAATTTATAAGAAATCATATCTTCAATTTGTGTTGAGAGTGAGAGATCTTTTCATACAAATATATGCTTAAAATTAATAAAACAAATCTAATTATGTACAAATTGACTCTCTAAATGGTGCTAAGTAGGACTCCACCCTTCTTTATATCAATTAATGGGTGCATGAGCCTTTACATGTCTTAAAACAAAAAAAGAAATAATAGATAAGAAGAAAGAAGTTGTAAGAGGATTTGGGAGTCATTGAAAGCTCTAAAAATGGAAGCTTAGCCTTCTGAATGTTTCTAAGAGTTAAATTGTTGTTGGAATGTGTTTCCGATGCATGAAAAGCTCTAAATTTGGCACTAACAGTTAAATGTCGGTCAGAATGCGTTTTCGATGCATGAATTATTCTAAATTTGGAATTGATAGTTAAATGTTTGCGCACCTCTAACATCTTCAAAATTTTTGGCCCACTTTTGGAGTAGTGCACCTTGCACACCTTTGGAGAAGCACACCTTCTATTAGTTCACAAACTTGGAATTTTTTTTTTTTTTCGAATTTTCAAACAACTTGGGTTTTTGAGCTGACTAGTTTTTAGGCCCTCCTAGCCCCACTTTCATACATTTGAACTCCTACTTCTTCTATCTGAAATCCTAAGGTACAAGTGTTGAATTTATCATTAATAGTTTCATAAGATGAGGAGCTTGTTCTGATTCATGTGTCCAACCTTTGTATCTTTGATCTTCAATATAAATTTATGAATTAAAACTTTTGTGTGACTCTTTTGAAGGTGAAGGTTACTAGCTTAGGCGAGATCTCTATTGTTGCTGATAATGAAGATGCTATGATAATCTATGCACTTGCACGTTATGCACCACATCTTCATTTTATGCACACCTTCGTGCATTGTGAAGTCTATTTCTTGATTTTTTCTTCTCTCTGATTGCTTGATTCTTCTCGGTCAGAGACCAGGTGATCCAAATTATTAAAAACGATCAAATGTTTGAAACTTTTTCATATTTTTTAAACAAGATTTTTTAAGCGTTTTTAATTGATTTTTGCGGATGTCTTCTACTCAAAATTTCAAGTTGAAACTTTCATCGGTCCCTAAAACTAGGTAGCCAAAGGCTTGTTATTTTAGGGACTGAAATTAGATTTTTAGTTCTTCCTTCCAACGGTGTAAATGATTTTGAATTTTGAGCTCTAGGTCAAAAGTTATGACTTTGACAAGTTAATGATGCTTTTTTATTAGTAAAAAGAAGCAAACATTAGTTATCTTGTGTTGAAAAAGCCAAAAGAGGATTCCATATGACTCAGATTGACAAGTCAACACTAGTTAAAATAGTTAATTCTCCCCTCGTCCCCTCCCCCCCAAAAAAAAAAAATAGTTTTTTACACTAGTGTACCTTCCAAGGTGCACTAGTGCACTAATTTGCCTTAGAAAACTGGCGAATTGCGCAGTTGCACACTAGAGTACATGCACACCTTAACAAGGTGCACATGGTGCACATGTGCACAACTACGCATGTGCAAGCAAGAGAGGGGGGCGAGAGTACACACCCTTTAGAGATGCACACCCATACATGAAAGGGGGGCGGGGGTGCGCACCCTTTGGAGGTGCACACCTGAGCATGTGTGTTGGTGGACATCTCCAAAGGAGTAAAGTGCGCACTTGCGCACCCTAGATGGGTGTGCATGTGTGCTAGGTACACCCTTCAACACTTAATTCACCCATTTCTTCAAAAAAAAACTCTATTTTGACATTTGGGTTTCTCAGTTAAAGGATTGGGGCTTGACCTAGACTCTAGGTGGAGTTCCCAAAAAAGACCTAGGCCCTGGACTAAGGGTCTAGGAAACAAAAAATTTACTAGGGGTTTTCCATTTCTAGAAGAAATGAGGCATGCATTGTGAAACCACAACAAATAGCCCCAACAAAAAGGAAGAAATAACAAAGACATTTCTTCATCAACAAGCATTCATTTGACATGTGTCAAATAACAACTAAATTTTGAACTCTTCAAACAATTTTCAAGTTCTTTGTTACTCAAAATTTCAGAATATCGAATCTTCAAGCTCAATGTATTGATTTCCTTCGACTTCTCGAGGTGTAGTCTATCATGAGTATTTAGCAACTTGGAGAAAATATTTTGCTCCACTAGTACATTCATCAGGAATCCTCGTAGAATTTGTTTATCAATTGCTTATCTGACTATATGAGAGAATCCATTTTGAGGGCTCTTAACAAGTTATCTTTTTTTTTTTGTATTTAAGTTCTTGTGTAATATTTGGATTCTACTTCATGGAGCTTGCATGTTTCCATTTTATTCTTCCATGAAGCCATTTTGGAGGGCATATCCCTATTGTCAGATTACTTTTCTTAGACCTTTTGGAATCTTTCATTCTTAACAACATCTTTTTAATTCTCTTTCTATACCTTGACCGCGCTTAGACTGTGTGGCCAAGGCATTGGTGTCATTTCTCAGATTCTTTCTTTAGTTTGATAACCTATGCTTTTGATGAACTTTTAGGAAACTCTCATGCCAAATAGTGATCTTAGCAGTTCTTTGAAGAGACGCTTTGTCTAAACTAGTAAGTTTTGAATTATCCCTTGCTAGTGTCAACCTAGATTCAAAAAACACCTAGATAATCAAAATTTTAATTTGTTAAGTGTTGAGAGCTATCAATCTGTGATTCTGATTTTAAGACTAGAAGTCCTCTACAACTACAAGCAACACCTATTTTCCGTTGGTACAAGAAACAAAATTATTTGAATGCTTTGACAAAGAAATACCTCTTCCCTAAAGTCAAGACTAGTTGGGATGGACCATATGTTGGGAACAACCCCGACAAAACACATTGACTCCCTGACTCCAAGACTAAAATGGGCAAAGAAGCAGAATGTGAAAAAAACCTAAATAGAAAAGACTCGACATAAAGAAAACTAACACCTAACTAAAAAGACTAATTAAAAAAAAAAAAAAAACAAAAAAAAAAAAACATATACACAGAAAAACTCTGAATAACAATAATGTGGGGTGGTTATCAGTAGATTTCTCATAGTGTACAGTAGTAATGAACCACCCCATATAGTCCTAAAAAAAGTTGACTTTTCTTTGTATTTAGAAAATAAAATTTGGACAATCTTGGTTCAAATTCTGAGCATAAATAACACAACATCAGAAGTTGTGGTAGATCTCCATGATCATATTCAAATTAAAAATTATCAAACTAAGAGGAATAATGGGAAAATATCACCTGATCTAGCGAGTCCCCCACCATAGGGGTACACTCACATTGTAATTATAAGGAAACTTGCAATAAATAATATAACAAAATTTTTCACATAACTTATAAAATATCTGAAATAAATATGTAATTGAAATCCACATGCAAGAGAATAGGTAACATACCCACAAAAATGTGACATAAGATATACTCTGGGAAACCCTCATTGAGGGAAAAAACTCAGCCTCCAAAAGCATCAATCACCATGTATTATTAAGCAAAAACACCATTGCAATACAGCCATGGAAGTCTTCGAAGCCATAGCCACAACCATGAAAATTTATGTGAACAAGTATGAATCCACATATCCCATGTCGTACTTCCATCCTTCACAAATACTCCCTTGGCTAACCTATTAAGCTTTGTCCCGACTCTTTCCTTTTTTGCCTTTTTCTTACTTCTCACTACACAACAACTACACTTGTGGTTGCTTATATAGTAGCAACTCACACAAAACCATCAAGTAGTATTACATAAACTATGTGCTAAAACCATGTAATAAAACCATGTGCTACCTAACCCATTGACCCCACATTTAATATTGAGATTTTTTTTCTTTTCTCCAGTATTAAATAATTACATCAAATATTTTCACAATGTTACAATACATCTCATCAAGTATATCGCATGGTAATCTTTACATGTTGCATGTCCATCTAGGTGCAACATTACATAATAAAATAAAATAAAATAATATAAGAATATTATGCAATGTGTGCAACACCTATTATCTCAACAATCTCCCACTTGTTGTATACATTGCATAGGGTCAATCCAGAGCCACATAAATGAACAAGGGAAAAGTCCCTCCTAGCACATCAACCATCATGGATCAAAGTACACCAAGTGCTCCATCCTGGTACCTACAACAAAATCAAAACATCTAGCATCTCAAACATGAATGATCTTACCTTCTATTATGCCACTGCAATTGAACATCCATAGAAGCCATCCAAAGAGAAAGCCACCCAACTTGTCACATTAGAAGATCATAAAATCTCGTACCAACTGAAATGCCAAGCACAAAAACTTGATCCAAAGGTAATCACATGTATCCGTAGTTGTCAAAATATCATAGTTGAAATAACACCGACAACAAGTGCCAAACCCATCCAACTATCCATAACTCCTACATCATCAACATATCCAATCTGTAACCTGCAATCACAAGCCTCAAGAGCAATACCTGCCACATATATACCAAGAAGCTCCCACTGCAAAAGATAATGTCAATTCTATAACCAATCCACTCACACCATTTCAAAGAAGTGAATCCATGTAGTCTCAAGGACATCCACAACACATAAACTAATAACTTGCAAGAACAAATCTCATAACAAGTCTCCAACACTCTTCCAAGCTCTCCACAACCAACAAAGGAAAGAGAAAGGAATAACCATGTCGTCTCTTACATGACATGCATGAACACAAACTAGTGATCACAATCTCTAACCAATCTCAAATCTAATCTAACCAAAATTGAACATCCAAGAAGATGACCAAGACCAAAGAGAAACTATAAAAATCATAACCTGTATCATGTCCTTCTACACACACCTCTAGATGTAAATTGTGCAAGTCTGATCTCCTCCATAAAACCCCAACCAAGAAGCTGTAATAACACCAAAGCCATACCATTTAACTAATCATAGATGTAAGCCTCTCACAAGAAGATCAAATTCATAAACTATTCCTAATCCAAAAAATATGCCCAATATAAAACCATCTCCCAAACTCAACCAACATAACAACATATGCACATGGTTATAACTAATGCTAAACCATCTCTCAAATGAACTCTCTAGAACTAACTCATGTACCATAGCTCAAGATCCATATCCATGAAAGACAAGCACAAACATAATGCACCTGAGAGAAACAATGTGCTATACCTCTTAAGTAGCAAACCACCTAGTAGACCAAGAGTGGGGAATGAGAATGCTTATCAAGATATCCATGTCTCCAACCAAAACTCATCTAAGAAAAATCTCCTCTCAAGTCCATATCAGGTGAATGCCTGTCAGACTCTTCTGTTGAAACCATCAACCATCCTAACAAATAATTCTCTAATTCAAGAAAAATCAGCATCACCGCCGTCTCTAAGTATCCATGAGCACCTGTAACTAATCAATTCATGCCAACTCTAAATTCAACATAGAAATATCATGAAGTATCCAACTTATGATCAATGTACTCAATGCCAAGAAACTAAACTAAGATCAATGTCAAAGTTCCAGCCATGGCCTAAGGAACATAAACATGACAACATGATCTAAACCATCTCAACCAAAGAGATAACATGCTCCATATGAACATACTATAACATGTCACAACTCTAAACATGTATCAAGAGTATACCATAACATAATAATGAAACCATCCTCACACTAAGGATAACATGCCAAATGAAAGCATAAACCACACCTTTACCAAGAACCTCACAAGTCCTCAAGATGCAACCATCTCCACACACCATGAAGAAAACCATATCCGCATACCATGAAGAACCATCTCCACACACCATAAAGGTAACCAAGAACCCCATGAGTCCTCAAGATCTAACCATCTTCACACACCATGAAGATAACCAAATGCACCATGCAAATGTTAAAGATGCTTCTACAACAACAAAATCTAAGACAAACCTCCACCATCTGCAAACACTCAGTAAATATATGAATGCCAAAAACTCCCACTCAACCATGGTACCAAGTCACCTATGGCATCATAAAATCCATTTCCTACATGAAGATCCTCTAGGTGCATACTCACACAACCAAAGTGTCAGTACCAAGTGAAACCAAGATCTCCAAACCAAAAAGATATAAACCAAACTAGGAACTAATCCTACACTATCACTCGATCACTGTCATAAGCTCCCACTAAACCATGTATCCAAGCTATCCATGATATCATATTGAAAAATCATCCTCTAACCATGAGAATCAACCAAGGCATCAAACCATTAAAGAACTCAAAGTGCACATCATGAGCTCCTCAGAAGAGACTAAATAACCATGATCCTCAACCAAGAAGATATACCATCATAACCAAATTAGAAATTTAAGCCAATGAACACCAAGGATATACCTGTATATCCAATCATTTCATGCCAAAATCGATGGCACTATGATCACATCCATGAATTGAGCATTTGACTCTCAAAGTCTAGCCTGTCAGCATGAAATAGTCAACCAAAATTATCCACCATGACTGTACCCGGTAACAACATATCATTCCTTTTATATGAAGAAAAAATCAACAAATCATGTGACTTAGGGCATCAACAACCCAGATCCAAGCCACCAATCTGAATATGTATCAATTATGAAAGATCAACGGGCAAAGAGAATCCATAACCAAGCTATAAATGCAACTTGTAAGTATAGACCGCTTACAACATTGCAAAACTTGTAGATCCAACAAGTCATCATACATATCCAAACCAAATATTGATAACTATATCACCATGAGACCAATTTGAAATATGAATTGAGTATACAATGGCATCAAATCTTAAATCTCAAAATATACAATGCCATAAACTTACAATGTTACCATAGTCAATATATACCATAAACTGTTCATATTAATATATCACCAAATAAATCATGTCAAACCTGCACCAAATCTGAACCAATGTGTAGAGATTTCCAAAAGCTTTTCGTTGACTACTCGAACTTAAATATTCGACTTCGTATGCCCAAGTTATGCCCTAATTTGTGCTCAAAAGAAACAACATCTGATTTTCAAGCTCTTAAAACTTGACAAAATGTTACAATCACAGAACCAAACTTAAACAAGTTTTAGTGCTTTGAATTAGCTTCTCAACGTCTGTAAGAAGTCTGAAATCTAATATCTTGAGAGAAAGTTATGGCCGTTTTACTAAAATAATCTTTTTACCATTTTCACTAGAATTTTTTTTTGTGACGAAAATTTTGATGGGATTAAATTTGACGGCCATCACAGGTTGAAACTAAAAAACTCTTTTATTTCATTTGAACATGGCCAAACTAAGGCATATCATATATCAAAATTTATGGAAATGTCAACCCAGATTCAATGGTGAGGTCTATTTATACCAGGAGGTCATTTCTGCAAGCTACCCCCTAAAAGCCTTATTTAAATGAAACATCCAAAAAATCCATTTGTCCAACAATTTCACATGCCCAAAATGTATCAATATCCCATCATAACATAAAATCCAAAAACCCTCAGATCTGCAATAAACGACTCATATATCTTGCCCTTTCTTTTATCCTCTTATGCATTCCCATGGATTCAATCTAAGGTTACAACAACACAACCATAGCTCTGATACCACTTGTAAGGAAACTTGCAATTAAAAATATAACTGTTTCCACATAATCCATAATAGATCTGAAGTAAATATGCAATTAAAATCCGCATGCAAGAGAATAGACAACATACCCACCAAAATGCGATACAAGATATGCCCTAAGAAACCTTCATTGAGGAAAAAACCCAGCCTCCAAAAGCATCCATCACCACTTATTATTCAACAAAAACACCATTGCAATACAACAATGGAAGTCTTCAAAGCTATAGCCACAACCAAGCAATCTATGTGAACAAGCATGAATCTACACATCCTATGCCATGCTTCCAACTTTCAAAATGCTCCCTTGGCTAACCTGTCAAGCCTTGTCCTGCTCGACTCTTTCCTTTTTTGCCTTCATTTTACTTCTCACTACACAAAACTACCCTTGTGGCTGCTTATATAGAAGCAAGTCCCACAAAACCACCAAGTGGTATTACATAAACTATGTGATAAAACCATGTGCTACCTAATCCATTGACCCCATATTTGATATTGAAATTTTAATTCTTTTCCCAATATTAAATAATTACATCAAATATTATCACAATGTTATAATACAACTCATCAAGTATATCCCATGGCAATCTTTACATGTTGTACATCCATTTAGGTGCAACATTACATAATAAAATAAAATAAAATAATATAACAATATTATGCAATGTGTGTAACACCCATTATCTCAACTGTAATTTCTCATTCTCGTGGTCTTGTCGCATGGTACACAACTTTACACGTGCGTGGAAACACTTTAGGTTCCTTCGGACTAGAAAAATCAATCATTAGCCTTCCTTTCAAATTACAAGATTCATTAATATCATCGATTAAGATGTTTTCTACCTCATATCCTAAAGACACCTGTTCAAAATCATACTTTCCCTCCATTGCGTTCTCCCAAACTAACAAGAAATCAAGACAACTTTCTTCTAAATGGAACCCAAATGGATGGATTCTACATGACTTAGTTATTGCATAGTTTGATATGTGTAGAATACCCACAAATAGACATTTCCTCAGTTATTCTTGAGACCAAATTGAACACTCTATCCATCTCTTCTAATGACAAATCTTGTTTTGAGGGAGATATCTTATCATTATTCAACAGGGAATCAATATCACAATATGAAGCATTGGTATCTTCTTCTCGATGACCTCCTAATTCAAAAATCTCACCAACCTCTGGGATCTTCTGCATTTCAATCACTTTTTGCAACTTTGAGAATTTTTGCAACTCCATGGAGTTTTGGAACATCAAAATTTTCAGCACCCTCAAAATTTCTTGGCATATCCACATTTATTGAAACATCAACACTTGGAAGAATTTCTTCATTGAATGGGAACACAAAATCCTCTTGATCAGCTTCAACATTTTTTCCTCTTGTAGATTTATCACATGATTCAAACACCATTGCACTAAACTAAAAAGGTTGTTCCTCCATGATTTGGGGAGGGTGATCTGAAACATCATTGTATCCATATCCACCTATAATACCATTATTCTCATTGTTGATGTTGCTGTAAAAGCCAAAATTTCTACTCTGATTTTGAGAATAATTGTTCTGGGCAGCAAGTTGTCTTAGATGATTGCCTTGATTTCTTAAGGAATTCAAATTTATTTTGATGAGCTCATTGAATAAAAGAGGCATCATCTCCTTCATGACCTTAACTTATCTAGCCATACTATTCTTGAGTTTGGTAGGTAAAGAATTCTTTTGCTTAAAAAATACAATCTTTTGGGGATCATACCCTGAATATGTAGTTGTTGACATTAGAGCAGCTGTAACCTGCTTCATGAATGTAACAACCTCTTTGAGGACCTTTTCAATGGTATCAATATCTCTGGGTGGGAGCCTTCTTTAAAAAATAGAAGTTAATGAATCCATTGTTCTAAAATAGATCTAGATGGTAGCCTCTCGTGGTATAGTGTATGGAAACTCCATTCTTTGATACATCCTATAGAAGTGATGATTAAACTATGAAATAGTCTCATGGGGATCCCTCTTAATTGAGATGGACTGAAGATGTAGGATAGTTGGATCAATATAAATCTTGAATTGCTCCAGAAACTTGCTCTCAAAAGAGTTCCAATCCCTTATTGATGTTGGTGGCAGATTGAGGTACCAATTGAATGTCGTTTCTCCAAAAGTGCAAGGGAAAATGTGACATACCACGTCCATATGTTGAATTTGGTTTTGATTATAAATTTCTTTGAAAATTCTAATATGATCGACATACCACGTCCATATGCTGAATTTGGTTTCGATTATAAATTTCTTTGAAAATTCTAATATGATCTTTTGCTGTTCATGATTGTCCATAGATGAACCATGAGTAAAACTTTTCAGGATTTTTGGGCAAGTCATGTAATGGACCAGTTAGATTCAAAGGTGAAGTTTGGGCATTAAAGCAAGACATGGTGCATAATGATGGGAATGTGTGAAGTAGAAGGTAGAGAAGATGATAATGATGGAATTTGTAATGTGAATGGGTGGAGTTCTTGGTATCCCTTTATCATTGTGATGCTTGTGAAAGTGACTGAGTTCTAGGAACTTGTGTTTATTCTAGAGAAACACACCTCTGCAGAAGCTCACTTTCTCAAAATAACGCACTTGCGCACCGAGCACACCTTGAGCACCTTTAGATAGTTCATAGACTTGGAACTTTTTTTTCTTCCAATTTTTCAAACAACTTGGGTTTTTGATCGGATTGGTTTTTAGGCCCTCCTTCTAGCACCACTTATGTATTCATTCCCTTTGATGTTTCAAGGTGCAAACTTGTCATTAGTCTTTAGCAACCTGGGAACAATCTTCCACTCTATCGATGCATCCATCCAAAATCTTCACAGATCATGTGTATTAATCATTGCCTGACCACATGGGAGAATCCATTTATGAGGGCTCTTAACAAGTTATAACTTTATGAATTTTAGGTTCTGAACAATCTTTTAAATTATGCTTTAAAGAGCTCACATGTTTCCATTTTATTCTCCCATGAAGAGGTTGAATAGACATTAGATATCCACTTTGGAGTGCATATCTCTATTTTTTAGATTACTTTCATCAGACCTTTTTGGAATCTTTCATTCTTAACACCTTATTCTTTTGTTTTCTTTCTATACCCTAACTACGCTTAGTGTACATTTTGGAGGAGTTGATTCCCCATAAGAGGGTTTTCAAAAGAGAAGGGAAAATTCTTGCGTTTCGCCTCGTGTGGTATTGCTACAGGCTCAAAGTTTGGCCCTATACAATACTGCCCTTGTAACTAGAAAAACCCCTTAGTATACAACACATACTACACCTACACCTAAATTATGCGGAAATACCCCAACCCAAATTGCAATTGATACATTCAACAATTAGAACAAACATGCATTCAAGAATCAAGATTAAGACAACAACACAGATCTGGCAACACAGATTCATCATTCATAAAAGATACAATGATTTACAATATGCCATCCATCCTCACAAGTTGGATTACAACGAAAGTGCTTGTGGTCTCAAGTTACAACCCCATTAGACATCTTGCCAAGTTTCACTGACTAAATCTTGCAATCCTATCTACCCAATATTTCCTTAAAGAAAACAAAACTCAACAAACATTCCAAAGCAAACTACATAGCAACCCAATTACAACATTACTTCTCGACACAACTCTCTGTGTGTCAAAATGAATTATTCGTTTAGATTAAGTAGGAAGATTCAAAGTATCTTGGAAGATCTCAGAGATCTAATTTGTCGGCTAACAAACTGGCAAGCAGAACATTGGCAATCCATGGCTACTTGGTTTCACCAATGATAACCTTTCTCGATCATCAATCCTGCGACACAACTTGGGCAACTAAGAGTGTTTCCTTCAAGCAATCTCAAACCATCCGATCTCAATCTGTGTGATGTGATCCGTTCCCAAACCTTGACAAACCATTCAATTTCCTTTGATCAAAGTGTGCTTTCTTATGGAGCATTTTGCCTCGAAAGAAGCATACTTCCATATCAAGCTCAACAAAGATGGTGAAGAAGTTGAATCGTCACCATGCTTCCATTTTCCAACTTAGGCAACCTGATTTGAAATATAAAAACTTGGCCTCATTTTCAAGCACACTACATTCTCCCCCACTTAAACTAGGCGACATCCTGACGCTAGTGCATCCTTATTCCAAAGTCTCCTGCAAAGACCAAGTGGTTCGAGCCAATACTTACCTTTTGAGTTGGCAACTAGTCAGCAACCCTTATCTCTGCATACTTTGTTGAGTGGTTATCAAGGTAGTGATGCTATGACAGTGGATGGGGTTAGAAGGTGGAATGATCAGGTTGATTCAACGAGGTATCACCTCACTCTGGCTAGTGACTGTATGAAGAAATTTGTGGATCGTAGAAGGCGTGATCTAACATGACATCACAAATCCACGTCAATCCAAACACCCAAATCCACGTCATAACATGACATCACCAAAACCAATCATTTAATCACCTTAGTCCTCTACAAGCAACTAGGAAGCAATCAAGGGTAATTGATCGAAGACTTAAATGTTATATCAGGAAAGACATAACATCCACCTTAGTTCTACACAAGAATTGGAAAGCACATCAAAATAACTGATCAAACTCATCATAGTGCACACATGACACATCACTATGGTCGGGTATAAAAGATCATAATCAAAACATCATTATGACATCACATAACAAAACTCCCTAGCCTTTGGTAAACATCCTGGCTGACCAAAGCTAAGACAACCCCGAAACCCATAACAATAAACCACACATTATAAAGAGTATATACAAAAGTCATTTCCAAAATTCATTAGGTTTTGAAAACACAACATTTCAATTTTCACTAAAGGTTTCAAGTTTTCATTTTCATTTTTCAGGTATTACAGATTCACTAAAGTTTTTGAGTTCACTAGAATCTTAGACGATTCAACAATTCATATAAAGTTGTTTAAACATTGTTCATAATTCAATTCATTTTCAAAACACAAGATTTAATAACAACCAGGGTTTCAGTTTTTTTTCTCCAAGTATTGCAGTTTATAGAGTTTTCAATCTCAATCAGGGTTTTACTTTTCTTTTCCAAGTATTACCGTTTATAGAGTTTTCAATCTCAATCAGGCTTCACGTTTTTGTTTTCTCAAAGTATTATACTTATTAAGGTTTTCGAATAATAAAATTTCCTTAGTATTACAAATCATTTTTATATATTTGAACAATATAAACACATCTAAGTTTATAAAAGAAAACATTAATTCTCCCAATTAATTTCTTTGATTTTCAATTTATTTTAGAATTATATTTAAATAAAATAATAATAAATCAAAATTTTCAAATAATTAAATTAAATTTTTTAACAATACTTATTAAAATTATTATTAATAATAATTATCAATTATTACCATAATAATTTTAAATTTATTAAACTTTGAATTTTTTTTTTCGAAAAGGAAACTTGCTAAAAATGGAAACTTTTTAGAAATGAAAACCCCCCAAAAAAATTTCTCGAAATATAAACTTGCTAAAAATGGAAACTTTCTCGAAATGGAAACCTGCTAAAAAAACCTTTCTAAAATGGAAACCTACTAAAAATGAAAACTTTCCTAAAATATAAATTTGCTAAAAATGGAAACTTTCCTGAAATGGAAACCTACTAAAAATAGAAACTTCCCAAAATGGGAACCTACTAAAAATGGAAACTTTCCCAAACCCTATCCTGAAAACATAGTTTTCTTAATTGATTCAAACTATGAAGTATTTAATTAATCAAATGAAGGTTTCATATATTAAATTTGTCCACAAATGCTTTCAAGAAACGAAGAGCAATAATCTCAACACGAGGGTTTCAAATTTCTAATTTACATACATATGGTCTCAAAATGAAGAACAATAATATCACGAACAAGGATTTCAAATTCAATTCATATACAGAGGTTTCTCAAATGAAGAATGATAAAATTACATACAAGGGTTTCAAATTCAATTCAGAAAACAAGTACACAAACACAAAGAAGACAAAGAAATCAAGAATGAGAAACTGCTCCACAAACCCACCAGATCCTACTTGGATCTGATGCTAAAATAATGAACACAAAAAATATGCAAAAAGTTTCCCTTCTCTTTTGAAAACCCTCTTCTCGGGAATTGACTCCTTCAAACCGATTCAAATGCTGGTTTTGGGGGTAAATAGGAATTAACAAATCCCTATTCTAGTTTTATATTTTGAACACAAACATTAAAAATGTCAATCTTGGATTTTGACAATCCTAATTCTAGTCTAATTCTAGGAAACAAATGGACCCTTAGGTATACAAAAAATGAATTGGCCTAGAATCTTAATTGAGTCTAAGCCAAAATCAGATATAGGGAAACACCTGATGAATTTGTTGCATAGCCAAGAAGCTAAGTTACTGGTTTAGGTTGGGGTTTAAGTTTGGGTTTGAAGAACTGGTTTTCCTGTATGGAAAAACTTTGAAATGGTGTTTGGGTTTGTTAGTATAAAAACATATAAAACACACACACACATGTATGCAGTATACAAGCATGAATTAAAATGAGAATGCCACATAGTTTCATAAAAAACAAAAACACTATAAACATGTAATCATAGTATCGTATCCTAAATTACCATGGTACCTTCCCCCTTGGACCAAGAAAAGTTTGAACCAGTCTGCAGTTCTAGTCTGGTTTGAACTTGGTTCAGGAAGGGTTTATTTTTTGCCCTATGGATATGACTAGGTTCAAACTCGAGTAAAATGATGCCAAAAAGTTCAAACCCATAGTGAATGAGGCCACATAGACAATTGGAAAGTACTTTTTTGGGCAAAAATGAATTTTTTTTTGGCGTCCACAACACTAAGAGTTGTTATGAATTGCTTTTGGTGACCTCTCATTGTCATTTTATGTTTCCAAACATGTTATTTTATCTTAAGGAAGAGTACATAAGTTTTCGAGCAAGCATCTGGTTGTGCAAGGAGTTTGAAGATTGATTTGTGGGTGTTCTTTAAGTGTTTGTGCATCATTCATACACATTTGCAAGTTTGCAATGGCTAGAAAAGGTAAGATCTTATTTCATTTGCTATTTTTTTTGTTCTAGTTTTTTCATTTTTTCATTTCTCTTTCAATCTTTATATGTTCTTTTCCATTTTTTAAGAATTTGTCATTTTCTTGCATATAAATTATGAACATGTATCTAATTTCTTGCCATAGGAAAATGAATGACATCAACCTCTTCATCAATAGGCAATACCAAACAAAGAATAGAACCCAACTCTAGTGATGCTCCTCTATGGAAGTATGTAGACATTATAAGACCCTCTTTAGGAGGTGGTGCATTTTGTTGGAGATGTCGAGGTTGTGGTGTAGAAAGAAATAGTTTTTACTATCGTGTGGTAGGTCATTTGTGTGGAACACTAAAAGAGGAGTCAAGAAATACCCTAGCAAAAAAGGTGCCCCTATACCAAATGAAACTATGTTAAAATATATTGAAGAACATGAGGCAAAAAAAGAGAGTGGACGAAGGAAAATAAAACTCAGTAACCATAAAAGTAAAAATAAAAGAGCAAATGGAATGCAACCCCCCTTAGATGTTATAGTACAAGACGACCCCTATTTTAATGCTATAGAAGAAACTAACACTAAATGTGTCCCCCTTGTACACAAAAGAAAGGGTCCACTGGAAACATCTTTTTGAAATAAGAGTTAGGAAATTACTGACATTAAGGTGGGAAGATGTCTGTATGCAAATGGGCTGTCCTTTAATGTAGATTGTGTTAGAAATAGGGATTACTGGGGGGGGGGGGGGGTGGTGGGTGAATCAATAATCTATAAACTTTAGTTGCCAACTGGATATTATTTCTTACTTTGAACCATCCATAACAAAGTAATAAAGTAATGCTGAACAATAATAGCAACCATGCACAAAGATAACTCATAACACCGTATTTTTTTAACTAGGGAAACCCTAGCCAAGGGAAAACCCTAGTGCATATGATACCCACTAGATAATATACTGATATATAATTTCCTTGATAGAGGATGGACCCTGCTAGGAGTCAATGAAAAAATTTAGTATAGAGAGTCCTTGTTAAGAGATATTGAATCCCTGTTAGGATATTCCAACCCTATTAGGAGTTATGCCAACCCTATTAGGAGTTGTAGTACAATAGATGCAAGATGAGCCCACTGCCCAAACATACACTTCCAATTATAAGAAGAGCTCACTGCCCAAACAAGTAATCAAATTTTTGGAATATAGATTCTTTCTTAGTTCGATCTTGGATCACAAAATAGCTTCACAAACTTCACATATATTGCTTTCACAGAAGTTCACATATAATTGCTCAACATAACAACTACATCTTTCATCGCAAAATGTCCTTTGCATAAATACTATGCCTTTACACAAATTGCTACTAGGTCGACTAAGATCACAATACACTTTTCCAACTTAGAGTAAACATTTAGGATGTTGGCCCTAATTGGACAAGTAATTGTTTTGCAAACAAAATAATTCTTTCCTTTAATTTCGATATCCTATTTCATTAAAACACGAATATCTCTTTTCCGTACAGCATGTACAGACTTCAGAGGTTATACATGTCATCATCAACATGTATACAATCTCCATCTAACTTCACTAGTCATAATATGACATCAACAACAAGTTATAAACAAAATTATACATTGTTGTATACCAAATTCATACTTAGACAATTTTTTGATTACCAAAAGCTAAGTATCTTTATTTCCGAAGTTTCCTATGAAGATGTACATCATGTATTGCCATAAATGAAAAAAATTACATATATCCATTAGCCAATTGTCAATAATCTCACTCTTTGGCATTGATGGCAACAAAATAGGGAACTTGGCTAAGTATCAAAAACTTAAAATAAACAACACATTCACATTTCATTTATTACAATTTGTCCATCTTACATAAGCTCCCCCTTACAATATACTTTATAGTATTATTTTATCCTCTTTATTTAATTTTCAATTTTCAATTGTATCTCTCCCCCTTTCACATCAATCACAAATGTCAAAATGTCAAAAACTGTTCAAAAATTGTCCATCTGCTGTCAAAAATGTTGTCCTTTTGCCTTAAGTTGATAAAACCTTCATGCAATGATCAAAATTTGCCTTAAGATTATCCATAACTTTAGTCCATGTCTCCTTGGTAGATTTAGCAGAGGTGAGAATTGCACATAAGGCATATGATGCAATCTCAACTACATTAAGGTCTGAATACAAAAAGTTGGAATAAGTGTCCTTGGCCTTGACACATTCCTCCAACTATTTTTCAACAAAAGATACATTCAAAGCAATAGAATCTTTGAAATCTGATACTCTCTTCAAAATTTGTTCCTTCCAAAGTTCCAATTTCTTGATATCATTGTGAATGCTTGGCCACCTGTCCTTCAAAATCATCAATCTTACAAGATAGATGCTGTATCTGTTGGAATATTCAAATAGGAAGAATGCTTCTGAGAGGGGGGGGCGGTGAATCAGAAGTACTGTATTTTAACCATTAAAACTTTTTACTGAAAGTAGATTGCATGCATATGAACATATCAGACAGTTATGAAAAACACATAAGCGTCACCACATAACACTTGAGATTTTGGTAACCCAGAAACCCTCCAAAAATAAGAAGGTAAAACTGGGGTAGGGATGATACCCACAAAATCACTGCAGTAATAATATTTAACCACTTCTGATAGTCTGCCCTATTAAAGGCCTGCCCTATTAAAGGATTTACACTGTATCAATAGTGACTTGGTTAAAGAATTTACAAACACTTTACATGAAGTGTCACCCTGTTAAAGGATTTAATCACCTATTTAAAGGATCTAAAAAATAGCTGTTAAGCTAACCTATCACCATAGGGTTTTTCATTCTAATACAATCGCTAGAGAGTATTGGGTACAATAAACCTGATAGCTTGCAATCCTTCGTTTACTGAATATGGGCACTTGATCTGCTTTCTCTAATCTTGATCCTCTGAGATCTGAAACTCTTTACTCTGAAATAGTGTTCCTTCCACACCCTTGTACAACCACTTCTTTTTCTAATGAGATTTTGTCTTCCTTATAAAAACATTCGAAGACTTAGGGTTAGGTATGGATCTACGATCCATATTGAATCTTTGCTTCCCATTCATTCCTTGCACTTTTCTTATTGGTTGCATGCCTTCTCCATTTTTCTAATTGGCTGCATGTAAATTGCATAGGAAATACAAAATATTTGATCTTATCATTTAATCCTTCAAGATTTGTCATATGTCGGCCATGAAAACGGTTTACATATGAATGAATGAAGTTACAAAATCATATGTACATACTGTGTTGCTCGGCTCCTGTTGCATTTCTGTGTTGATCGGCATCATCTGTGACTCGGCACTTAAATATCACTCGGCACTTGTATCATGCTTGGCACCTAAAGTCATTCGGCACTTGAACTTTGCTCGACACCTGATCTTCACTCGGCACCTGGAGGCTACTCGACACCTAAAGATCACTCGACACCTGAAGTCTTTCCTGACTCGGCACATGTTGTGGCTCGGCATACATGGTGTACTTGGCTTCAATATATAAAGTGGTTAAGTGTATTGGCACTCAAGTGTCAAAAACCATTATGAGGTTAACAATATCTGGCTAGATAAAGCCTCTAGCTCACTCATCTTTCCTCTAATCTAACTGTCAATGTCTTTAGTCAGTTTATATGATAAAGTATACTTAATATACAATATCTTACCATCCCATTGACACTTCTGAAGTTCCTTGATACAAGTATCAAGATTTATCAAATCATTCTTAATATTTTAACAAATGGTGCTAAACAAGTTAGTATCATGTGAAATTTGTGCCTATGCTTCTACAACACTCAACAAATTAGTAAATTCCTCATCAAATGACTTTAGCATTGCTTGTGCCCTTTATTCTGGATTTGCCTCTATGTGCTGCACTGTTAGAGTACTATGTAGTTTGCTAGTAACCTCCATAAGGGTTTTTTGCAGGCTCTTCACTATTCTGTTCTTTTGAATGAGTTTTGATAGGGATGAGATCAAGTTAATTTGATCATTATCATTAGTTGCTAGGCTGACAAGTGAAAGTGGAGTAGATGAGCTAGAAGGTTTAGTGTCATCCTCCCTTTGCTTCTTGGCTACCTCTTTGACTCTCCTCTCTTCTTCTTCTTTCTTTTCTCTCTCTGTCCTTTCATTTTCTCTCTTCTCTTCCTCTTCCAATCTCTTCTCTTCAATTTTCCTTAGTTTGTCTTCAATATCCTTAGTATTAGGTTCATTCTGTTCGAAACCTTGAAATGGATTAGTACCATCAATGTTAATGGTAACATTGGTCTGATCTATCTGCACAATGTCACTGCTTACTGACACTTCTAAGGTTCTGGGTGCAGGTGAAGATGTTGCCTTAGATTCTGTCAACATTTGACTTATTACTATTGCAGTCTCACTTCTTAACTTGTCTTTCTCACCCACCATAAACAAAAATGGTCTTACTTTATTTCTTAGATAAGGTGCAAGATTATTCAATAATTTCTTAATTTCTTCTTCACAATTAGTCTTGCAAATAGTTCTTAGCATATACTTTTGAAGTTCTAAATCTTCTTCTCTTGTTGGTGCCTTCTTCTCAATAAGTCTCTCATAGACTTTCTGGTTTACTATGCCCTCAATATCCTTCAATTTTAGATTGTTAGCTATAATGCATCTCACAGTAGAGATACAAATTTGATCTTTCTTAAATTTGTTATACAGATCATAGAATTTGTTTATCTGAACAAATTTACTCTCAATAGTAATAACTAAGTTTATCTTTTCTATCTTCGACTTCCAAGGTTGCCAAGCTTTTCTTGCTAATTTCTTAGAAGTCGTTACCTTTTTTGCTTGCTTAACTTCTTGTTCTTCTTCTTCTTCATCACTAAACTCAACAATTGTTAGCAATTTATTTTGTCTCTTGCCTAGTGCCGTGGCTTGTTTCTTGACCCTTTTAGTCTTTGTGGTCATAGATTCTACTAATCTCTCAGATTTTCTCTTCAGTTCACTAGGTTGCACATTTGATATTGCTGCATACATAATACTCTGTTTTGAAGATGTCTCTACAACAGATACTGACAAGGGTTGTATATTTAGTATACCTTGCTTCATGGTTTTCCTGATTGCCTTAGACTCACTCTCAGTCATACCTACCTCTGATAAAGATTTCTTCATAATAGTTTCTATTTTCTTGTGAGAAGCCTTCTCCAAGGATGTGATGAGCTGATTGGGTAATCTCATCATATGTTCCGAATCTGTATTTAGCTTTGTCCTTTTCTGATTTCAACAATACATAAATGTATCCAACTTTTGTTTCATCATTCAATTCATAACCTAAGGGATCAAGAAATGTTTCCCAAGGTCCTACTGCTTGTATATAAGTAAAATCTATATCAACCATAACACAAATGTCTTCTTTAAATCCATATAAAATTGTAGGTGCAATTTTGAATCTCTGTCTCATTTCATTTTGAAATGCCTTCATTATCAGGTTTCCACTATCCAATATCTTATCTGTAGGATGTCTTCTGCATACTTCTGTGATCTTCTCTATTGTACATCTATCACTACTCATTATCTCTGTGACTGATAAATATGGAAAATTTTTAAGCACATGAAAGAATATGTGATTGATTAGTGACTTAAATCTAAACACACCATTCTTAGTCCTCTTGATCTTTTCTAGGTTCTCAAGTAGTTGCATTCTTAGAATTTCACTAAGGTTTACTTGTTCCTTCTCAATACATATCTTATAGGCTGTATAGATGACTTTGGCTAAAAATTCATTAATCTTTGAACTTGCACATACAAAGTAGGCAATAATTCTACTCAGGAATCTTACATCATCTTGCTTAATGATCCTGATCACCATGGCCTTTCCATTGTGCACTGCTTTGTTATAACTTTCAACTTTCTTCTTAACCATTTTCTCACCTATAGGTACACTGCCTTGTTTGCTAAGACCAATTACCTCATGAATAAGGTCAACAAAAATATCAACTACACTATCTTGCATCCAGAGTTTCCCATCATGTATTTAGCTTAATATGATTTGTGTCCACTCATCTGTGTCCAATTTCATGGTAGAAATGATATTTGAACAAGTCTAGTTCCTTCAAGTGTTCAAATCCAGGTTTCATAGTCATATCATGACTAAAAACTAATTCCATATCCTTGTTCATGTATTCACTCCTAATAGATTCAAATTTACTGTTAAGACAACTTCCTATATCTTCCAAATATACTACATTGTTTTGAGTAATAGATAATTTTGAGTTAGGGTTTCCTTCTACGAGTTTCATAGAAACAACTTTCGACTTAGGTCTGTCTTCGTTCTCAATATTATGCACTACTGACATATCCATGATTCTATCAAATATGAGCTTTTATCGAATAAATTATGTAGAAAATTGATAAAATACCTCTTTTCAGAAATAGGGCTTGTTTCAAAATTGCCTTGACAAGTTACTTTAGAGTGATTTCTACTCGTATGTATTCACAATTAAGTGAAAATCAAGTCTCTACTCCATTTATTCCATCAACTTGAACTTGCATTAATTGCATACTTTGCAAACACAAAAATGTTGTTAATTACATTCTATAATCAAATATTTGCTCAAGATCATCTATCTGATTTTCAGATGCCACCCGAGGTTTACTATATAGCCTCCTTTCATCATGACAATGTTCCACAAAACTTTTCTTTACGATTTTTTTTGTAAAAACATAGTTTTCATCTTCTGCTATAGAATTAACTTTCTCTATAATACCATTAACTTTTAATTCCTTTGTAACTTGTTTAGATAAGCTTCAAATTACAAGCGAGCTTAGGTATCATCTAAACTTATCTCGATACACCTTTTCCCAACTTTGCAACCTCTAATTCAATTTTTGAATGAAGTTTTCAAATTCTGGTGCTTTGAACAAACTTAATTGAATCAAACTTGATAATTGACTTTGATCTTCCTGTCTCATCATCTAACTTATCCTTTGAGATGTCCAATCCTTTTACAAATGCCTCATTGAGTTCTTCACGAAGTTCACTAACTACATTCCTTTGTTCCTCATTTAGTTCTGGAGTTCCTTTCATGGTTCCTTCTATCATTTATGAAATTTCTTCCACCATTACTTATGTTTCTGAAGTTTCTTCCATTGTTCCTTCTATCTCTGAAGTTTCTATCCATTCTATAATACTTTGTTGTATGTCCGAAGTTGTTACATAACTGACATACTAGTGTTCTTTTTCTAGGATCCTACTGATCATCAGGTGCATGACAATTCTAAGCTATGTGTCCAAAGTTGTTACACTTATAACACATGATCTGTCTTTTGTCTTCATAAGGTCTTCCTTCTCTTGATGTTCTTTCATTATATCTTCTTTTATCTGTAGGGTTAGTATTTCTTGACATTCTACTATTTCTTCTATCATTATCATATTTAGGTTTCCTACAATCAATTGCTTTATGACCCATACCCTGACAATTATGACAAAAAAAAATTCTTAACATGATTAAATGAATTATTTGTACCATCTCTTTTCATATGACCTATTTCGTTACATAAAAAAACTTACCTCTAAATCCATACCTAGTTTCCTTAGGAGATTCCACTTGCTTTGGTTCATCCAAAATTTCAACTTCCTTGCCTTGTCCAACTTCTTTAGGTTTATCAGAAGATTGACTAGATTCAATCCTATCATTAGATTTACCCTTTTCTTTTGGATTTGATCTAATCTCAAGTTTCTTTGCAGACATGTTAAATAGATAGCCAAGACTAGTCTTATCATAAGTAGGTCTCTGTATTGACATTGAATCATCAAGCTTTTCTTTGCTAGAGTAAAGCTTTTCAAGTTGCTGCTTGCACTGATTTAATTCACTTTTCAAAATAGTATTGTAGTTATGAAGTTCTTCATGATTTTCTTTCAATGTTTCAAATTCAGATGTCTTCTTTGCCAGACTTGCTCTCAGATCTACATTTTCAGTCTTCAAATTAGACTCAACTTTGCTAGGATCATTCTCAAAGTCAATTTCAGATTTGTAATTTTCAATAAGTGCTTCAAAATCTTGTATTCTATTTTTAGCTTTAAATAATCATCATCACTAGTTTCAGATTCAGTAAATTTAGGCTTGGATTTAAGATGTTCAATATTTTCTTTCAATTGTCCAATGTATACTTTGGAGTCTTCATATCTGTCTTTCAACTTATCTCTTTCTTTAGTAAGGACATCAATTTGTTCAAGTGCCTCTTCAAGGTTCTTCATCAACTATTCCATATCCATAGGGATCTTACTCAATGCATTAAGCCTCTTCAGAGTGCCTGTGCTTTGATAACAATTGTTAGAAATATGGATTACTTGGGGGGGGGGTGAATTAGTAATCTACAAATTTTAGTCGCCAACTGGATATTATTTCTTACTTTAAACCATACATAACAAAGTAATGCTAAACGTTGTAACAGTAACCATGCACAAAGATAACTCATAACACCATATTTTGTTAACTAGGGAAACCTTGACCAAGGGAAATCCCTAGTGGGGATGATACCCACTAGATAATATACTGATATATAAGTTTCTTGTTAGAGGATGGACCTTGTTAGAAGTCAATGAGCAAATTCAATATAGAGAGTCCCTATTAGGAGAATTTGAATCCCTATTAGGAGATTCCAACTCCGTTAGGAGTTGTGCCAACTCTGTTAGGAGTTGTAGTGCAGTAGATGCAAGATGAGCCCACTGACCAAACATGCACTTCGAATTACAAGAAGAGCTCACTGCCCAAATAAGTAATCAGACTTCTTGAATATAGATTCTTTCTTAGTTCAATCTCGGATCACAAAATAGCTTCACAAACTTTGCATATATCACTTTCACAAAAGTTCACATACAATTGCTCAACATAACAACTACATCTTTCATCGCAAAATATTCTTTACATAAATACCATGCTTTTACACAAATTGCTACTAGGTCAGCTAAGATCACAATACACTTTTTCAACTTAAAGTAAACATCTAGGATGTCGGCCCTAATTGGACAAGTAATTATTTTGTAAACAAAATAATCATTTCCTTCAATTCCATTATCATGTTTTATTGAAACACGAATATTTGTTTTCTGTACAGTTCATACTGAATTTCAAGGTTATACATGTCATCATCAACATGTATACAATCTCTATCTAACTTTGCTAGTCATAATATGCCATCAACAATAAGTTATAAACAAAATAATACATTGCTGTATACCAAATTCATACTTAGACAATTTTCAGATTACCAAAAGCTAAGTATCTTTATTTCTGAAGTTTCCTGTGAGAATGTACATCATGTATTGCCATAAATGACAATAATTACATATTTCCATTAGCCAATTGTGAACAATCTCCCCTTTTGGCATTGATGGCAACAAAATAGGGAAAATTGGCTAAGTATCAAAGACTTAAAATAAAAAACACATTCACATTCCATTTATTACAATTTGTCCATCTTGAAGCTCATAAGGGAGTCATGGGTGACAATTATTTTAGATGGGTGGAAGGATCCCAGGAACCGTCCCTTGATCAATGTCCTTGTGGTGTCCCATAAAGGGAAAATGTTTTTGAAAGTAGTGGATTGTGAGGGCCAAGTAAAAGATGGGCCATTTATTGTTAATATCCTAATTGAGGTCATTGAACAAGTGGGTGCAAGAAATGTTGTCCAAGTCATAATGGACAATGCAAAGAATTTTAGGGTAGATGTTTGTTGGTTGAAACAAAATATCAACATATCTTTTAGATACCTTGTGTAGTCCATTCACTCAATCTTATGCTACAAAAGATTGGGAACCAAATTGAGTGGATCAAAATAGTGTATAAAGAGGCTGAGGAAATCCAAATGTTTGTCACAAACCACCACATGACTCAATCTCTTTTCATAAATAACTCAAAATTGGAGCTACTGAAGGTAAATGAACTTGAACTCAAGTCAATAATTTAATTTTTAATATTTGACAATTTCTAATTTTTCATATTTTGCTTGTCAATGTATATTCTTTTCTAAAATATGTATCTAATAGTTGTTATTTTTTACTCTAACTTATGTCACAAGTTTTTGAGACCTGTTTTGCATCACATATAATCATCTTGAGATGACTTGTGCAAGTGAAATATGCACTTCAAGGTATGGTAATCAACCACAATTGGGGTATATGGAAGCAAAAGAACATTGATGTGGCAAACAAAATAAAGGATAGGGTTTTGGATGACTCATGGTGGGAACATGTGGAATATCTCTGTAAGATCATCGAGCCCATTATGAGCATGCTTAAGTACATTGACATGGATAGGCCTTGCCTTGGAGAGATCTATGATGACATAGACTCAATGCTTGAGAAGATCAAGCAAATTATAAATGAGAAGGAGCAAGATCCATAAGAGACCTTTTTCAAACAAGTGCAAGCAATTATTGTTGAAAGATGGAAAAATAAAACCACTCCACTACATTTTCTTGCCTATGCATTTACGCCCAAATATTATAGCTCTCAATATTGTAGTCCACTAGGAAGATTGCCACAATATAGAGATATGGAAGTGTCTGACGGGTACTAGGCAATATTTGAAAGACTATTTTTTGATGATGATATGAGACATGAAATCATGGATGAGTTCATAGAGTTTGTGAATGCTAGATGTCTAAGTAATGATGCTCTTTGTCATTAGTTCGAGAAGGATGCTCATAATTGGTGGTACCTCCATGGCCAAAGATTCCAAATATTGTAGCTGCTGGCAATCAAAATCATATCACAATTAAGTTTTATAATTTAAAAAAAAAGCTTATTCTATCTTCAATAGAATCATGACTGATTTTAATTTTTTTATATGATTGAATCAATTCTTTTTTAATTGCTCACCATGTGTTGTCTTCATAGGTTGCTAGTTCTTTTGCATTAGAGAGAAATTGGAGCACCTATTCTTTCATCCACTTGGTAAAGCACAATAGGTTGCAACAAAAAAAAAAACAAAGAACCTGATATTTGTGCATAACAACTTGTGCCTTCTTTTACACAAGAGTAAAAAATATAAAGAAGGGGAGACAAAGAATTGGGATATATGTGCAGAGATTACAAGACTTGGATGCTTCCACTGCTTGGCTTATAATGAATGATTTTGATGTGAATACCATTATTGCTTCTGCTACTGATCCCATTAGCCCTAGCTCAAGTAATGCCAAAGAAGAAGCAGAAGAAGAATAAGAAGAAGTTGAATATGAAGAAGAAGATGAAGATTGAAGAACTTAGAATATTAATAGTATTTCTGATTTTTATTCGATTAGTTGAATGATGAACATGAAACAATAATACTTGAACTTGATATTTATAATGTTTTGAATCTTTGATGTTGAAGTTGATTGAACTATATGATGGTATGATCACTATGATTACAAGTTTAACTATTTATGGTATTTTTGTTGTTTAAATGTGTTATGCTACTTTGCTACATTCTAGTTTTAACTCGTGCTTCATATATAATTAAAAATAAATAAATTTTGTACTAATGAGCCCAAACAAACCCAAACCCCTTCACAAAATTTTGACAAACTAGCGAACTAGTTCTCAAACTTTGAACTTGGAACTGAACTCAAACCGACAACTTAGATTGTACCTATCAACAATATCAAAATATTAAAATAATAATATTGAGTTCAAGTATCATTTTTTTGACTTTCAAGTTTCAACAATTGGAACTTTATACTAAGTTTCAACCATCTAATGGATTATGTAAATCTAAATCTTCATTTTCTTGTTTTCCATCAAAGGCATTAGGTGAATCATCCACAAGGCAAATGCTAATTGAATCAACTGCACCAATAACATTATTATTTTCTAAGTCTTCAAATGTTTTATACCTTTTCATTGTACAAAGAACTTTTTTGTTTGATTTTTGTAATTAACATCCCACTTTAAAAATGTTATAAAAGTAGCTTGCAACTCCCTTCAACTATTGAAGATTTTGTTTAATGTATAAAATATCATTTGTCACTATAGAGATCTTCCAATTAATTGGCTAGGGCTCATTATCAACAATTGGATATAAAATTTTACTCATTTGAGCATCAAATTTTGTGTTGTAATGTTAAAGATCTTAATTCCATTATTATTATTTTCTATGCTACATTGTAAAATATTTCTCAGTGGACCTATATCTAGTTTCTACTTGGTATGCTTGGGCCTTCCTTGGTTTGACCTAGGTTTAGCCTAGACGAACCAATCTGTCTGGGTTTGGAGCTGGTGGAACCCATAGGAAAACTTGGACTAGGATCATGAACTATTTTGAAATTTGCTTGGTCGGGAGAGCCAGGGGAAGAACTGAGTAACTTAGTGAAAAGTAATGAAACAAAAAAAATCATATATCTAGGGAATGGCATAATAATTTATTAAAGAAAAGTCTTGCAAAGCATAGCAACAATAGTAATAGAGGACCAACAATGACATAATTATGTGTAGAAAGCTCAATTTTTCTCTTAAGTGATGAATGTACATTAAAGAGGGTAACTTTTCTAATGAATTACCAAATAATACACCATATGTCTAGAATGCCAAATGTGGTTTAGAAGATCACAATGTCAGGGAGTGACCTAAATCAACATTAGTAGAGATAGTTTAAATAAAGAGGTAAAAAATAAGTACCCTTTGATAGTTATTGGATCTCTAAGATTGGAGTAATTGGAAATATTGCTAAATATCTAAGTTATCAATGTTGGTTTTGATGTTGATGTGGGTGTGGGTAGCTGATGCATAGATGCATGATTTTTTTTTTGGGATTTTGGATGTGTTTGGGTGCGTCCATATATAAATATGTATTTAGAAAAAAAACAAGTATATGTACACTATAATTTACATGTATGCAAACAAATGCAAGAAATATACAAAAATAAACCATTCCATAACATGATAGTTCACCATTGATAGCCCAACTTGAAACAATAGTAATACTAATGCTTCATCATTGATATACAATAAGTCCAAATGCTCTCAAAATGCACCCAGATGTTGTTTGGATTCTCTTTGGATGCTCTCAAATGCATCCTGTGCACATCCACATGTGTTGGATGAGATTGAGCACCGCTGTAGCATCCAAACACACCCACACATCTGAAAGCACCATAACTATCATCTGATGATTTCCTGGATGCATTGGTATCTTAGCTAAATATTATATAGTAAAATTACATACATCTCTATCCCTAGTTATTCTTCACATTCTTCAGAGTGAGATGTAACCCAAGTCATAGAGTGCTTTTCAAAATATGGAACAAAGATATATACATAAGGAATGTAAACATCAAGGTTTGTGCTAAGAATAGGCTATAGTAATTTTTCATTGCACTGGTTGAAAAAAGGAAGGAGCAAAGAGTATCTATTTATATTAATATTCTTCTCTTGTCCATGTACACTATCCCAATTATTTGATTTTTCTAGAATTACGCTGTAGTTAACAATTCTTATTAAAGTTGTAGCTTCAATCGTATTGATTCGATCAAATATACATTATTATTATTGGTAAATCATCATTTCTTATATATACTTATCCATGTTAAATAATATATATTATTGTATATATAAGATATATACTATATAGATATTGTTATACATATTATTATTTATATTAGTATAAAATTATTAAGTGATGATTACACCATAGAGACATGTCTCTTCATGAGACATGTATCCTCTCATATTTATATGAGATCCAAACCTGCATTTGGAACATATCAATTACAATGGCCATGTTAATACATTTTCAGAAAAGATCCATGTTACTCAACAATGGTATCCGAGGCTAGTTGCAAATATAAGAAAATGTTTAAAGACATGGTAGAAAGGTTTATTTCAGAAATAGCTTGAATACATATAAACAATGGTAAAATGACAAGACTGCAGATATCTCACCATAATTTGAAGTTTTATTTTCCTTAAACAAGTATAGATCTCTCGGTGGCATTAGAGTGCGAGAGAAATGATCTTCTACATTTGAAGCAAAGACTGCAAAGCAACACAATGTTGAGGTGCAACAACTATATTACAAAGAAAATAAATTGCAATGAACTTCTAATTATTGTAGTCTGTGACAATGCTTCGGTGTTATTTTGATGATGAAGAAATTCTAGGATTACAGAACTCAAATGGAATCACTCTATTCAATACACTAGACATCGACATCCCTTGAACATGTCTACAGTAAATGTTCAAGATGGAGGTTGGTAGTTCTACACCATGAAAAATACAAATAACTAAATGTTCATTTTGTTCAGAGACTGTAACCACTAGACATGAAAAATAAAAATAACTATATGCGAAAAGCTAGATCAAGTGGATGGTGCATCAGTTAATGTACGCATTGCAAGAAACATTGATCAAATGGAAGGTGCATTAGTTAATGCACCTTTTCATGCGTGCCTGTTTGGTAAACAAACTCTCTCATCCTTGCATAACTTTTGGTCATTAGAGAAACTGCGTTACATCTGGAAAGGCATCGTGTGATTGTTGAGTCATCCATTCCATGAAGCGTCACCCTTTTTTGGAACTCAAGAATCATGTTGGAGCATCGGGTATGTAAGTTTGGTGTTATAATTTTTAGAAGGACTGCTTGCTATCGTCTGAGCAGCTTAATCGACACACTAGAACTATTGACTAATAGTGGTTAGGGGTACATGATTTTGTATACTCTTAGCAGCAAGTCAGTTTTCTTATCTGATCATTATCGTATGTGAAACATCAGATAGTAGTGAGTGTTCTGTAGATAATCAGTGTGTGGTTCATTATGAATTTTTTTATGTAGATGAGTATAGTGTGGTATGTTATCAATTCTGTATGAAGACATTTATGATGCTGTAAGTAAAGCATATCTGAGTCTATATTATTATAAAGAAGAAAACAATGTAGTGTTCATTAAGACTAAAAATGTATTCAGATTCATTCATTATTAATGAGGTGGATAGATTATCTAAAGTTTTGAAAATGAAGACTATTGATCATAGTGAGCAGGAGATATAGTACTTTGATGTGAGAGCGTGATGTCCATGCTATTAGAAATAAACATTTGGTGCTGTGACAAGTATCATGCTATATCATAGACATCAAGAAAATAAATTTCCTGAAATAGCACATTACAATATTATTATAATGTGTTGAGCCTCAAAGTATATCCTCAATAGTTGCAGCCAGATAGTGTGAATCTATCTAAAGTTATATTATGGGAATGTGATGAAATGAGAGATTATCCAGATTTAGATGTACCGAATGCTTTAAAGAAAGTAGAATTATTCTGATCATCACTAGTAACCTCAGTCGGCCCCCCCGCTCATCCCAAAAAAAGAAAAAAGAAAAAGATTAGATTCATTTGATAGATTGGAATATCTTTAGCTATGGAATATGTAGTGGCTGAAGGTACTTTTGAGTTTCACATGTTTATTAAATATGATCATGGTGAGACTTGGATAATACGATAGAAGAGACCCATGAGATCTCACATATTGTCATTTTTTTGAGGAAGTTTATTTCTTTAAATTAATATCTTTAGAAAAGATTTCCAACCTCTTAGGACTAAGGAAGTTAAAGAGGTCAGGTTTAGATGATTTCTAGAGTGTTCAAGAGCCTCCACATGTTAGTATTAGCATTCATTTCCAAGATTTTCAAAATTGTCTGAAGCATTCTAAATGCCAAATCTTCTTGGACTTAAATGAGGAAAGCTGAAGAAAATACTGGTGAAAAGTTACGATCATGGATTGAAGACCTATATTTCTTGCACTGTTCACTATGAGTGATACAAGTGAAACCAATTATAATAAAAGTCATGCTAAAATCTAGTTGAAAAGCCAAATCAAAGAATAATGGGACCATAAACAGTGGGTCTGTTAACAAGTTTAACTCTTTGTTATGAGACATCAGTTCCCTACTAGTTATCAAGTTATGTCCCCATTGATGAATAAATATCAATAAAGTGTGAATGTGAAAGAAAAGTATTTAAGGACTGTTGACCATGTTTCTATCACCACACAACTAATACATGACTTCAACATGACATATCCTTCAATTAATATTAGGAGTTCTTCTAGGCTCATGGCATTTAGTGGTATTGGTGACCTTTTTTTCTCTAAATTGTGATAACATATTCTTCAGTCATTTAATGATGGTAATATGAGGATATAAATGATCATGTCCACACAAATATACACTGAGATTACAGAAAAATGATAGGAACAACCCCAAAGTAAAAAATGGTTCAATTCTATGAAATGAAATTATTGGAAATTTTACATTGTGGGGTTGGGGGGGTGAATAATTACCTTAACACAATGTTTTATTCCTATTGAAGGCATTTTCTAATTTGATACATATGGACCTTCATTGGAGAAATTAATATCAAGGATGTTTATGTAAAGATAAGTATTTGTTATTCTTAAGTATTACATTTATTTACTCATTATAGTCTATCTCTTATTTGTAATTTTATACATGTACTATAAGAGTTATTTGCCTTGATCTTTTCCTTTATGTCTGAGGATGTTCTTGTAGGAAAACAAGTTTGGCACTTTATCAAATACTATGCAAACTCAATCTTACAAAAGCATCTCTAAAGAAGTTGTGCTTTAGAATTTATTAGTCATCTTGAAGCAAATATCTTTGATGATTGAGATTATGAATATCCTTCTACATTTAGAGGGAGTATGACACTTCTTTAAAGATAACACAAGAGTTTAGAAGATTAATACTCAGAAGGAGTCTAAAAATATATGGTGTGACTGCATGATTTTGATGGGCCTACTCTTGAGTGTATCATGAGGAAGTATTGACTTATCACTAGAAAGTCAGAAGATTGATATCAATTTCATAGTGAGTCTAAAAATAATCCTTGTGGGAAGAGAGTCTCTAAGGGAGTAACTAGAGGACTTGACTTTCCAGGATCATTGTTTAGAGGGATAATTTTGAGGTACAATCTTTTGTAAATGATATCTTCTCTATGAGGAGAAGTTCTAAGTGAAATTCCTTGTAATGCATTTTTTTCTATGAGAAAGAATTGAGGTGAAAGCCTTTGTACCACCCTCTAACTTGGTTCATGGTGGTTACTATTTCACATATGATATGTAATGAAAGGTGATGATCTTTCATGTGTGTAAGGTGATGATCTTATCAATAGTTTGACCTATCTCCTAGATACACTACATTAACTTGTAGCACCTAAATGTGTTGGATGTCTAGGGGCAAGTGTTATCATAGTTCTTTGGGTCAGATTTTTTCGGACACCATGATAACCAACTCATCATGGCTCTTTGGGATGGATTTTTCTGGACACCATGATAACCAACTCATCATGGTTCTTTGGACCAGATTTTGTCGGACACCATGATAACAAATTTGTTATGGTTCTTTGGGCCAGATCTTATCGGACACCATAACATAGTTACTATTATAGACCACACTTAAGGTGGTGTTTAAGCTTATATCAAAGTTATGAAAATTGTTTCAAATGTGTGTTATGAAAGGTGGGAAATCTAGCCTCATAGGGAATTGAGTATCATACTGAGATGATATCTCTTTATATACTTGAGAGCATAATGTGTTATACAAATCCTTCCTAGCTAAGACCGAGTGTTAAAGTTGTAGCTTTAGTCAGATTGATTCGATCTGATATACATTATTGTTATTGGTAAATCATCATTTCCTATATATAAATATTCATGTTAAATAATATATATTATTGTATATAACATATATTATATATTGTGTTAGTTCGTAGTGACTGATCAGGGAAGTATTCTACATACTTCATAAATTCTTTGGGGCTCGGGGCATTGCCCTGAAAAAATGAAAATAATTTTTTTGGGACCTATTTTATCAAGATTTTTGGTCGACATGTAATTATTAATTATAACCCTAAAGCGGTTTAATACTTGTATAAAAAGGGCTTAGGGTTAAGGATTGTTTCATAAGGTGATGTGAAATTGCTTCTTGCAGTGGTATTGAGCTGTAAGGGATTACAGATTATAATCAGGTTGTAATCATTGGATTGTACAAATATTGGACTTGCTATTTGGTGGACGTAACACAAGGTTTGGGTGAACTACATTAAATCTTGGTGTCTTGTGTTCTTTTCTGGTATTGGTTATATTTGCATGTAATTGTTAATTTTGTCCGTGGTTTAATCCTAACAAGTGGTATTCGAGTGAGGTTGTTTTTTCAGTTATCCTCTATAGGAAAGTTTCATGGTTGAGTGGGAGCAATGGCAGATGAGGGTAAGCTGAGGGTTGACAGGTTTAATGGGTAGAAATTTCAATTATGGAAGATGCAAATGGAAGACTATTAAAAGGATTTATGGAAGCCATTGGAAGGCAAAAACAAGAATCAGGGATTTATGTCAAATGACGAATAGGATTTTTTGGACAGAAAGGCACTTGGAAGCATTTGATTATGCTTGGCACCATCGATGGAATTTAATATTACAAAAGCGAAGATAACATAAGAGTTGATGAAAACTCTAGCGACATTGTATGAAAAGCCCTTTGCTTCAAACAAGGTATTTCTCATGAAGTGATTATTTAATATGAAAATGGTAGAAGGTAGATCTATTGCAAATCATTTACATGAGTTTAATAGTATTACTAGTCAGTTATCTTTTGTGGGTATCAATTTTGGTGAAGAAATTAGGGCTCTCTTGATTTTGTGTTCTTTGCCTAAAAGTTGGAATGAGTTGGTAATGGCTGTGAGCAATTCTGTTCCCGAATCTAGTACCCTAAAATATGATGATGTGATCGGTGTTATTTTGAGTGAGGAAATTCGTAAAAAACTTCAGGTGGATCTATATCAAGAAGTGCTTTGAATGTACAAAGCAGAGGCAGAATAACTGAGAGAGGAAGTAATTCTAGAAATCGTGAAAAATCAAGAGGAAAGTCAAAGGAGAGGAGGTCTCAATCGAGAGGACCGAATGACTAATGGTATTGTGGGAAACTAGGGCATAAAAAGAAAGATTTTTGGAATCGAAAGAAAAATAAAGGAGATAAACTAGATGGAGACAAGGAGGCAAATGTGGTAAGTAACAAATTTGAAGAGGATACTTTGCTTCTATCTTTAGAAAGTGTTGATGATTCATGGGTCTTAGATTTTGGTGCTTCATTTCATGCTACACCTCATAGAGGTTATTTCATTGATTATGTCCAAGGGGATTTTGAGTTTGTTTATTTGAGGGATAATGAACCTTGTCAGATTGTTGGAAAGGGAAAAGTTAAGATTAAGTTGCAAAATGGGAATCATTGGCTACTACATGAGGAGAGACATGTTCCAAGGTTGACTAGGAATTTAATTTCAGTAGGGCAACTCGGTGATGAGGGTTGTGTAGTTACTTTTAATGATAAAAATTGGAAGGTTACAAAACGTTCCCTTGTAGTAGCAAAAGGTGTGAAAGTAGGCACCTTATATCTTTGTACAGGTCATATTGTTCCTTCTTGATGTAGGAGCATTTTGGGTGTAAGGGAAATCTTGCATCACCCAAAAATATTTTATTTTCAGCCTTTTCTATTTTAATAAGGACTAGTAGACAGGGTGGTTACTATTTATGGGAACTTACTATTTTTAGTAAGTTTGTCATATGGGCTTGGAATGTTCTCATTTTCTATAGGAAGGTTCATTTTAGAGTTGTAAGCCTACCATAAAAATCTCGTTGCTCAAGCATTAGTATCAGAGAAGTTATTGGGGATTTCGGTGGAAAAATTTGTAGAACAATCTTCAAGCTCACCATTGGAGGCCTTAGAGTTCCTAGATGAGGTCCGAAAACTCAACAGAAGGGCGTTAGCGTGGTTTCCATCCTATAGATCACAAGCTGACATTTTTGAAAAGTGGTTATAATAGCCAATCAGAGCAACGGTTTGTGAATTATGGCCTTTGGAAGTTGGGGTACCAAAATTTCTAAAATAATTTGTCAAAGATGTATTTGGCCGACTCTATGTGTATTGCTAGGGTTTATCAGCCCTAGGTATTAAGTTTAAGCATCTAGAACCTTCCCGGGCGGCATAAAACTGCCTATTTAAGAAAGGCCCAAAGATTGTCTAGGACAGCTCTAGGTGATAGTTCACAACATTGTCTTGAAGATTTCTATAATGAAGGCACCCATTTGGGTTAGCATATTGTAATTGAGAATTCTATAATTCCGCATTTGCGGCGATAATAAGAAGTCCATATTTTGTTTCTTGCATTTGCTGTTGTTTCTTTGTTTTAGTTATGAGTTTATGGTATTAAGGGGAGTCCCTTGCATAACTTCTACTTTAATTGTTTCAGAGAAAAATGAATCTTCAGGAACAATTGCTGCATTTGAGCAGGGAGAACAAATAACTGCTATAAATTCTGATACAACACTGTGGCATAACATACTTGGGCACATGAGTGAGAAAGGTAGTGACAAGGGAGAAGCTGAATTCCTCTTTAGTTTTGGTTGGTCTTCTAGATTGAACATGAATAAAAGAACAACAGAGTTCAGGGTGGTTTGATCTAGTGGGAGCCCCATGTGGTAATAGTATTGCTATAGGATCAGTCTCCAAGTAGGAGATTGTTGTCTAGTGTGGAGTCTGATCAGTCCCCAAGTGGGAGATTGTTAGTTTGTGGTGACTGATAAGGGAAGTACTGTACATACTTCATAAATTCTTTGGGGCTTGGGGTATTGCCCCAAAAAAATAAAATAAAAATTTTGGACCCTATTTTATCAGGATTTTGGGTTGACATATAATTATTAATTATAACCCTAAAGCAGTTTAATACTTGTATAAAAAGGGCTTAGGGTTAAGGATTGTTTCATAAGGTGATGCAAAATTGGTTCTTGTGGCGGTATTGGGCTATAAGGGATTACAAATTGTAATCAAGTTGTAATCACTGGATCATAAAAATATTGGACTTGCTATTTGGTGGATGTAGCCCAAGGTTTGGGTGAACCACATTAAATCTTGGTGTCTTGTGTTCTTTTCTGTGTGATCTATTATAATATATTGTTATACATATTATTATTTATGTTAATATAATATTATTAAATGATGATTTCATCGTAGAGACATGTCTCCTCCTCTCATATTTATATGAGATCCAAATATGTAGTTGGAACATATCAATTACAATGGTCTTGTTAGTACATTTGTAATAAAGATCCATAGTACTCAACAATTCTGATGAAGAAATCCACTTAGGAACAAGGGATACATCAAATGAATTGTTACTTAGGCCCTTGCAATACCATACACCAAAATATCATTGCTAAAAAATATCATAGATACCGTGGTGCCATTGGAGCTAGTTTACATGTTTGACCTACAAGTATTTTAGGTTTTATAGTTAGCAAAATCAAGAATATGATTGATTAGTTTATTGTTTGAAAGCTCTCTAAAACATATGAAATCAAAGAAGAAATCCATTCTCCATTAATTGTAAATGTTGTTGCATCTGTATCTCTATGAAATACTAAATCATGGAATCTCACATTTCACCTAATTTCCCAAGGGCCTAATATTTGACTGTATTGAACCCTTTAATTGGTTTCTATCAAGCTTCTTGTTAAAATCCATTTTTTTCGTAAGAAAGTAGATAAAATTTTGAAACAAAACAATTTTTACAATGAGGATCAACTAAGACAAAAACGTAATGATGGAAACATATTGAGACTCATAGAAGTGTCACGGTCTTAACAAGTCTAACTGTTGAAACTTGAGGGTATTGTTCCATTCAAAAGAATCCAATCTAATAGTTTGCATGTTGTATGACAAAAAAAATAATCTAATGAGAAAGGAAAATTTCAGATCAATTAACACATTGTAAGCTTTGATTTGGTTTAAATGATGTGTTTGAAATCATATTAATGAATATGTTCTATTGAGAGTACTATGAACCACACCTAATAAACTATCTAAATAAGTTAAAACTTAAAATGTGTTCTTTCATCAAATGAACCTTTTCAATACATTAAAACTTTACATCCAATAATCTAACAGATAGAAAAATAATCCTTTCTTATAAAAAAATATAAGAATGGAAGTGTGTGCTTATATATGTTGGACGGTCATTTTTTTGTGAAAAAATTCTGGTGGAATGGAGCCTTCCATTAAAGTGGCTTAAAGAATTGGTCAAAGAAAGTGTCTTGATTAGGAGCCTAGTATAGTATTGCATGAGTCTATATATATGATTAGTAGCAAAGCATGGAAAATAAAAAAATACACGGCTTACAAGTGACCACAACCAAGAATCTTCCCAAGCTTGACTGGAAGTTTTCCACCAAAATTAGCATTGAAAATGTCAAACTAGAAGAGTCTACTAAGATAATCCAGGCTGGCAGAAACACTATCACCCAAATTGTTGGAATTTAAATCCATGATAAATAGTTTTTGCTTCAACATAACATGTAAAGTAGTGATTTGTGAGTAATTATAGTGCATGGCTTCTGGATTACATTGTATTAAGATTTTCACATCAATGTTGATGGTAAAATTCTTAAGACAATGTAATCCAAAAGCCATGCACTCTAATTGTGATGGATTGTGGAAATTTGATCTCTCTAATTTGTGAAAAAATATCCTGGAAATAATACAAGTTTTCTTACAAAAATGTAAGACATTAGAGGTTGCCAAGCTCTTCCAAGATGTGCCTAGTGAAATTACATCCCATTAAAAGCATTCTTGATTGAAAGTATGGAAAAGCTTGGACATCAGAAAAGGATGGAAGAAAGATTTCTTAGATCTAATGAAAGTTGACAATGCAACTAGATATATGATTTCCATTTTTAAAAGGTATTCATTGAGAATGTAGAAAGATAAACTAGAGTTTTTCAGAGGTGAGACATCTAGAAGTCTTCACCATGAGCTTTCAATAGATTGTAATCATGGTGAAGATGATCCTATTCGTAGTGGGGTAACAACTAGTCCTATCTACAAATATGATGTTGGAGATTCGACAAAGGGACATGTGGATGTGTCTATTTTATTAGAGGGCAATAACATTGAGTTCCAATAGTTTGAGGATTCCAAAGTTAGTGCTTTTGAGAATGTTGAGGACAGGATAACGATTTTTGATGACCATCTTACATTAGATGGTAGTAGTGGCGATATGGGTGACATAGGGTCTAAGTTTCATGATAGTAGTCCCTTATGTGAGTAGATTGATGATGCTATATATAGTGCAAGTGTAGATGATGTGGTTGTTACCACTAAACTACTTTAGAATCTCTTAAGTAAGGGGTTATTTTTGCAGACTGCATAGAGGATATGAGCACTGGTAGTTCTGATTTTTATGAAAGTTTTCATAGTATTGAGTCAATGCACAAGGAAAAAATCTTCTTGGATGGGACATATGAGGGCATGAAACTACCTAGTTATTCCACCCATGGTTTGAGTGTTACTGAAGAGTTAGGTGTTGTAGATTCATGCCCTGATGATGTTGATCTCCATGATGACATTGAGTCATGTATGCAACAATAGGTAGCAGGGTCTTTGTTAGATAGTGTTGATACTAGTGTGGTATGGACCTCTAATGTTTCACATGTTGATGATTCATGTTGGAAAACGTATGAAATATCATATCAAATTTTGGTTGATGACTTAGAGTGGTTATTAGAAAATGCTAGGTGGCTTGATCATAGTTTACAAGGACTTATTGATGAGGGAGAAGTAGAGACATGTGAAGAGTTTGACACAATAGTGTCTTCTACTTATTTAGAGGAAATATTGGTAGATGTACCTAGTATTAATACCTCAATTATTGATGTGTGTGAGGATGATATCATGCATGATGCTAGTAATTTTGTGGTGAGTAACGGAGATACAATCTCCTATCATAATGTAGTTAGTGAGAGAGATTAGGTTGGAGGCAGGGCAGAGACATCACATGAATCAAAAATTGAAGGTGAGTGATAGTGACACCTTTTCAACTCTTGGGCATTATGACGCTACCCGATGGATGTTAGTTGTATCTAGTTGGCGCGATCCTATGTTAGATGAGAAAGGTGGTAGTTGCTTTTCCCTAGTAGAGATTCCATCATTTCAAGAGGCTATTAGGATCTTGAAGCATAATTATTTACAATTGGTAGTTGATAGGAATTACCTTCATGAGTAGGATAGCACTTGTTATGACACATTGTTAGGGAAAGATGAGGAGGTGGTTGAGCTCACCCATGAGCTTGAGGTGACCTTGATCTCTTTCTAGTGTACTCAGTTGGATTTTCAAGAGTCAAAATCACATTTGGATGAGGTTATTGTTTTGATGATAGTCTTACATTAGTTGGTAGTAGTGGGGATATGGGTGATACAATGTCTGATTTTCATGATAATAGTCCCTTATGTGAGTATGTTGATGATGCTATATATAGTGCGAGAGTAGATGATGCGGTTGTTACCACTGTTAGTTTAGAATCTCTTAAGAAGGGGATTATTTTTGAAGATTGCGTAGAGGATATGAGTATTGTCAGTTCTAATATTTATATCAATTGTCATATTGTTGAGTCAATGTAGGAGGAAACAATCTTCTTAGATGGGATAGATGAGGGCATAAAGCTACCTAGTTATGACATCCATTCTTTGAGTGTTATAAAGGAGTTAGGAGTTGTAGATTTATGCCCTGGTGATGTTGATCTACATGATGATGTTGAATCATGTATGCAACAACATGAAAATGGGTCTTTGTTAGACAATGTTGATACTAGTGTAGTATGGACCTTTGAAAATTCACATATTGATGATTCATGATGCAACAAGTCTGAAATATCATATAAGATTTTGGGTGATTTCTCAGAGAGGTTATTAGACAATGCTAGGTCCCCCGATTGTAGTTTACAAGGACTTACTAATGAGGGAGAAGTAGAGACATGTGAAGAGTTTGACACATTAGTGGCTTCTAATTCTTTAGAGGAGATATTGGTAGATGTACCTAGTAATAGCACCTCAATTATAAATGTGTGCGAGGATGATAGCATACATGATGTCAGTAGTGTTGTAGTGAGCAGTGCAAACATAGTCTTTTATGTTGGAGGCAGGGAAAAGACATCATGTGACTAGACAATTGAAGGTGAGTAATAGTGACACATTTTCAACTCTTGGGCATTATGACGCTATTTGACAGATGTTAGTTGTATTTGGTTGGGGTGATCCTATGTTAGATAAGCAAGGTGGTAGTTTCTTTTCCCTAGCAAAGATTTAGTCATTTCAAAATGCAGTTAGGATCTTGAAGCATGATTATTTACAATTGGTAGTTGACAGGGATTACCTTGTCGAGTGGGGGAAGCACTTTTTATGAGACATTTTTAGGAAAAGAGGAGGAGGTGGCTGAGCTCATCCATGAGATTGAGGTGATCCTAATCTCTTTCTAGTGTAATCAGTTGGCTTTTCATGAGTCACAATCATGTTAGAATGAGGTTACTGTGGAGCTGGAGCATGTAGAGTCAACACCGACACTAAATCTAATTAAACTACATATAGTAGTAGTTGGTGGTGAGTTGACTTCCATGAATAGGGATGATGAATGTGATGAGGATACAGTTACATCCATCTTGGATATAAGTGTAGTAGTTATAGAGGAGATGAGCGTAATTGTGGACTATAGAGATCTTCTTGTTGTACTAGGTTCCCCTATAGTTAGCAGGGTAGTAGTGAATTCTTCAAAGGGATGTGTGCCAATTTTTGATACCACCCCCTCTTCTTCACATGACTTGGGAATAGTATCATCTAATTTGGAGACGATCTCTCATAGGGACTTGTTTCCCTCTGCTGGAAAAAAATCTATTCCTTTATCTCATATAGTTGGTAGCTTTGGATAGTTGGTAGTACCACAATTTTAGAGGGATCACCAATGGTTTTCATGTGAGTAGGTTGATGCTCCCCATATAATTTCTACTACACATAGTCATTTAACAAGTATTTTCATGAGAGTTTGGACTTGCAGGAGGGATCATACACAACTTCTAAGGGTACACTCATATGAGGTTCTTGTGGAATTCGACATCTGGTGATTCCTAGTTTGGTATTGATGAGCCTTTGACAGAGATTGGAGAATTTTACCACTATTTTTATAGTGATGAGTGCTCATCATTTCTCTTTTGACCCATAGGTAGAGGATTTGTGTAGTTGTGGGTTGCCTCCATTTTCACACCATCCTCTCTAGGATACATTTGCATAGTCTATAGTTGATGGGGTTGGTAGTTGCAAGTTAGTAGCGGGCTACTTGCAAAGTCAACATATCCATGAAAATTTTATAGAGGATGGATATCGGGGTTATGACATAGATACTTTTGGGAGTGCTATTTATTTTTGCACACATGGGCTTCATACTCATTGCAGTTTGGCAGGTTGTGAAAGGAATTTTGATCTAGCAAGTGATATTAGATATCCACTTCTTTTACTTTTGGATGGATCTGAGTTACATCCCTACTTGGACCTAGGTGGATACATGTTTAGCATTGTAGATTGGTTGAGTCACCATCATTGGTCTAGTGATAGTCTACTTAAGATAGCTTTATTGATAGAGATATTAGTAAAAAAGTTTGTAGATGATATTAGGGACATTACATATACTTTTCCTTGTGATCCGGGTGGATCAATATGTGCCTTTAGTTTTGGTGATTGCTTGAGTAGAAGCAATCTTAGGGAGGGAGGATTGTAATGCCCTAATTTTAGTAGGTTCCTATAGCCAGAATTGGTTAGCTCATCATTGCAACCCTCATGATTTGGCAATATGTTTTGAGGGTCTTTGTTGATTAACTTGTTATCTATAGGAAGTCACTTGTGGGAAATTCCTATTTTTAGCAGTACAACCAAGGTACTAGGTGGTTTGGCTTCTTCAATGATTGATTGGGTATATTCATGGAACTCTATATTATAAGTTGTTTATTAAGATTATCTTAACAAATAAATTTATCATATAAGTGTTATAAATTTGATGATGTGTGGAAGAAGCCTCTCAAGTGAAAAGTGTCTCCATGAAGCCATGTGCTTGAGAGTTATTTATTTAAAATTATTAATGGAAGCTTCTAATTGAAAGTGATTTTGACAATGAAACTTTAATGAAAGGTGTATTGAAGTCAAGTGCTTTATAAAAGAGGATTCGTGAAGAAAATAGATTCATTCTTGATTATTTCTTGGTGAGGGTTTTCAGTTTACAATTTTCTTGAGGACCGATTCCTCTTAAATTGTACATCAATTGTTGCTGTTGTAAAGCAATTGAATATCACTTTTGTATTCAATTCATTGTTGAGGTACAATGAATTGAATTTATATCTATGGTATGAATTTGGGTATCTTCCTTACCATGTCTATTGTTCTTGGAGGACAATTTTAGGAGTTGAAAATTGATGATTGATATTTTTGTTCTTAGGTAACATTTTTTGGCATTGATAATCACTATTTTTGGTTGTCATTATTCACTATCAATTAGACACCTTCCATTGTTGTCATTTACCTTAGCTGGGTATTATTCTTTCTTGGCATTCAACATTGCATTTGTGAGATTGAATCATCCTATCACATTATTCCATTTGAGGGTTTTTCTCTGTTGCAATATTAGACACCAATATTAGCATTGCACGAAATGCAAATTAACCACGCTTGGGTGTGAGTTACATTTGATCACGTGGCTTTTATTCAAAGGCTATAATCATTTATTCTAGTAAGTGTAAGAGAATTTACAGGGGTGACACATTCATTACTTGGATTTAATATGGATTTGGAGAGGTGACACCCTCATTGCCAGGGTGTGCATTTAATTGGAGGAAGACACTTTAAAAATACTGCATTACACTAGGTTCCTTACTATCGTGAAGTATTAATAATTTCAATTGTATGAAACAAATGATATATGTTTAAAGACAATAATAAATGCTATGATGTGCTATAAAATTAATTACTTGAAAAATATACTCTTTTTATAGACACATTTGCGATTTCCTGAACTTTAAAATTATAGTTGCAGTGTGGATTACAACTTAATTAGTGGGACTTCACATAGTCAGGCATGTGTAAATTACAACCCATGTAATGACAATATTGGCATATGATATTGCAACAAAAACAACCCTCAACTGGTGTCCAATTGAGACAACCGATAGGATAATTCAATTGCCCAATCCAACATTGAATGCCAAGAACTAATGATTCCAGGTTTGAGGAAGATTGATAAGGCAACTAGATATATGATTTCCATTGTTAAAAATTCTTCACCGAGAATGTAGAAAGATAAAATAGAGTTTTTCATAGGTGATACGACTTGTGATCATGGTGAAGACAATTCTATGCTTAGCGGGGAAACTACTTGTCCTATCTACATTTATGATGTTCGAGATTCTTCAGTGAGACATGTGGATTTGCCGGTTTCAATAGAGGGAAACAACACTAAGTTTAAATAGTTTGAGGATTCTAGAGTTAGTGCTATGGAGGATGCTTAGGACATGCTATCAATATTTGATTAAAATCTTAAATTAGTTGGTAGTAGGGGGGATATTGGCAATACAAGGTCTAATTTTCATGACTATAGTCCCTTATGTGAGTATGTTGATATTGTTGTAGATAGTGTGAGTGCAAATGATGTGATTGTTACCGTTCTTAGTTTAGACTCTCTTGAGGAGGGGGTTGTTTTTGAAGACCACATAGAGGATATGAGTACTAACAATTCTACTTGTTATGATAGTTTTTATAGTGTTAAGTCAATGGAGGAGGAAAAAACCTTCTTAGATGGGACAAATGAGGGCACAAAGCTACCTAGTCCCATGGTTTGAGTGTTACAGAGGAGTTAGGTGTTGTAGATTTATGCCCTAGTGATGTTGATCAACATGATGACATTGAGTCATGTATGAAACAACATGCATAGGGGTCTTTGTTAGACAATGTTGATACTAGTGTGGTAGGGACCTTTGATGTTTAACATGTTGATGATTCATATTGCAATGAGTCTGATAAATCATATCATATTTTGGGTGATGAATCAAAGTAATTATTGGATGATTCTAGGCCCCATGATCATAGTTTATAAGGACTTATTGAAGAGGGATAAGCAGAGACATGTGAAGAGTTTGACATGATATTGGCTTCTACTTCTTCAAAGGAGATATTAGTAGAGGTACCCAATAGTACTACCTCAATTTTTGCTATGTGCGAGGATGACAACATACATGATGTTAGTGATTTTGTGGTGAGTAGTGTAGGTACAATATCCTATCACATTGCAATTAGTGAGTCAGAGAGTGTAATGGGCACCCTTGGATGTCCCAAAAAAACTAAACCAAATTGCTGAAAGGAATTATGTCAAATAGTTTGCATTCAACTTCTTAAAACCCTTTATAACTTTGGAAATCAAACGTTTATTTGTTTGTTGTGTTTCGTGCATGGAATTGGTATCATACAACATAAACAAGAAAGAAACTACAATAATATGCAAAGTGGAAATGAACTGCTGCTAATAAAATGTTATTTTCAGAATTCATAAAACCAAATACATGGCAGATTTATCAACTCACTAATTACTTCAGCAATATTGTCATAATACTCCAGCCCATGCTTACGAACTTGCTGCTACAATACTTTTTCCTCCAATCAGTCCACTACCTTCATAATACCATTCCCTCCAAGCGGCATAAGCGTCGGACAAGTAGTGAAGAAGATATGAGCAAAATATCAAATCTGCCTGTAGCCGGAAATGCAACTAAATTGCCTGATAATGAATCCAATAAGAAAGAATTCCAAAGGCCAAACCCCAAGGGAATGACGTCTAGAATGTTACAAGAGAGGATAGACATCCTCAAATGCCAAGAACAAAGCTGCAACTCACACACCAATTTCTTCTCATATTCAACCTGTCTAATGAAGTGACAAATGCTTCCTTTTATTCTATTTCCAAGGGTCCCCTCAACTCATATGGGCAATGTGGGATAAAAGATGTGTAATATAAAACATATATTAAAATACCCCTTATGTCTCCCTTGGGTACACATCACCATAAAATAAATATTAAAGTAACACTTTAATATTTTACAATTAAATTAGACGTTACTTTAATAAAATTTCAGGCATTAAAATGTATTAGCAATCGGACTCCGAATAATGCGAGTGATAGCTCATCGGAAAGCTCTCAACGAGGAGTATCAAATTCAATCACCAAAATTGACCTGCATTGTGTCCTGCCGACTTAGTAAAAATAGTAAGTATGCCTGAAACTGAGTAAATCAACTTCGTTTTGGCCCAAACTGGAAATGACTAGGCCAAAACACTCCAAGATCCTATTAAACCCTTTGTTAGCCCTCGGGACCATGTAGAACAAGGCTAACGCACACACACTTGGTCAACTACTAAAAGAACGTGAAGGCTAAAAGATGGGATCATTACAAATCCGCCCTCCTTGGAATTGCTTGTCCTCAAGCAATTAACTAACATAATGGACTCCAACCTCCACCTAGATCCCAATATGTGATATCCATATGGAAAAACCAATTGCAAACCTGCATCATCAAGACCAACCCCTGTAGCCTAACATTCAAAACTTGTGCTGATGAAGTCAGAATGTCACCATAAGGCAACTCCATAAAAGATTTATGAAATGTCTACTTCCCTGTATCCATCCACATAATATATATTGGACTGGAATGCATATTATCACCATCATGCATTGAAAAAGATGTAGCTATAGGTGAACCATATGTACTCATGCTAACTGTATCAACAATAGGTGTTGCCGCATCAAAATATATGGACATAGGAACAACATTAACCGGTGCAATAGAAAATTGAACTGAATTTGTAGTTGATGAAAACTCATAATCATCAACATGTGTGGCTTCATTAGAAAATACATCAACCACTGCATTTATACCATTAAACTCCTCATTGGATGGTTCAATTGACATAGAAGTGGCTGCTGATATGACAGTATCCTCATGTTCTCCTAATCCCACTATTACTTCAACACCATCTCCCGACAAAGCTTCATATGTGGTCTCCTGACTTTGCACAGATGTTTCTACTGATTCCGTTGAAACACCCATATCACCAACATCATAGATGGGTGGCTCTATACGTGTCTCGATCCCACCTAAGGAAGCAACTACCTCCTGCACTGGAGCAACATACAAATCTTCAATATTGATGCCCATCTGTGTAGCCATAAGTTGCAACATCATATCCATTCGTCTATTATGCCCCTATTGCATCCGTTGCCCCTCCTCTAATGAACTAAGTAACCTAAGCATTGCATTTTCTTGATCTGAATTGGTATACATTTTGTCAAACTCTTTTCCCTTTATCTCGCTGTTCCAAAGTCCCTATAAGAACTCCACAGGATGGCAGGACTAATAGCTCTGATACCACTGTAATGGGCACCCTTGGATGTCCCAAAAAAACTAAACCAAATTGCTGAAAGGAATTATGTCAAACAGTTTGCATTCAACTTCTTAAAACCCTTTATAACTCTGGAAATCAAACGTTTATTTGTTTGTTGTGTTTCGTGCATGGAATTGGTATCATACAACATAAACAAGAAAGAAACTACAATAATATGCAAAGTGGAAATGAACTGCTGCTAATAAAATGTTATTTTCAGAATTCATAAAACCAAATACATGGCAGATTTATCAACTCACTAATTACTTCAGCAATATTGTCATAATACTCCAGCCCATGCTTACGAACTTGTTGCTACAATACTTTTTCCTCCAATCAGTCCACTACCTTCATAATACCATTCCCTCCAAGCGGCATAAGCGTCGGACAAGTAGTGAAGAAGATATGAGCAAAATATCAAATCTGCTTGTAGCCGAAAATGCAACTAAACTGCCTGATAATGAAGCCAATAAGAAAGAATTCCAAAGGCCAGACCCCAAGGGAATGACGTCTAGAATGTTACAAGAGAGGATAGACATCCTCAAATGCCAAGAACAAAGCTGCAACTCACACACCAATTTCTTCTCATATTCAACCTGTCTAATGAAGTCACAAATGCTTCCTTTTATTCTATTTCCAAGGGTCCCCTCAACTCATATGGGCAATGTGGGATAAAATATGTGTAATATAAAACATATATTAAAATACCCCTTATGTCTCCCTTGGGTACACATCACCATAAAATAAATATTAAAGTAACACTTTAATATTTTACAATTAAATTAGACGTTACTTTAATAAAATTCCAGGCATTAAAATGTATTAGCAATCGAACTCCGAATAATGCGAGTGATAGCTCATCGAAAAGCTCTCACCGAGGAGTATCGAATCCAATCACCAAAATTGACCTGCACTGTGTCCTGCCGACTTACTAAAAATAGTAAGTATGCCTGAAACTGAGTAAATCAACTTCGTTTTGGCCCAAACTGGAAATGACTAGGCCAAAACACTCCAAGATCCTATTAAACCCTTTGTTAGCCCTCGGGACCATGTAGAACAAGGCTAACGCACACACACTTGGTCAACTACTAAAAGAACGTGAAGGCTAAAAGATGGGATCATTACAGAGAGCTTACATTGGAGCCAGGGTTTGTAGAGATATCATGTGATTAGACAATTAAAGATGAGTGATAGTGACACGTTTTCAACTCTTGAGCATTATGATGCTCTTTGGTAGATGTTAGTTATATTTGGTTGGGGTGCTCCTATGTTAAATGAGCACAATGGTAGTTGCTTGTCCTTAGCAGAGATTCATTCACGTGAGGTTGCCGAGATCTTGAAGCATAATTATTTATAGTTAGTAGCAAACCATATTTTCCTTTTAATATTTTTAATCTAAATTGTGGTGAATCATATTTGGTAGTTTCCTTTACTTCCCCACACGTATGCTTTGTTCTAAACTTCCATCTATTAATTTTTATAATAAAATACCATTTTCTTTAGTAATTCGGAAGTCCAGAAACTCCCAATCCCTCATGCTCTTTCTATTCCAATGATCAATTTGGAATGAATCAAAAAATTCTCATGAAAGAATGATTGGTTGAATGAGAAAACAATCCTTGATGCCCGATTGATACACGCAGGCTCTTTCTATAGTCTCAGACAAACTTTTAATTGGTGGCAAAGGCGAATCAAAATTTCTTCAGATGGATCATTTCAAATTAGTTAGAAGAAGTTATAACAGGCCCAAAGAATGTGAAATTGAAAATATAAATTAAAAGAGCAAAAATATAAAATGTTGAAACTACTGATTCACATCATTTGGATACACATAGACTTGATACTGAAAATGATATTGAAACAATACTGAATAATATACTGAATGATATGAATATTGATAGATAATACTAAATCAATTACATTGATGTCTGGGCATGTTTATATAGTTTTATTTTCCCTTACAACAACTGCTTACAGGAATAACTTCCCAGCAACTATATATTGAACTAATTTCATTTATCTAACCTAAACACAAAAACTAACCTAATTAATGTAATACACCTAACATTCCCCCCTTATCACATTAATTCAAAAATCATTCTCGCTTATTTAGAAACTACCCTAATTAATGTAATAAGTCCAACATTCCTAACCTAATTAGTGTAATAAGTTCAACATTCCCCCCATTATTACATTAATCCAATAAAATTGAAAAGCCTTCACCAAGATGATAAACTTTGATGAAGCTCCTTCACCAAACTTTGAAAGTAGTCTGCAACTTCAGATTGCAAATCCTAATCCTAAAGTTGAGCTCCTTCACCAATCTTTGAATTTAGTCTACAACTTCCAAATTGCAAATCTTAATCTTGAAGTTGAGCTCTTTCACCAATCTTTGTAAATAGTCTGCAACTTCAAATTGCAAATCCTAATCCTGAAGTTGCCCTCGTATCCCAACTTCAGATTGCAAATCCTGAAGTTGGCCTCATAAAAACATTGTTTCTACCTCTTTTACACAATGAGACATAGTTCCTCCACAATTTCACATTTCCATGGAGTGTGCTTGATGCCTCCTCTGTGTTGCACATGAGACACCTTTCCTTTGAAAGTCCACATCTCCTTCGAGTGTGTCTAATGCCTCCTCAAGTGCCATAGAAACAATCACCACTAATATGTTTGGACGTCTTTCCTCTGAAGGTCAACATCTCCTCCGAGTGTCTGAAATGCCATTGTTGAAATCCTGCCCCCCCTCACTGAATAGAAGGACAATAATGTAGCCAAGCCCCCTCTTTTTTTTAAGGATGCAAATCTATCAATTCCCCTCTTATCTTCAGGGAGGAATTGGCCAAGCCCCAACTTTATAGGGACACAAATAGTGGCCTCTCATGCAGTAATCATCTCTAAGCGAGAAGCTAGCTTGAGATGATAAAAATCCTCCAACCCCCATTTCCTCCAGCCTCCTATTGTTTTAGACTCTGATAATCCAAAATCCATCAAAGGCACTCTTCTCCCCATCGATCAATTGATCCTGATACCACTATAACAGACCCAAAGAATGTGAAACTGAAAATATAAATTGAAAGAGCAAAAATATAAAATGTTGAACCTACTGATTCACATCATTTGGATACACATAGACTTGATACTGAAAATGATATTGAAACAATATTGAATAATATACTAAATGATATGAATATTTATATATAATACTAAATCAATTACATTGATGTCTGGGCATGTTTATATAGTTTTATTTTCCCTTACAACAACTGCTTACAGGAATAACTTCCCAGCAACTATATATTGAACTAATTTCATTTATCTAACCTAAACACAAAAATAACCTAATTAATGTAATAAACCTAACATTCCCCCCTTATTACATTAATTCAACAATCATTCTCTCTTATTTAGAAACTAACCTAATTAATGTAATAAGTCCAACATTCCTAACCTAATTAATGTAATAAGTTCAACATTCCCCCTCTTATTACATTAATCCAATAAAATTGAAAAGCCTTCACTAAGATGATAAACTTTGATGAAGCTCCTTCACCAAACTTTGAAAGTAGTCTGCAACTTCAAATTGCAAATCCTAATCCTAAAGTTGAGCTCCTTCACCAATCTTTGAAAGTAGTCTACAACTTCAGATTGTAAATCTTAATCTTGAAGTTGAGCTCTTTCACCAATCTTTGTAAATAGTTTGCAACTTTAGATTGCAAATCCTAATCCTGAAGTTGCCCTCATATCCCAGCTTCAGATTGCAAATCTTGAAGTTGGCCTCATAAAAACATTGTTTCTACCTCTTTTACACAATGAGACATAGTTCCTCCACAATTTCACATTTCCATGGAGTGTGCTTGATGCCTCCTCTGTGCTGCACATGAGACACCTTTCCTTCAAAAGTCCACATCTCCTCCGAGTGTGTTTAACGCCTCCTCAAGTATCGTAGAAACAATCACCACTAATATGTTTGGATGTCTTTCCTCTGAAGGTCGACATCTCCTCCGAGTGTCTGAAATGCCATTGTTGAAATCCTGCCCCCCCCCCTCACTCAATAGAAGGACAATCATGTAGCCAAGCCCCCTCTTTTCTTTAGGGACACAAATCTATCAATTCCCCTCTTATCTTCAGGGAGGAATTGGCCAAGCCCCAACTTTATAGGGACACAAATAGTGGCCTCTCACACAGTAATCATCTCTAAGTGAGAAGCTAGCTTGAGATGATAAAAATCCTCCAACCTCCATTTCCTCCAGCCTCCTATTGTTTTAGACTCTGATCATCCAAAATCCATCAAAGACACTCTTCTCCCCATTGATCAACTAGTTCTGATACCACTATAACAGGCCCAAAGAATGTGAAACTAAAAATATAAATTAAAAGAGCAAAAATATAAAATACTGAAACTACTGATTCACATCATTTGGATACACATAGACTTGATACTGAAAATGATATTGAAACAATACTGAATAATATACTGAATGATATGAATATTGATATATAATACTGAATCAATTAGATTGATGTCTGGGCATGTTTATATAGTTTTATTTTCCCTTACAACAACTGCTTATGAGAATAACTTCCCAACAACTATTTATTTAACTAATTTCATTTATCTAACCTAAACACAAAAACTAACCTAATTAATGTAATAAACCTAACAGAAGTGTGGGTCTCAATATTTATCTTCTTTTCTATATCTATAATAACCATCGGGGTTTTTCACATATAAATGAGCTCCTTTGGAATCCGATAGAAGTTCCCTACTAAGTCATTAATCACAGGCTTAACATGTTATTAAGCTTCTTCAAGAACTCAAAAGATAAAGTTGGGAAGTTCATAACTGCCATACATTTGATAAAGGCTTGTATCTATTGCTTTCTTATTTAGCCCTTTATTTATTGTTAGTTCAAAAGGTGACGTTGGATCCCAATGGGGTTTTGGGAGCCATTAAAATCAGATGGAGTTTCTTGAACTCGAAATCTATCTGCTAGTTAAAACATCTTGCATCATTCTTTTCTATTACTTCTCACCGAATCAAATCTTCTCAAACATATGTATACTTCACCTATACAACCTAGATATTTTCTTTGTTTCTACTAAAATTATCCTATAGACAAGGCATCGATTTTATATGGAGAATCTCTCTTATGCTTTTTTAAAGTCTTTCCTCAATTTGAGTATGTTGTTCTTCCTCTAACAAAGACCTTTGTATTTTAAAACCACCCAAATTGATGTTGAAGTTCTAAATTTGGCTCAACATTAATGAATGGAAATTCTTTACTCTTAACCTTGGCTTCTTCTAATGTATGGGCGTACTATGAACTTTTGGCAGATGATTGTTTTATGTGCACCACTGTCACAATTTTAAGTGCTCTAGCCTATATTTTTTTTCATTATGTTCCTGTTTGGCAAAAGTCTTCTGAATTTTATTCAATGAGCCTGCTTGTTTAGAATTAGTCACATTCCCAGCACACATTTGGTTGGAATCATTTGAAATTATTCGTACTGAAGGGTCTGTCCACTTTTCTTAGTCGATGATAATGACAACTATAAATATGCACACATGAAACCTATAGATGCATTTGTGAGATTTGGCAAAATTCTGTGAGTATCAACAGTGTGAACATTTGTACTATCTATAGGGCTAAGATCGAGAAATATAAAATTTGTCATGGATAAAAATATAGGCAACACCACAGTTTGCAAACTTGGACTCAGAGAGTATTTGACACATCTAAAATTTTCAACCCAACAAAAACTTGACAACTTAGAAAGAACTAAAAATTAAAATATTTTAAATAAATATTTTTCTTTAAAATTCAATTACAAAATAACATTGATAACTTGAAAGCAAAAATGCATGGTTTAATAGCTAACACAATATGTAAACAATAAATTTTTGCTAGTGTTTGACCTACATCAACATTTTTACCCATGGTTTTTTGTGTCTATAAAAATATGAGTTAAACTTGTGAGTACTCGCCCAACACAAAAAATAGAAAGTACTTGGAAAGTTAGGGAGTATTGCGTGAGTTTGCAAATTATGGGCAACAATTACATGAAGGAGTTATACAAATTTCAAACATTGGTCCCTAATACATGACATGATACTTTGCCCAATTGGATAGAAGTCATTGAATGCTGAATGATGACAAACCTCCACATTCACTATTAAAAGGAGTGTGAAAAAGACCCAATAATATGCACTCTTCCCCATTGCATTTATAGAAGAACACAATTAGTTTGATGGTGTTTTTAAGGAGCCCATACCATGCAATTTATATACATGGAGTTGGAGGGGTTGTTGGGCAAAAAAGAAGTCAAATGATGTAATCGATTAAAAAAACCATTCTATCTATTAAGCTCTGACCTTGAATTTCAAGGGTTTAGAAAGCACAAAAAAAATTTCAATGCATTTACCATGGTAGAAATATTCAGGCAAAAAAGCACTATAAATCAACAAAAAAGAGGAATAAATGCCTGTACTCAATGTGCACAATAATTATAGTATCTAAGAAAAAATAAAAATGCAATTATCATGGATTGCCCCAATGGTTAAAATTGAGCCTTGATTAGTGCTCAACATGCCTTCCATAGATACTAATTTGGTTCTCATTTTAGCAGCTCTACTTTGCACTGTCTTCTCTAGTGTGCACATCAATCTCAGGATACCTTGTGCCTCACTTAATACTCCTTGTCCTCCTCTGCACAACCTCCATTGGCAACTCAGACTCCTTCAAGAATTCCTTGAGTTGTACTTTTGAAAGACTACACTCCTCATCAAGATACTTGATAACTACAATATGACAAACATAATGATGAACATCATATTTGTTGATTCTACCAAAATTTCCCTAAATATTTCGGTGATCAAAACATTAGTTCCTTATTTTTTGGTTTAAGCAAATTGTAACATTGTTGTCCAACAACAAAGAAATGGCATGTATAAGTAAAAAAAGCAGTGCAAAAAATGTGTAGAAGAGCACTAAATGATGTGATTTATAAATTAATTTGTTGGTAACCAACATTCACTCCAAACCATGATTGGAAAATGGTTTAATAGAACTTGTTATTCAATGTGAAAAAACTTCTAGTTACAAACAACCTCTAAGGGGAAGCTTATCAGCTAATTATTCCAGAAGCTGAAGCTATTGGCATAACTAATGTAGATGTTTTGAAGCACATGTTTGATGGTGATCAAATCAGTTATGGTGTTGTCATCAATGTCAACTTGATAGTTGCCAATGAATTGTTTATTGAAAAAAGAAGTTACTTAATGTGTGGTTGACAAATCAAGTGTGCAGTTGATTTGTGTGACGAGTTAGAGTATATGATTGGTATGGTAGATTCTAAGATGTTTCTAATTATTGTATATGTCATTTCATGTACTGTACATCAATATTGAGTGATTTATAATTGATTGAAGTGCGATAATTTAACCAGGTTGATCAGTTTATGATAAACAGTGAATGATTTGATTGGTTTATCAAATCTTTGTTGTTTCTAGTAATGAAATCCAGGATTAATGATACTAAATAATTGGATTATAGTCAGAGTTTTGTTTTATTTTTTTAACATAAAGACACATTTCAGATCCATTAAAAAAAGTTGAGGAAGAAAAAAGAAGAAAGAGCTAAATGTTTGTGTTTGATCCTGAACCGATAACATGTAGGTCATTTCCCATAGATCTTTCACAATGGTTAGTTTGTTGATGATGTGGAAATGATGTGGAAGAAATAATTTATAATGGGTTATGCATTAGGAATTGTGATGGAATTCCTTGGAATTATTTATGTTCATTTAAAAAAGGTGAAAAAGATAGATGTTTTATGCTATACCAATGCGTGATTGATGTGTTTGATTGTATGGCACCAACTAATGATGAATTAGGGTTTGATAATATATTTTGGTTGAATGCTAATGGATCTCATGGTGTAACACATTTAGGGTTTGGATATCTAATGATGAGAAGTATATGTATGTAGTAGGATGCTATTTTGCAAGAGTGGAGATTTGTGGAAGAGTGAGCGTTGTAATTGACAAGGGTTGTGAGATCAAGCTGGTAGTTGAATATCTACTATGAGAAAAGGAAAAGGTTCAAGGACAAAGGGAAGAAACAAGGTTGATTATAATAGAGTAAAGGTCTTAATAGGTCTAAGGAAATTTATTTTTCAAGTGACTCCTAATAGGGTCTTCTCTTAACTGAGAAAAATACTTGTGGGTATTGATTTCGACAATGTTTTTTTCCCTTTGACCAAGGGTTTGCATGATAAAAATCCCTGTGTTAATATGTTACTTATGTGGATGCTTTTATGATTTTTTAATGTTTATTTTCACAAGTTAACATGGATTGTGTGGATGAATGATTAGATGTTAGATCTAGTATAGGTTAGTTTTTGAAGTTGTGATAAAAGTTTAAGTTAGTGGGTTACTAATTGAAGATGGTGTTGTGGAAAGTAAAATGTTGAGAACCTTGCTGCTTGTTTATGTAATTGAAGTTCTTTCAATTCACAATCTAATATTTTTTGAGAAAGTCTCTATTAATGGGCTATTTGGTAAACTTATTTCTTTTGAGATGAATAATTATGACAATAGTATTCCTAAGGTTGAAGCTACTTTCAGAGTCTCATTAGCATTGAATCTAGGAAGTAAAGGTAAGAGAATTCCTAATGAGTCTTGTCTTAGTGATCTTGAGTCATTATTCAATGAAGAAAGGAAATGAGACAAATTTTAAACTTTGATTGCTAAAAGATTGCCTAGAGGCACTGTTAAGTGTAAGGGAAAATTACCATTATTTTGTTTCTCATTCAAGAAGATTGGTATTATTGTTGCGAAATGTCGTAACTCTAACGTAGGTCAAAAATAGAAAGGGAAAGGTTTAAGGAAAAAGGGAAGAAACAATGCTATGTTTTAGTTGATGAAGAGGAGATTGATGATAATGAATTTGATGACATTGATTAAGAAGTTGTCTTTGTTGTAATGAAGGAATATATTATTGATGGTGAGCAAGCTCTTGTTTCTCATGTGGAACCTAATTTTGAGTGGATGATTGACAATAGTTGTTCACATTACATGGGCAGTGATAGGAGAAAGCTCATCAAGTTTCAATATGTTTATGGTGATTTTGTGAGATTTGGAAATAATACTCCTTGTATGGTGAAAGGTAAATGGTTTATTTCTTTGAATGACAAGCGTAATGCTGATGATGCCTATTTTTTTGAAAATCTAAAGCACAATTTTCTTAGTGTTGGTCAACTTAATGATAGAGGATACTATTTATAGTTCAAATGAGGTGTGTGTAGGATTCTAGGAAGTTCAAGAGATTCAATTGTTATGAGGAGACACACAAACATAACATATTCTATATGAGTTCTACTATTAACTATTCTTTGGTTGCAAAAATTTAAGATAGTCAGTTATGACATAGAAGGTATTACCATGCAAACTTTGAAAAATTGATAAAGTTAAGTAGGAATAATGCAGTTAGAGGACTTTCTTCTTTTATTAAACTAGAGAATGTTGTGTGTGAGAAATGCTAATTGGGTAAGTTGACAAGTACTACTTTCAAGAGAAAATATTTTCATCTAAGAACATTTTAGGTTTGGTGTGTACAGATCTTTGTGGACTAATGAGAACTAGAAGTCATTATGGTGACAAATATTTCATGGTGTAGAGTACACTTCTTGTGAGTTTATTGATTATTATGGAAAAATGGAATCAAGAGACAACTGTCACCTTCGAGGAATCCCCAATGGAATGATATAGTAGAAAGAAGGAATAAAACACTTGTATATAGCAGCTACAAGAATAATTTTGTTGCAAGGGAAATACAAGAGGAGTAACTGAGTGGGGAGGGGTGAATTAGTTACCACTAAAATAATTCTAGATCCTTTAGATGTCAGTACATAACATAAACTTCACTAAAAATACTGATGCTCGATAAATACACAGGCGCTCAATTTACACTAGTAAATGCTATAACTCGACAAACACTAAAATAGAAATAGTAACTCGACAAATGAAAATCTTAAGATATTATCAGTGATTAACCTTATTTAACTTAGTTTAATACACATTAAAGAAATAGCACGAACACAAGTGACACCAAGATTTAATGTGTATGTACCCAATTTGGAAAAAACCACCAATTGCAACTAGTTACTAATTTTCACTCTTCTGAAGTAAGCCCTGTTAGGAGGCAACCCTGTTAAAGGTTACAAAACACACTGTTAGGTGTGACCGTATTAGAGGATTTAATCACCCTATTAGGAGTGGCCTTGTTAGAGGTCTTTAGACACTTCAATATAGAAATGCCACATTGTTAGAGGATTTACAAATACCTGTTAAGCCAACTCTCTTACGAGATTTAGATCATTGCTACAATGGGTAGAGAGTAACAATGATATGACCTAATTTCTGATGCAATTGAATTATTGATTACAGATCTCAATTATGGCTTGTATACTTGATCCTTTCTGATCGAATGTATCTTTGCAACTCAACAAGGATATTCTACTTATCCTTCTAATTTGCTTCCTCTAAGAATCTTCAAATATTCTATTCCTTGCACTTGTTCAATCCTCAACTTGACCTTATATTTATATAATACACATTGTCAAGTTGGCTTGAATACAACTTAGAATACTTAATATTCATCTCCTTAGTCGGCTAGAACCAATAAACAAAACTATTGAATTCAATATGATAAAACAAGAAAATCCTTCATTAGCTGACCCTGCTCGATAGACACTAACTCAGAAATGATTTTCCTGTGATAAACAAGTGAACTTGGTTAACACTACATTTCCAAAAAGTTCCTTTGGTAAACAAGTGAGCTCGATCAACACTGGTTCCATCCAAATTTTCCTTCATTAATTCAGTGAGCTCAGTTAACACTCAAATAATCTAGAAGCAATTCAAACTCTTGCTCTCTCATCCTAATGATGAATCATGTAGTTTGATTTGAAACATTGATGGTAAAAATTTCAACACAATCTAATCTATAAAAAAATTTCAACAATTTTAATGGATTTTGAAAATTTGATCTCTTTGATTAACACTCAACTCCTACAATCTTCTCTTTGTCACTTGAGTAAACTCGGTAGACATTGTCTTTTGAACTAGGCAAACTCTGAAATGCTTGGAAGACACATGAAACTATCTTCATCACCCGAGTGAGCTCAACATACACTGACTAGCAATGATATGACAATTTATGTAACATCAAAGACAATGTACAATTAACCAATTATTTTCAACAATTTCCCTCTTTGACATTGATGGCAACACAACATGTCATAATATAATAAAATTTTTAGAGCAAGAATAAAGTAAGGAACATATCCTTAGTTTCATTCTGATTCTCATTCATGAGAACTTCCTCTATCAGTGTGAACTCCCTCTACCTTCAATTTCTCCCTCTATCTGCAAATTCTCCCTCTTTAACATCTTCAAACAAAATTTATGTGATATGACAACAAACTCTCCCTCTTTGACATCTCATGCCAAAGACAATATGAAGTGAACATCAATGTACCTCATGCACTAATTCATATGCAATATGCCCTTTTTGTTACTACATCAACTAGCTGATCTTCAACATGATTTGGTTTATGCATCACTAAACTTCATTTTAGTGAGCTTCAGATAGAGGAATGACCCCTAACTTACCTCTTAGATACAAAAATGCATCCTTAGGTAATGGCTTAGTGAATATGTCTACAATTTGTTCTTTAGTATTCACATATTCCAAACTTACCTCTTTATCTTGTACCAATTCTCTCAGAAAATAATATTTTATAGCAATGTGCTTGGTTTTGGTATGCATCACATGATACTTTGATATAATAATTACACTAGTGTTATCATAGAATATAACATCTGGATCCTTGATTTCTATATTCATACTTGCGAACAATTGCTTGAACTAAACAAAATTGGAACAATTAACTGCTGTTGCCACATATTCTGCCTCTTCTGTAGACTGAGAAATACAATTATGCTTCTTGCTTGTCCAAGACACTAGTCTTTTACCAAGAAAGAATGCTCCACCACTGGTGCTCTTCCCATCATCAACACTTCTTCCCCAATTAACATCTTTGAATGCTATTAAATCCAAATTGTCTCCTTTTTTGTACCATAATTCATAGTCTTCAGTACCCTTCATATACCTCATGATTCTCTTGACTGCCATCATGTGATTTTATTTGGGATTTGTTGAGAATCTTGCCACCATACCAACTATTAATGCAATATTAGGTCTTGTGTGCTCTACATATTGAAATTTTACAATCATTCATTTGTATGTGGTATGATCTACCTCTTTGGAATCATCATTTTTGGAAAGCTTATGTCTAATAGACACAAGTGTTCCAACTGGTCTTGAATCTTTCATTCCGAACTTCTTTAGCATCTCCTTGATATATTTGGATTGATTAATATAGATACCATCTTTCTTCTGCTGGATCTACAATCCAACAAAGAATTTTATCTTTCCAAAGATTGACATCTCAAATTCTTTATTCATCTCTTCTAAAAATGCCTTGCATTAATCATCATTTCCTATAAATAAAGTGTCATGCACAAATATTTCTACCAACACAATCTTCTTGTTTGGTCCTTCTTTGATATACATGCTGCTATTATCATTTATTCTTTGAAAACCAATCTTTATCAAATAGCTATGAAGTCTTTCATACCAATCTTTGGGAGCTTTCTTGAGACCATACAATGCTTAGTTTAATTTATAGACCATATCCCTTTTGCTAGGATCCACAAAACCTTTAGGTTGTTCTATGTAAACTTCCTCTTCAAGAATGTCAGTTTTACATTCATTTGATAAACTTTAAATCCTTTATGTGCAACATAAGCAAGTAAAGTTCTAAAACCTTCTAATCTAGCAAAAGGAGCAAAATATTCACCATGATCAATATCTTCTTGAGAATAACCTTTGCATACTAACCTTGCTTTGTTTTTGAAAAATTCTCCATCTTCACTCAATTTATTTTTGAAAACCCATTTAGTGACAATTACATTTTTATCATTGGGTCTAGGAACAAGAGTCCAAGTCTTATTCCTCTCTATTTGTTCTATTTATTCGTTCATATCTTCAATAAAACTTTCATTATCCAAAGCATCTTTTACTAATCTAAGTTCAAATTCAACAAGCAAACATGTACCTTTCAATTTTTTTTCTTGTCATTGTTCCATCTAAATTGTCTCCAATGATTTGATAAGGTTCATGGTGCCTTCTAACATATCTTGCTAACACAAGTACTTTGGATTTATAATTTGTTCCACTAACCTTACCATGATCTTCTGTATCAAGCTCAGGTCCCACTGTCTGCGACTTGGGTCCATCAGACTTGGTTTGCTCTGGAAACAACTCGGTAGCTTCTGACTGTGACTTGGGTTCTTTAGACTGTGACTCGGGTTGCATTGGTTGAAACTTGGCAACTTTTAGAGATTTTGGGGACTTGGGAGGTGAAGTCTACTAACTTCCAATTTGATTTGGCAATGTATCAGGTTCATAGTAGACAAACTTCCTATAATCCTCAGGTTCTTTGCTACTCTCTTCTTCACTCTTTTCTGCAAACTCATCAATTCTTACATGTGCACTTTCTATGATCTTATGATTTGACAAATTCAAACATTTATACGCTTTGCTTCTGTAGGAGTATCCTAGGAATATGCCTTCATCACCTTTGACATCAAATTTACCTTTCCTAAATTCCTTCAAGATATAACATTTTCTACCAAATACTTTTAAGTAACTTACATTAGGTCTGTAGCCACACCATAGTTCATAAGGAGTTTGATTTGAGTCTTTCTTCAACTATACTTTGTTCAAGGTATGCACTATAGTACTGATTGCTTCCTTCGAGTATTTGATTGCAACACTCTTTTCTATCATTAAAGTTCTTGCACAATCCATGATGGATCCATTCCTTCTTTCAGCTATACCATTTTATTATGGTGTCCCAAGAGCTGATACTTGTCTCTTAATTCCTCTTTCAATGCAAAATTCATTGAACTCGTTGAAAATAAATTCACCACCTCTGTCTGATCTCAAACACTTCAACTTCTTTCAAATTTCTTTTTCTACTCTTTCCAGATACCACTTAAATTTTTGAAATGCTTCAAACTTTTCTTTTAGATACATTATAGTCATCATTCTAGAATAATCATCAACAAAAAGAATAAAGTACTTATCTCCACTGTAGCTCTCTATTCTAGTAGGTCCACATAATTCTGTATGAACTAGCTCCAAGACTTCTTTAGAATGATAGTCATTGCTTTTGAAACTTGTCTTTCCCACCTTACCAATTTGACAATTTTTGCATAGGCCCATATCAGGTTTCCTTAGACTAGGAATACCTCCTACTTTTTTCTTCTTGCTTATCTTGATTAGATTATCAAAGTTAAGATGACATAACCTTTTATTCCATAACCAAATTTCTTCTATTTGAGCAATAAAACATGACCTTTTACTAAGATCTAGGTAGACTAGGTTACCTTTTGTTTATTTGCCAAACCCAACCAAATTTCCTTTTCCATCCAGTAGCTTGGCCTTCCCATTCACAAATTCTACCTTAAATCCAATGTTATTCAATTATGCCACACTTAGTAGATTATGCTTTAGTCTTTCAACCCAATAAGCATTATCACATTTAAGTTCATTGGTTAGTGAGATACAATCTTTTCCCTTTATGCAACATGGTTCATTGTTTCCAAATCTCACACTTCCACCATCATAATGTTCCATATGTTCAAATTTTGTTTTTTCATCGGTCATATCATGTGAGAAACCACTATCAATAATCCATGTATCATTTTTGCTAACATGAGAGATAAGTGACATTTTATCTCCTTCATCATCATATTCATCTTTTACAACAATATAAACCATTTCATCGTCTTCACTACTATCTGAATCCTAAGCCATAAAATAAGATTTCTTACCTTTGTCCTTGTAGTCCTTGAAGTTCTTGAAATCCTTCTTGCCTTTGTACTTGCCGTGCTTCTTTTCATCTTTGCCTTCTCTGTTTGGGCATCTTGCAACAATGTGTCCAACTTCTTCATCAAAGAAATAGATTAAAGGGATTTTACCTTTACCTTGATACTTTCCTTTGCCTTTGGGATACCTTCTTGCAAGAAATGCTTCAATGGCTTCAAGATCACTGTCAAAACTATCTTCCTCTTCACTTTTAGATTGTTTTCTTTTACTCTTTTTAGCTTTCTTCTTGAGTGATACCTTGGCTTCAAATGCAAACTCAAGATTACTAGACCTAGGAGTATAATTATCATAGTTATCTAGTTCAAATGTAGTCAATCTTCTAGCTAGAGCATCCAATGTTATCTTGTTGTTTGGATCACATCTCGCCTCTTGAATAGAAGACACTTTGATTTTATAGATAGGAAGAAGGGTTATGGGTACCCTGCTTACCATTGTTACATCTTCAATTGTTCCTCCAAAGGCTTTGATAGCACTGACATTGAATTTCATTCTCTCAACATATTTTGCAATGTTTTCATCCTCTCTCATTTTCATTTGATCAAACTGACCTCATAAGCTTTCTGCCTTGGGCTCTTTTTATGTTATCATCACCTCCATATATATCCTTTAGTTTGGTCCACATGTCATGAGTAGTAGCACATCTTTTGACCTTGTCAAACTCAACATAGTTAAGAGTTGATGCAAGTCAATCATCATGATGTTATGATTCTTCTTTTCAACAATCTCTTCTACAATCAATGTTCCAGTAGGAGCCTTGTAAGAATTTTTCAAGTATTTCAAACCTGAATCACTGATGATTGCCAAGTGAAACTTCATAAGTCCCTGTCATTCCTAGAAGTTATATTTTTTCAGCTTGGGAATCTCTGTCCTATAAGACATCCTAATCTTTAGCTTAGGTCCTTGAAACCTTTCTCTGCAAGCACCAAGAAGCTCAAATACCAATTGTTGGAAATATAAGAGGAGTATTTGAGAGGGGAGGGGTGAATTCATTACCACTAAAATAAACTCTATATTCCCTAGATGTTAGTACATAACATAAACTTCACTAAAAATACCGATGCTTGGTAAATACACAAGCACTCGGTTTACACTAGTAAATGTTGTAACTCGACAAACATTGAAATAGCAACAATAACTTAGCAAATGTAAATCTTAAGATATTATCAATGATTAACCTTATTTAACTTATTTGTATACATATAAAAGAAATAGCATGAACACAAGTGACACCAAGATTTAACGTGAAAACCCAATTTGGGAAAAACCACCAATTGCAACTAGTTATTTATTTTCACTCTTCTAAAGTGAGCCCTATTAGGAGCCAACCTTGTTAAAGGTTAAAAAACACACTGTTAGGTGTGACCCTATTAGAGGATTTAATCACCCTACTAGGAGTGGCCTTGTTAGAAGTCTTTAGACACTTCAATCTAAAAATGCCACCTTGTTGGAGGATTTACAAATAGCTGTTAAGACAACTTTGTTAAGAGATTTAGATCACTGCAACAATGGTTAGAGAGTAACAATGAGATGACCTAATTTTTGATGCAATTGAATTGCTGATTATAGATCTTAATTCTGGTTTGTATACTTGATCCTTTTTGATTGAATGTATCTTTTCATTTCAACAAGGATATTCTGCTTATCCTTCTAATTTGCTTCCTCTAAGCATCTTCAAATCTTCTATTCCTTGCACTTGTTCAATCCTCAACTTGACCTCATATTTATATCATACAAATTGTTAAGTCATCTTGAATACAACTTAGAATACTTAATATTCATCTCCTCAGTTGACTAGAACCAATACATAAAACTATTGAATTCAATATGCCAAGACAAGAAAATCCTTCATTAGCCAACCTTGCTCTGTAGACACTAACTCAAAAATGATTTTCTAGTGTTAACCAAGTGAACTCAGTTAACACTGCATTTCCACAAAGTTCCTTTAGTAATTGAGTGAGTTTTGTTAACACTGGTTCCATCCAAATTTTGCTTCATTAACTGAGTGAACTCGGTTAACACTTAACTTTTGCGATCTTCTCTTTGTTGCCCGAGTGAACTCAATATACATTGTCTTTTGAACTAGGCAAACTCTGGAATGCTTGGTAGACACAAGAAACTATCTTCATCACTCGAGTGAGCTCGATATACACTGAATGACAATGATATGAAATTTTGTCTAACATCAAAGAAAATACACAATTAACCAATTATTTTCAACAATTATGGTGACAAGTATTTTATGGTGTAGAGTACACTTCTTGTGAATTTATTGATTATTATGCAAAAAATGGAATCAAGAGACAAATGTCACCTTCAAGGAATCCCCAATGGAATGATATAGTAGAAAGGAGGAATTGAACAATTGTATATGCTAGCTACAAGAATAATGTTGTTACAAGGGAATGTTGCAAAGATGTTTTAGAGAGAAGCTATAAATACTACAATTTATACTGTGAATCGAGTATAAGTGAAGAAAGGAACTACTAAGACACCCTATGAGCTATGGTATGGTCATACTCCTAGTATGAATTACTTCAAATGTTTTGGAAGAAAATTTTATATCAAGAGAGATTATTTCACTAGAAATTTTGATGCAAAGAGTGATGCAAGAACATTCCTAGGCTATTCTCCAAAGAGTAAAGCATACACGTGTTGGAACAAAAGAACTAATAAAAAAAATCATTGAAAGTCATCAGTATAAGTTTTATGGATTTGAGTGTGTTTAATATTTTTCGTCGATGTTCCAAATTACACTTTGTGATTCATCATCAGGATCAGCTTAAGAGAGAATAAAGAATTATGAATAATGTTGTAGACTTGAACAAGATCTAAAGAGTGGGAGACGTGGAAGGATGCATGCAACCAATGAATCCTTCCAATTATCTCTTTATATCTTTCTAAGATCTACATATTATTCATAATTCCTTATTCTCTCTTATGCTCATCCTCATGATGAATCATAGAGTGTGATTTGAAACATTAGTGAATTAATTTTCAATACAAAAATTATACTAATGATTCTAATGGATCATGGAAATCTCTTCTCTTTGATGATTGAAAGTGCTAATGTGAACATAGATGAATTTCCAAACATATTTTAAGTGAATGATAATTCAAGTAAGAAGGAAATAAATAAAGACCAAGATATGATATTTTTACAACTAGAAGTGGAAGAGATTGTTGTGCAAAACAATGAAGAAAATAAAGAGGCACAACAAGTAAGTAAAGAAGTAGAGAAAGTCCTTGAACTAGAAATAAAAAGATATGTGAGATTGACTCATTATTCTAATCATTTTATAGGAGACAAGTATAAAAATTAGAGAAAGTACATGTTTGATTTTTGAAATTCAACCTAGAATTTCAAATGAAGCCTTGAAAAGTGATTATTGGGTCAAAGCAATGGAAGAGGAACTTGATCAGATTGACAAGAATGATACTTGGACTTTGGTGCCCAGAACAAAGAACAAGAATGTGATTAGTATCAAGTGGGCCTCCAAGAAAAAATTCAAAGTTTTCTAGACAGATGTTAAAGACACTTTTCTGATTGGTGCGTTGGAATAAGAGGTATACATGGAGCAATTTGATGAGTTTGCTTTATCAAAAGATGAAATTATGGTTTTCAAATTGATGAAAAATTTGTATGGTTTGAAAAAAGAACCAAGAACATGGTATGAAAGGTTATATTCATACTTAATTAAGATTGGTTTCAAAAGGTCAAGTGAAGATAGCAATGTGTATTTGAAATTGGATACTGATAGATTTTTTTTGTTGAAGTCTTTGTGGATGTCATTATCTTTGGAGGCGATGATAACATGAGTATGGATTTTTCTCAAGAGATGAAGAAAGAGTTTGAAATGTCAATGATTGGTGAGATTAAATTCTTTATTGAAATATAGGTAACGCAAATGGAAGATGGAATATCCTTTTGTCTGTCTAAAATTGTCAAGGAAGTGTTGGAGACTTTTGGCATGGTAGATTCAAAACCAATAGGTACACCTACGTTCATAGGTTATAAACATGTAAGGATGATACTTCAAGTGTAGTTAATGAGACTCTATACAGATCCATGATTGGAAAGTTGCATTGCATTTTTCATAGTGGACTTGATATTGGTCATGATATTGGAATAGTTGCAAAATTTTAGTCATATCCAAAGGAAACACATATGCTGGAAGTGAATAGGATATTCAAAAATCTTAAAGGATAAATTGAATAGGGTATTTGGTATTCTAACAATGATGAATTTGTTTTAAAGGTGTTTATTGATGTAGATTGGGTAGGAAATGTTGATGACAAGAAGATCACAAGTGGTGGAGTGTTCTTTTTAGGTGAAAGACTTTTTTTTGGGATTAGAAAGAAGCGAAATTGCAGATCTTAGTCAACAAATAAAGTTGAATATGTTGTTACCTCAAGTAATTATTCACAAGAAATTTGGATCAAGTAAATGTTGGAAGGTATAAATGACAAGGTAATTGGACCAATTAATATCTACTATGACAATAAAAATGCTATTAATATGTCAAAGATTCCAATCCAACATCCAAAGACAAAGATTATATAAATAAAGTATCATTTACTAAGGGGAAATGTATAGGAGAAGGAAGTAAGGATGTATTATGTGACATCAAAGGAGAAAATTGTAGACATATTCACTAAGCCATTACCTAAGGATGCTTTTGAGTATCTAAGAGGAAAGCTAGGGGTCATTCCCCTATCAGGTCATAACTAAGATGTTATTATCCAATGAACAAGATGTTTATGTTTCTACGGGTTGATGTAATATAGAGTATTCATTGACAAGAGTAAGTATTTGGTTTGTTTTTTAGTTACTTTTTTGATCATAAAGTTTGTTAGAAATTCAAAGTATGAAGGTTAACTTAGAAATGAGTGAAGCACCTTTGGCACTTTTTTCAAAGGAGGAAAATAACTAAGAATAAAGATGATTAGGGAGAAGCCCTACATGGGAAGAAGAAAAAAAAATGCAAAGGGAGAAGAATTGAGAAGTGAGGAAGTAAAAATGAAAGGTTGAATCACCTTAGAGGGAGAAATTAGTTGTATCAATTGTTGGTTTTCCAATGTTATTGGTATCAATGATGGTTGGTGATCATGATTTTTTTAATCACGATCATGATATAATTATTTGATGTTTCTATCAATTTCAAAGGGGGAGACCATTGGCATAACTGATGCAAATGTCTTGAAGCACATGTTTGATGGTGATAGAATCAGTTATTGTGTTGTCATTAATGTCAAGTGATGGTGATAAATTCTTTACGGGAAAGCCAACTTACTTACTATGTAGGAATCAAGTGTGTGATTGATTTGTGTGATGAGTTAATATGTAGGATTGGTATGGGAGACTCAAAGATGTTTCTATTTGTTGTAGATGTAATTTCATGTATTGCACATCAGTATTGAGTGAGTTATGATTGATTGAAGTGAGACACTTTTAATTAGGTTGATTAGTTTATGATAGAAAATGAATGATTTTATTGGTTTATCAAATCTCTATTGTTTCAATTGATAAAATCAAGGATTTATCATGGTTACTAAGTTTATAATGTCCCCTCTTTTTAGTAGGTTCCCGCAGTTGGCTAAGTCAGTTCATCATGGTGACCCTTGCGAGATGGCAATATATTTTAAGGGTATCTAAGATAGACTTTCTATTTTAAGAATTCTATTTTGAGGTGGTTACGTTTTTTAGCAATGTACTGGAGGCATTGGCAATTGATCTTCATCAGAATTGGATTGAGCATATTAAGGGACTTTATATAATAAGTTATTTATGAGGCTTTAATTTACTAATATACTTTCTATTATTTCATGCTATAAATTGAAAGTTTAATTGAGAAGCCTTTTCAATGAAAGGTGTCTACATGAAGCTACATGCTTAAAAGTCATTTATTTACAAGAATTAATTGGAAGCTTCTAATTAAATAGTATGTTGATTAAGAAATCTTAATGAAAAGTGTATGGGAGAAGCTAAAGACTTTATAAAAGAGGTTTTATGAAGCAATTAGAATTATCTGTTTTCTATTTATTTTTGATAATTTCTTGTGAGGATTGATTCCTCTTGATTTGAAGTCCATTTGTTGTTGTTCTATATAAAACTGGAATAATTTCATGCATGCAATCAATTCAGTGTTGAGGTATATTAAATTACATTTGAGCATCCTTAGTTTTTATCTCTACTTCTTGTAAGGGTTTATTTGAATACTGAGAGTGGGTGATTGGCATCTCTGTTTGAGCACCCTTGTTTTACAGTAACTAGTGTTATTGTTATTGCCTGGATGTCAACATCTCTGTATTTGGAATTGAATTTTCTAGTGCATATTTTTTGAAACAACATAAACAATAATATCTGATGTGGACATCTATTATATATGTTCTTGGTGTTATAAAGCAACACTTTTATCTCTGCATTTTGGGGACATTATTATCGGTGGCTCTCCTTGGGTTTTAATGGTGCGAACTAGAAAATTTTTCAAGGCATGATTATGTGATTCTAAATGGAAACTTTAGGCATCTCAATTACTCCAACATGACCTACATATTGGTTTCCATTCTTAGGTGCTTCACTCATAAATAATAACATAGATTATTTGGTCTGTTGGGCTTTATTTGAAGCGTGTTTGGTATTGAAGTTGAGTAAGGATCATGCATACCCTATGCAAAATCTCTTCCATAGAAAACATTATACCAGGTTCTTAATAAGTAATTTTAATTATTAGTATTGATGCAACTATAGATTTTTTTTGGTGAATCTACAAGAGTAATCACTATTCCATGAATTGGAATTATATCAAAAATTTCATCTTCATCTCATTTATTTATGAATTCCATTTTGTGAATTAGTAATTTACAAATCTTTAATTGCAATTAAAAAATATTTTGGTAGTTGACATTGTTTTAGATTACGGTAAAAGCAGGTTTTGAAGGGGCCCCAAAACCCTTTTAACAAAAACAAGAAAGATAGGCAATTAAGACCACCACAAACAGTCCTGGAACCTTCTGAAAAGCAGAATGAAAATCAGGTTTTATAGGGACCTGAAACCACTAGCAGAGTTCAATTAAAGTATCCACGTTTTACAAGGACCTGGAACCTGAAAAAAAGTTTTACCAAAAAATAGAACCAGAACCAAAAACTAGAACCAAAAAAATAGACCAGAAAAAGGACCTATACATAAATAGAAACAACACAAAAGACCCAAAGCTTCTATTGCAGATCTGTAATCATCTTGACAGCCTCCTTCCCAATCGTAACAGTGTTTGGAATGGAGTTGGCAGCTGATGTCGCAGCAGCTTGCAAGGCTTTCTTCCTTGAACTCTGTCTTGGCCTCTTACTCGGGCCCTCCAAAGAAATAGTATCCTAATTTACTCTTTTTCCAAGGCTAGCTGCAGTGGCACAAATGTTTGATGTTATCTGCTCCATTTTTGTACCAATTTCCTTGATGAGCATTCTAAGATTTAACTCACAATCTTTAAGTTTTTAAGGGATATCTCCCATTTGCACCTCCAAGTGATTAATTATGGCCTAATCAGCATCCTGGTTGTGTTGCATTATTTCCACTTTCTTCTTCAACCCCATAATTTCATTATAGATCCAAGAATCAACTTGGAGAATAGAGTCTACTTTGAGCTTTGCATAATGTAAGAAGGAAAGCTTGTTGTCCCTTTGTGGTGAGTCACAAAAGTCATCAGTACTCTTATGTAGAGGTAAACCAACCTTTTCCATTTTTTCCTCCCTATCCATCTGGACCTCCTCTCTGTTCTCAACAGGGGCTTCTTGCTGGACTTGATCCTCCTTTTGTTGTTCCCCAGTCTTCGTAGCAGGATTCGAAGCTTGAACCATATGATCCACATCCTTCATAGTAACTGGTTCATCAATTAAGTTATCTTTGTCTTTAACACCCCCCCTGGACACAGTCTAATTACCTTCATTGTCAGAGATGCTCCATTCTGAGTTGCCCTCTGATGTATCCTCCTCTTTTTCTTTATCAAAATTTCCTTTTGTTTTTGGATATCCCTCCAAATTTGAGCTGAATTCCCCAACATCTTTCCCTTCCTCTTCCTCCGGGATATCCTTCTTAGAACCCTCAGAACTCTCTGACTCAGATTCAGTATCAACAATATGTTTCTGAGAACTGGAGGGTTTAGGTTTTACCTTTTCTTTCCCTTTAACATTCTCATCCTTCTTACACTTCTTGGACTGAGAACCTTCCTGATTGTCAGAAGGAGGAGTTGAAGAAATGGACTTAGTTTTACAAAAGCCCTCAATAAGAAGTATTAGAACTTCATGTAAAATAGGTTGGGACTCCTTCTTCCTATGGGCAAATAAACTTTGAAGCAACGAAAAATGCAGAAAGAAAAGGAAAGAGATTCTATCCTTGTATCTAAAGTGGTTGAGGAAAACAAAATGAAATTTGTGAACTCTTTTGTTCCTACCATCCAGGATAAAGTACTCATGAATGCAGCAAAGCACATGACGCCAGATACCTTTAATCTACTCCACATCAAAGAAGTCTCCACTCTTTTACAATTGCTTCTCCTCAGCATCCATCTTCAAAATTTTTTTATAGGCTGCATTGGAGATACCAATTTTTTTTGAGATCTTTATGCCACCCGTGGGGAGCCTCGTGACCTTGGCAATGAAGTCCTTAGTAAGCTTCACAGTGACTCCATGGAGAGTGACTCTGTCATCAGCCCAATTTTTAAAGAAAGCGGTAGTGATATGGGGTTTGAAGCCATGCAAACGCTCCAGATAACTAACCACCTTCCCTTTCTGAAGAATCTTCCAAAAATCCTGACGAGCCTTCCAGTCATCACATTTTTTGGGTTCTTGTTTCCGCAGCTCACCCCCCATTCTGTCAAGCAAACACAAAACTAGAAACACCCAGATACAGACTGTAGAGAGGTTGAAAGGAAACCAGTTTTTAGTTGCATGATTTGGAGGTCGCCTTTTAGAAGATACATGCTGAGACCACATTACATTCACATGAATGTACCTCCTCGAGGAAGGTAATCTGACAGCTGTAAGGCCACTCCACCAAATCATTAAATTGCTAATCCAAACAAATCTTTCCCACTTTAGAGTGAATGGCTTCATAATTAATAATTGTTTTAAGATCAACATGATTTTTTAATTCCTCATGCCACCTCACCTTATGCCCTGTTTGAATAACACAGTTGGCTATCTAGTTAGCAACACCATTGGCCTCACAGTATGTATGGGAAATGACCACCTTTTCAAATTTTTGAATTAAGGTTTCGATTTCCATAATCGTAGCTTCAATAGACCATGAGATTGCATTTTTATTATTTAGGGTATTTATAATGTTCAAAGAATCACCTTCCAACCATAATTTGGAATACCCCAAATTGACAACTAGCTTAATAGTATAGAGGGCAACAGTAGCTTCAGCAATGTGGCTATTAGATTTACCAATAGGGATAGCAATAGCGTCAATAACATTACCCACCTCATCTCTCAGGACCCCTCCACATCTCGCTCTTCTCGAGTTTCCCTTAACAACCCCATCAAAATTCCCTTTGATCCATCCAAAAGGAGGCACCTTCCATTTTATACTCAATCTTGGATTATCAATTTTCAGATTGGACCTTTTAGATCATAAAGGGTTCTCGAAATGGAAAGTTTGCTCAGAAATTCTCTGGGATTTAAAGTTCTCCTTGATGGCTCTAATGATATTCTGACCAAGCACCCATCCTGGAAGATCTTTACTCCTAAAAATTCAATTATTTCTTTCTTTCTAGATTCCCCACTAGAGGTGAGGGAGAGTAAGTTTCCAAAGAAAAAGAGCATCAGGATCCTTAAGGGGGCAAAGCCAGCTTCTAAAAGAGAGCTCCACATTGTTTTGATGGACCCATGTTATACCCCATAAGTTAAGAATCTCAGTCTAGACTTGCTGGGTGTAGGAGCAATTCAAAAACATATGGTCTCTATCTTCAAAACCATTTTTGCATAAAATACACCTATTAACCACATTAATACCTCTTTTTTGCAAATTATCTAGGGTCAAAATTTTATTTTGAAGCAGAATCTAAAAGAAGATATTAATTTTGGGAATGAGACCCTTAATCTAGGCATGAGACCAAAGAGGTTGACTTCCCTTATCCTTTGAGGCAAATATAGAAGATACTTTAAAATGGCCACTAGGGTCAGAATGCCAAATAACCTCATCCTCAAGATTAGGATAAAGAGAAACAACATTGAGAGATAATTTGATATTGCTGAAGCCTTGATCAACATTAGTTAAATTCACCCAGGAATCATTCTGCCAATAATGACTAACTAATATGCCAAATCTGTGCTTGCATTGGTCAACAAGATCATTGTCAAGGAAATCTTCAAACAAGGAAATCTCTGTTGGCATTGTTAGTAGTGACATGTTTTCTTTTATATTCCTTGTATTTGAGTTTCATGTTTCAAAGTTGTGAATTAAAATATATCCAAAATATATATTGCTTCAGTATTGTTGGTGTGAGCTAATTGTGTTCATTACAGTGGTATTAGATTGGTTTCCTGCTATCTTGCAGGGTAGGAAAATAAAAAGTATTGTGCATATATCGTAGTTATGGACACTAATTAGTAAAAATGGGATGACATTATGAAACATATAAATGTGTTAGTGAATGAGTTGAACTAAAACCACAAACATATGACAAAATTGATTTCAAATCGAAAGTTTGAGCATAACATGATATTATGTTTTCAAAGGAAGAAATTTGATGGTACAATGGACACTATTAGAGAGAATGAAAATGCTTTCAGTTATAACTCCAAGTCTAAATTTTATATCATTAGTGGCCCACATGAGATTACAGTTGCACCTAGTGTAAAAAAGTCCAAAAAACTTGTGGATAGAGTGATGTATGATAGTTTCACATGTTATTGATGATAATAAGGAATATAACATGGATATTGATAGTTACATTAGCTCTAGCTTGCATAACAACAGTGATAATATTTCGCATCATGATGATATTTTGGTAGGTATAGATGTGAAGGACATTCCTTTTGAGTTACCACATGAACATGCTTAGGAGTTGGACACATTGGATGTGGAGTATAATTGAAATTCAAATCAAGTTGAGTTAGATGATGCAGTTGTTCCAAGTCATGTATTTGATGGTGATTCTATGATAGTGGGAGTGAGAGCATATGACCTTGTTGTCAAATCAAAAGCTAGTCTTGTGCCAGTTGAGATATTTGTTGAGGTGTTTAGCAACATGCATGCAGTTGTTGATGTGTACATTGATGACAAAACAAATGCTATGGTTGATTATGAGAAGAGTAATGTAGAGATAGTGTCATATCATACTGTAAATCAACACAGTGTTGAGGTTGAATTTTTGGAAAATCCTATGTTTGACATGGGTTTAACATTGTCTTCCAACAACCCACTTTTCGAGGTTGATGTTGATCACTCAATTGAGTAGAGTTGGGCACAATTTACATCATTTGTCAACATAGTTCAGTTTTATATAAAAATAGTTGTTAATGTTCATGTGTCCACATATTAGGATGTGGCTACATCCATTGCACTTATAGGTGTTGTTGATAAAATTGGGATGAGTTCATTTGTTGAGAGTAGTAGCAAACAATATGTTGCCCTAAGTTCTCCTATAGCTATGTCTTTTGAAAGGGTTGTTGGTAATGATCATGAATCTATTGCATTATATATTATGGGGAGTATATACAACTTTATGTTTGATTCCCATGCACATGATCTCCATTGAGTGCAAAGTTTTTTTGTGCCTAAGTCATATATTTGGCAGGATTTTATAATTGGTGCAAAGGAAGGGGGCAAAACAAAACTTCCAATTGAGTTGCTTCCTTGTGATGCTTTGATTTCTACATCATCAACACATGTATTTAGTGTAGTTTTATAGATTATGTTGTTTACTTTGATGGTGTTATATGTATGGAGATTTTTTAGTGATGACATAAACATCACACACATTTATCTATGGTATCCAGGTGGAGGTTGGAGTTCACTATGTTACTCGTATTTCTTGAGGACAAGCAATCTTGGGGAGGGAGGACTGTAATGCCCCCATTTTTTTAGTAGACTACTATAGTTAGCTAAGTTAGTTCATCATGATGACCCTCGTGAGATGACATTATGTTTTTAGGGTCTCTTAGGAAAACTTTCTATTGTTAGGAAGTCTATTTTGAGGAGGTTTCTATTTTTAGTAGTGCAATGGAGGCCCTAGTAATTGATCTCCATCAGAAGTGGACTGAACAACTTAGATCCAATGGTCATAAGAAGTGTTGGGAGTTTGCGACACAGTTTGTGTTTCGCCTATCACATGTTCATAGTCAGAAGTGATGTTAGGAGCTTAACTATTGTGAAGGTGCATTTCCAGTTTGATTGCAACATCAGAGCTTTGCACGATCACATAGATGGGCTATTTTCAAGTTATCGAATGAATTTTGATTGATAAAGCCAAAGTCTTGATTCATTCGACATTTCATTCAATAGAGTAGTTCAAGGGATAAGTTGAAATAGTGTGATTATTCATGTTTCTATCATAGCATCGTGTTGTTGCTAGGTCGCAAGGTGGGTGCATTTTTAATTGTTGAATCTATGCTTTACTTCAAATAGCTAACTACGAATGCCAACATTCCCCTTAGAATCTTGTCTAAAGTGCTTTCCTTCTTATGAAATACTTACGTATGAGTTTCCAGTGATCAATATTGTGCTTATTTTGACTATTCAGAAGTGTTTCATCATGTTAGTCCAGCAATATCCTCATATTAATGTTAGGTGCATCACCTTTTTTACTTTCAAGAAATCCTTCTATCCCTTTCCCCTTCAAGTTGAATTTCAGTTTGAAGAAGTAAATAGGTGAACATCATAAGGAACTGGCCTATAATCTGGAGATTCACTCCTAACCTTGGTATACCCACTACCCAGGAGTGTTTCCATGTTACTCAAAGTTGGCTTAGTTAGAATCCAGTCTAGGCACAACTTATAGAGATAATAGTTCTAATTACTAGTGATTAGTTTATAAGTTTTGATTTAATTACAATTGTTTGCAATTGGTTTACACCCCCCACCCCCAAATTTGTGTGTGTGGACATTACTTCTTAATAGTTTGAATATCAAAACTAGGTATTTTCTCTTTTATTAGATGGTTATTTCACTATCAAATTTAGGTTCTTTATTTTTTTGATGTTAATAGATGTTGAAAATTTGGACCCCTCACCATATGTTGTTTTAAATTTGTAGTCCGACTTCGAGAGGCCTTAACTTAGTCATCTAGACTCCAATTTATGTGCATTTAAAAAAAAATTGCTAGAATTTTCTAAACTTTGAGTGATGGAGTTTATTTCTAGTTTTGGTTGATAGATTTTTTATAAAGTGCATTTTTTGAAGATTGTACCTATTAAATCCTTGATTTTGAAACTTTAGAGACTTTGTTTGGGCTCATATAGACACATTTTTAGGTGTCATTTTTTTTGAAAGTGAATGATTTTTTGTCTAGTTTCTAGATTTGGTGTCAGTTTGGAAAAAATATGAGTGGACATAGTACTTTCATTATTTGGTCTCTTTTGGCATTTTTTCTTGTAATCAATTGGATTCTTTAGTGATCTTGTGTCTTGATTATGTGATTGTGTTATTGCTTCATATTTTTTGTTACATCAATGAAAACTGTAAGTCCATTTTGGCTAATTCTAGTAAGTGGAAATTGTACACACACTACCTATAAAGTGTCAAAATCATCTATTTTGGGGGGTCCAATGTGTTTTGTGGAGTGAATTAATTTATTAATATCATTTTGTTCAATATGAGAAGTATCATTGATGTAACCATGGATATAGCACCACATCGTACTATCATAACTTTTAATGGGAATAATTATGAGTAAGTGGAAAAATGAATTAGCACACACTATAGATGGACTGATCCCTTGCCTCTTGTTTATGGACTCATTCTAGAACCAAATATTTTTTGGAATCATGACATTTGGGAAATTATGAATTACCATATCAGATTTTTTATTTCTACCAACATCCATCAATTTCTCTTCTTTGGAGTAGATAGTATCAACTAAAATATTAAAGATATTGAGTGCCTATGAAAAAATTAGACAAATATTTAGGAAATTTTTGGGGATCCTCTTGCTCCTCTGTTCCCAAAAGATCTGGCGCTAGATTCCCTCATTCCACATGATGTTCTAGATCATATTCCATTTGGTGATGATGCCTTACTAATGCTATCATATTGGACTTATGCTCAAGACCTTGAAAATACTTCTCTAGTTGATATCTTATCCAATATTCCTCCATCCATGGTTTCTTTTGATTCATCGCAATATGATATTCCTTGTCTTCTTGGTAGGCATTACAAACTTATTTGTGAAGTCTTTTATTAAGGATTTGAGAGACTACATTAATGACATTAATCTTCTATTGTTGAGGAGGATCATACTTTAGTTGTTTTGAGGCAACATTCTGACCCTCTTCATTCTTTCAAGTTTGACATGAATGTGGATCCTTTGATACAACATTTGGAGGTATCTTTCACTTTAGAGAAGACATTTGAGTCTTTGAATATTTGTTTTTATGAGTCTCAAACTTTAGTTGAGATGTCACATTGTATGGTTGATCATACTTATGTGTTGGGGATTCCTATTTAGTTTCCTAGGACATTATACATTTTGAGGATTCTTCATAGAGATTGAAGAAAATTCATTAATACACCTATGAAATTGTGAATTTATTGATTTAATAATGGTCAAGAATGCAATGAATAAATACCCAAAAAATACTAATAAAAATAATTTAAAAAGTGGAGGAATTGACAAAAAATCATTACCCGATTGCAAGTTAGGCTTTCCAAGATTGATTTTCAATTCTTTGCTTATCTCTCTTGTACTATCGATTTAGCTTCTAGATCTTGGCAATTTCATTCATTGTCTTAGGCAAAGTCTTACAAATTCTTCTAATAGCATCTCAAAATTTGAAATTAATTTTATTTTAGGCCATATGTTGACTCTATGGAAAATGAATGCCAAGGTCCTTTCTCCTATATGTTTTGTAGGTAAACATCCTTGAGAGGTTGCCAAAATGTTACCTATTTTTTTCTTTTTAGCCCAAAATAATTTTATCATTAATCCTAATCTTGTTTTAGAGGTTTTAAGAGGTATTTTCAAGGAGTAAAGGGAAATTAAAAATTAGAGGTTTAAAATGTTAAATAACATTAAAACTTTGTTTATAGTAAAAAAGGCTTAAAGTCCTCTAGAATATAAAGCTTGGCATTAAGGTTTTATCTTATGTAATTTGAGGTTTTAATTACAGAGATAATACATTCCCAATTTGAAAAAAAGGAAGGAGTTTCAAACTCTAACTCTAGTTGATTTGGTGCCAAACTTGGAGTTGAACTTGAGTGACAGAAAAGTGTCATAACATGCATGTCATGTTGTATAAACAACTCTTTTCAATGCATGAACAACATTATGTGAATAATAAAAAATATATTCATTGAGGAAAGAAAATAGTTCCAAGGGAAAATGGAAAAATGAAGCCAAAAGATAGAAAGAGCAGCAAATAAAGCTTGAAAGGGCAACACATCAATGCAAGGAAGTACACTTTTGAAGAGAAAAATAGCCTAATCAATAATTATGTGAAAGAAAATATTGCACATTAGTTCAATTGAGAGAATGAACTCTCTAATAGAGGAAGACCAACACTATTTGAAGACAAAGAAGTAGTTTAATAGAAAGAGAAAGCAATTTATGAGGAAGTTAAAGAAGATTATGAAGAGAAAAAGTGGCCTTCCATTAAAGGAAAACACATGGGATGTAACAAAAATATTAAAAAGAGGAAAGAGTGCTGTTTCTTAGGTTGGAAGCAACAAATGTACAAGAAAATAATACAAAATCTCCATGAAATGAACAAAAGAATAAATACTAACATCAAATTTTATGAATTAATAGTAGATGTAAGAAGTTAAAGGGGGAGAACACTCAATTCTAAGTTAATATCAAAAATTTCATTAAGAGAACAACATTAATGCTCTATAGAATAGGGTGTTCATGTTGATTGAATGAAAATATTCATGGAGAATAGTAATAAACAACATATATAGATCCAAGAAGGAAGGTAAGGTTTGAAGTTTAATCCAAAATCTATTATGCACAAATATCTTCAATTGCTATTTATTTTATGTTTATAACTTGAGACCATTTCAAATTACAAGGAATTTCATTTTCATTAGTAGATTCTAAGTTATTTGGAAAAAGGTGTTGGGTTGAGAGCATAAAGTGATAAAAATGGAAACCTTGTCATTCCTTTGTCAAAGATATCACATGTTCAAATATATATATGCAATCTTTTGTGTGCCCACAGTTCATTGAAGAGGGGTATATTTTATAAATTTCACAATGAGATCACTGAGATAAATCATATAGAATACCTTTTAATGATAAATACAACAAGTTTCAAAGGAAAGGGTTTACAACACAATGGTAATTTATGAGCTTCTCATTTGAGAGGTTTTGGTTTTGAGTCTACTTGAGTTTAACACAATAATTAATTTCAACAAATAATAATAACTAATCTTGACTTTAGTCCATTACCTATCAAAAACAAAAAGAAAGATGTTTCAAGTATAAAAAATCACACTTAATAGAAAATCTTTGTAAGGTTATGAAAAACATGTTACAGTTTGGGAATGTAGGTAAGAGGGAAAATGAAGTAACTATTATTTATGCTCTTTCAATGGAGCACATAACCATTTCCTTGGATTGAAAAGCCTTTAGAGATAATGGTGAAGGTCTCTGTGTTTTTTCTAATCACAATAAAATGTAGAAAATAAAGATGCTAAATAGTCAATAAGGCAACAAAAAATGACATTCTCTATCAATGAACTGGAGACAATGAGGAGAAAATATATAGAAGAATGTTATAGATAAAAAGGAGTCCCTCCACCTATTTGAGAAAATCAACAGTCTAGAACAAAATTTAGACCATGTCACAAATGAAGAAAATAATGAAAGAGGAAGAACTAAAAATTCTAGGTTTTAATGTTTAAGTGTTGTGTTTGGAAATAATGAAATGCAATAACTATTATAATGCAAACCACATGTTTTGTGGAATCAAAGAATATAAATAGAAGGCATTGCATAAAACATAATGCCATAAAGAATAGTTAAAACAATGCTATTACCAATTCAAAGACATTAAGTATCAATCATAGCAACTTTAAGTCATGAAATGCCTCAAAAATAGTGCCATGAATATCTTAAAAAGTAGTAAAATGTTTCAAACATAGTGATGGAAGATCACAAGATATGATTGATGAAAGGCATGTCTTGATTACAACAAATAGAGATGGATCATCATGTAGAGACAAAATTAGAGACTCTTATGAGATTGCTAGAGATAAAAGATAAATATAGTGGTAAAAAAATGTGTGCCTAAAACAAAGGTTTAAAAGTAATAAAGATGACTTTTTTGTTAGAGAGTAGTATTGTTATTAGTGACTAAAGAAATTGATCACATAGAACCAAAAATAAAAGACAAATCATAGAATAAAACATGGCTAAAAAAAAGATGACTATGTCATGAATAGCATATTGTATCAATGCCACAAAGTAGAAAAGAGTGTTTTTAGACAATGGACAACATTGTTATCAAGTATGGAATAACAATGCTGAAATAATAGTATATGAAGTAGAAAGGGATTTTTTAAAATAGGAAAAATGTGATGCATCTAGAGGATAATGGTATTACTATCAAAGGAAAATGACAAAAAATGAAAATGGCAAGCTATTGTCATACTCATTGCATCAGGACATCATACAACGATATTGCCATGACAACACATATAGATAGTGATCTTAAAGATTAAAGATAAAGAAATATTTTTGATGTGAAGAACCAATGATTGAAAAATAATAGTCAAAGGAAAACAAGGATATGTCTGAGTTGAATCATCATGTCAAATAGTTTAAGCTCATATTTTCATGTGATTTCTTAAGTGTGATTTCCACTTAATTTAGAGTCACTAAAATGTTCACATGGAAACTTTTAATCACAAGAAAAGAATGAATTGTAACCTTCTCTTACTTTCCTAAAGCATCTATTGTTTAAGAATTGAAAAATAAGTTGTGGGAATAATAGGGGCTAGAATTAAGAAACAATTTATTATTGTGAAAAGCTAAATGTTTCATCGTCATATCATTTCCATCTCTTTTTTATTTTCCTATAATTTTGTTTTCAAATATATTTGTAATAAATATACTTAAATTTTGATTTAAATAAAGGCATCAAACTTTATCATTCATGGGTCCACCAACTCTACAAATTACTTTGCAAAAAGTTGAGTAGTTGTTGCTAGTGAAAATAAGGTAAGTAGGAACATGGGGACTCACCCTAAGAATAATTGAACTCTAAAGAGATGGAACAATATTACATTAGTTAGAGGTCCTACTTTACCATGTCACCAATAAAGGAGAATTTTCAAGCCATATTCAAGGATTTTCTTTAGTTTCAACCCCCTTTTTAGGGTTTTTCTCTTTTGTATGACCCAAGGAACTATTTCATGTATCTAAAAGGAGGAATCAATGATGGAGCTTTAAGCACATTTCTAGGGATTTGCATTCATTCAAGTCCATCTCGCCTTGCAATTATTTTTTGGGCATTGTGGAAGACCTTTCTATAAGGCTCTCTTGTATATTTTTTTTTGCTAGTTCTTTATTTTCTACCTTTTTTGCTTCAACAAAGTTATTATTGTATTGAGCTCACATTTTCAAGGTTAGAGAAACAATTTAGAATTTTTGTATTAGCAAAAGGCTTCTCTATTTTCAATGAAAAGAAATATTTTCCTTCTTAAATCTTCTTGTTCACTATGGTGATTGTTTGAGTCTAATTTAATTTATGTGATTTTAATGCAAATCCTCTAGTTTTATCTTGTTCAAACTTCATTTTGGTGCTAGAGAATTCATAGTAATGCAGATCTTAGGTTATGTTATTGGTTTTTTCAATATATTAAAATTGTGAGGATCTTAGATTCCCCTTTACACAAGCATTGAAACATAAACTTTCATATGAAAAATAATATTAATACATTGAATTATTCAATTGAATTGTGGACAAATATAGCTTAAATTTGAGGTTTATTGTGTGTTTTAATGGTTGTAAGAGAGTTTGAAAAACCAAGTAGATTTCAAATTTTAAAGCTTTCCTTCTCGCCTTTTCTCTATTAAAGAAAAGTTAATTATAGGTAATTAGAGGGAACCAACCCATAATCTAGAGGTCTACTTCCATTATAGTGTAACTTCAACCTAAAAATAATCTGATGCTCCATAGGTTGAGTAAGTATAGGCTTAGCCAGTGCATGAACCTTAGTAAGTTGATTAGCAATTAACAAGTTACAAAATGCAATTCATGAATCCCAATTCCTTCACAACGAGAAAAAAACTACAAAAAACTAGCTTCATGTATGATTTCATGATGAATTATGTTATATTTTTTCATATTATCGCATCAACAATTAAGAACATTGCATTACCACAATTATTAATCCTAAGCTACAATCTTGTCAATTTCCATAATTCCTTTTATGATATTGCATTTACCTTATTAGGGGTAAGTTCTCTTTTTACATTATCATTATTGTAGTGGAGGTGGCAACACCAACACAAGGTTTGACTTAGAAAATACCTTCTACAACACTTTTTTCTCTTTCATGATTATAGATTATAGATCTAATAGTTGGAGGTTGCATAATTTCATAAAGTGAGCTGAGATGTATAGTCCTCGATTTTGAATAGGTGAAAATTCCTAGACTATATTGATTAGGTCACTTATCTGACATTAGGCTATATTTTGGAGGGAAAGGTCTACAAAGCCTCCTAATCCAAAATTACAAGCCTAGCTGGTGAAGAAAACTATAGAACTAGGTCACCCATCTCCATAGTCCAACACTTTCACCACAAAAGTTTAGCTACAAGTTCCTCTCTATATATCATTCCTAATTTTACAATTTTATGTTGATTTACTATTATGTATCTTTATGAAAAAAATTGTTAACTTCCTATCATTTTACCACAATCTTATACTCTTATATCAAATCACATCCAATCAAAACAACTAAAAGGACATAATTAACCAAAGTGTCCAACTCTTATTTATAACCAAAGTTGAACTAGTTGGTTGTTCTTGAACATTAGTTTTGTTTCTAAGAAATATATTTAGATTTGTTGTGAAAAAAATTTTCAAGAAAATTTTAAAAACATATAGACTTATTTAGAGAGAGCATGGCCATAGGACCACACAGATACATATGCACATTTTAAAGGGGTTCTCTATCTCATCCAAAAAGATGAATTAAAAAATTACATCTACGTTATTTTCCAAATATACATTCTTCATAAAAAATTGGTTTAACCCAATACACTAGTAATGTGGCATGAGTAATGATGAGAACAAATGTTGTCAATGAATGAGAGTCCTTCAACCATATATTTCTTGCTAGGCATAATTAAACCAGTGAAACTAAGATACCTATGTGTTTGACACTACAAGTGAATATCATGCATATTAATAGTTTGTAGTATCTTATTGTCGAAATGAAAACACAGAGAAAACATTATATTACCTATCATCTAGGTTTGTTTACAACTGCATATAGTATAAATTTTCTTTGATAATGCATTCATTTCTATTATGTAAATGACTTACTAATTTTGCTTTATCATTTGACCAAATGGTAATATTTTATTCTTTAGATATGAAGCAATTAAATATCAAAGATAGTCGATTGGTCCTTGGTCTATTGATGAAGCTGAAAGGTTCTTAATGATCTCACTAAGGATCAAATCTTATTGAGGGTAAGAATCCAACATCAAAATAAGGGATGAGGTTGGAATTGTGCCCTACTCATATTTGGCACAATGAATGCCCCTTAGTATTTGACTCTTAGTCAAAGAGGTTCAACCTAAGGCTCATGCTCTTGTATCAAACATCTAAATAGATTTTTTAAAAATAAAAAATATTTAATTTACTATACTCATTAGTTATTGTGAGTGTCTTTTCCTTTCATTTAGTTCCATGTGATTGATTATCAATTGTGCTATTATATTGGCCATTCAAATTAATAAAAAAATTCTCATTAGCATTAATTTGTGAATAACCACAATTGATTTTTGACAAGTATCTCCATTCAAATTTGTATTCAAACAAGAACGAAAGAAATTTGTATTTGAAATAATTTGTATTTAATGTGTAAATTTATGTTGATATTCGAGCCCATAATGACCATATCAATTAAAATTAGTTTGAATGAAAATTTCTTGTCTTTACCATTATAGTTGCTAAAAATCACAACCTCTTCCTCGGTAAGTGTGACTAGATTCACCTTTATGCTCATTTTAAGGATGAGTCTCGTTTCAGTCAAGGTTGTGATATCCTTTAAAAAAAATTCATTTTATCTAGTATTGAAATTAGATGTAAATGTTGGATATCCCTTGAGGTTTCAATGCTCAAAAGAGAATTAGCAATTGGGGAATAAACTCTTTTTAATTTTTCAACTATATATTTCTTAATCATATTTTCACTAATAATTTTCATCTAATTAACCAAAGTTCTCACCTTGCCCAAAATATTTATTTGAAAATTTATTAAAAGTCATTGCGATATTGTATTATTTTTGCTTAAGGTTTGTAAGGTTGTTGTGTTATGTTGAGCTATCATTTTGCATGATGCTCAATGATAGGTATCCTTTCAAACTCTTCTCTTGAAACACTGACCTGGGATCAACTCCAAGGTTTCGTGTGATCTTGCGACCTATTGGAATCCGCTCAGTTGAAGATAAATGTATTTGTTCACAAAGAGGACTTCATTGGTTCATACCAATTTTGGATAAGATGATAAATCTACTTGCTGTTTCAAAATTAGCCACAAAAAAGGATATGTTTTTTTTTGTATTTTCTATTTTTTAATAAATGCAATCTAAAAATTTAATTATATGAATTCCTAATTTAACCAAGGGTTAGCAAAGAAAATAACAAAGATAAGATAATGAGAGATGAAAGTAAATAGCATGAAAGGGAAATTCCAAGTAGACATAAACCACGGTAACAACACATTTGCGAGTTAAATCATTGAAAACCAATGAAAGTAGGAGCAGTGCTTCCTCAAATCCACTGATGCAATCGTCGATGGAAACTTAGTAAAACCAGAAGATGTTTCACTTTTATCAGATCGGAAGGCCACATAAATTATGCTCATGTGAGACAAGAAGCTATGTAGGAACAAAAGGGTGATCTGTTCTCCAACTTTGTATGTCAGCAGAATTTGTCAACACATGGCAAACACCAGAACTAAAATATCACACAATCAAATCAATAAAATAAAACTATTGGTTCCATTATTATCATGAACAAGAATCCAAAAAAATAACACACTCTAGAAAGAATAACTACACTTAGAATGAGAGCACCAAAAACATATATTATTGCATCAAAATATCAGCCAAGAATACATATTTAATTCCTCAATTTATAGGAAATTGTCTCCTCAATTTGTCTTGAGAGTGAGAGATTCCTTTATGCAAATATATTCTATAGACTTAAAAAAACAAATCTAATTATGTACAAACTAACTCTCTAAATGGTGCTACGTAGGACTCCACCCTTGTCTATATTAATTAATGGGTGCATGAGCCTTTACATGACTTCAAAATAAATAAAGAAGAGGTAGATAAGAAGAAGGACACTCTTAGATGATGTAGGAGTCTTTGGAGATGCCAAAAATAGAAGCTCAACCTTCTTTGGATGTTTGTAGGAGTTAAATTGCTGTCAAAATGTGTTTTTAGTGCATGGAAAACTCTAAGTTTAGAATTGGTAGTTAACTGTTAGTGCACCAGGTTGACTTCTTCAAAAACTTCTGGCACACCTTTGGAGAAGCACACCTTGCACATCTTAGTGGCGGATTCAAAAAATGCAAAATTTTGCCGAGTATCAAAACTAAAATTCTAGCTTCTGGGTTTTCTTCCCCTTCATACCAGAGCTATCTCTGAATGTTTGCTCTTAAATTTCTCTATGATCTCCATCACTTGGGTTGCATCTGGAAAATCTAGAGCATCATAATTATTCTTTACTATTTTTTAGTAGTTATTAACTTCTATGCGAGTCTCTGAAAAGTCTTCCAATTTTACATCCAATTCTAGCAACACCTCCTCTATCTTAAATGCTTGTCTAATGTCTTCATTAGTCGAAGCCTCTTTAAAGGTCTTTCGAAACTCTTTGACAACTTCTTGCATAGACATGAGTTTATCCCTTGATTCATCTTCAAAAATGTCAAGGAAATCATCATTATAATACTTCTCAACTTCCAAAATCTGCTCTTGGGTTTGATCCTTGAGCTTATTAATATTCGCATGTAATGTCTCTGTTACTTCATTACCAACAGAAATCTTCTTGATCCAATCATCTATCTTATCCAATTCATCCCTCGTATATACAACCACAAGCATATGATACTACTGACCCTTTATTGACTGTACCATTTGAAGGTCTTTACCCTAGGTATGTACCTCGTCCATCAATCCAAAATATTGGTTCAGTATAGCAGCCAACTTGTCTAGATTAATTTGCATATGGTGCAACAATTTAAGGTTTCCCTATATTATATGCACACCTTTTTCCTCAAAATTTTTTTGCCATTGCTAATATGCCTTAAAAAATGGATCTAATTGTACACCTGCGTTCTCCTTCCTATCAAGTGTCGCACCTAGAGTCACCTCAAGATGATTAGGGTACAAAGGACCAACCCCTTCATGCAAATAGCCTCTTAGAAGCTCATTCTATTTCTAGAGCCTCAAAAATTCAGACTCATCTTGTTCTAGGTGGCTAAACACTTCTTTAATTCCTATAGTGACCAATAATTTAGCATTGTCCATAGTGGGCTTTCCCAGCAAGACCTCTTTAATATGATAATCTTTTGGGGTCAGATCTTCAATATCTGCATGTAGAGGAGGGATGGAAATATGAGTGAGCAAGTCCTAATTTTGGCTCTTCATAATGAAGGCCAATGTTCGCGCATCACCCATAGGTAGCTCAGGTTTCTTGAGGGCTTCAACTAATTCTTTCATTCCCTCATCCACACTACAACACAATTGCCTTTTCTGCCTAACCATCACCTCCTTCTTCAACCAACTTGGATTAGTTCCCATCAGAGACATATACTTACTTGAAGAGGGGGTTTGTATTGCTAGACCCTTTCCCTTATCACTCCTCTCTGGAGTCTTCTCTTTCTGTAAGAGATCTACATCAAGCATCCCTGTGTTTGTTGAGTCCATAGTCCTCACCTCTGTATCTTGAGAAGTTTGTTGAGGTTCTTCATATATTTTCCCCTCTTCTAATACCTCATCGGTGGGTCTTTTCTGTGGCTCTTCTTCCTACATAGCTGGTACTTGCTCTTCATTAATAGGAGGGAGAGGAGTGGCTAACCCTTAATCCAAGAAAGATAAATCTTGGCTTGGTGATGGTGGGGCACCTAGAGGTCCTTGTGGAAAAGGTGGTAATTGACTCCAATCTTCTTCCAAAGGCTAATTCATTGATGTATCCCTTATCTTGTCACCTACGAGTTCCATACCCATAGGCATGAAATCAAAATCTGACATGTTAAAGACATCAACCTCTTGACCCTCTTGTTCATCAACCCACTATTGTTGCTCATCCTCTAAAGTTGTAACCTAAATAGGTTGTGTAGGAATAGATGGTGGCGTTACAATGGAAATCCTTTTATGTTTTTCCTCAGTAGCCCTAGCTAGATGAGTCCTCTAACTTGAGGGAAGGTTATCCTCTTCATCTTCTTCATCCTCTTCAGGAATGGTTTCTAGGACTAAAGGAATAGGAATAACCTTTCTTTGCACTTTCTGTCTTCTAGTCCTTTTGATTGGAGTTTTAGTGTTTTTTCTCTTAGGAGTTGATGGAGAAGCTTCTTCCTCTTGAAAATGCTTTGGGGATGCCTCTTGTTCTTATTCTTTAGGTCTGTGTCCCTATTCCGATGGTGGCACTTGCAGATTATCCCGAGTTTGAGCGGCTTCTACATTTTTGGGCTCTTGGTTCTCAGGTGCTTGAGTTGCCTCTTGGGCTCGAGTCCCTTCAACTTCAGGCTCATCTTGCTGACGAGAAACTCTTTTTCTTTTATTCTTTCCCTTTTCTACTTTAATGTATCCAACTTCTCTATCATGTTGATACATAGTTTCCAACCTAATTGGAGATTGGGTTATGAATGTTGGTACTATAACCTTTTCCCCTCTTCCCTTTACTGGGCGAGTTGTGGCTTGTAAGACTACTATTTGAGGAACTGGGTCCAACTTGAATGAATTATTAATCCATTCCTTGGTCAATTGGATGATATGCCTCGTCTTGTAATTGATATCTGCATTTTCTTCTCTATCAATTTTTGTGTTCATGACTAGTCGATCGTATATCTTATCCTGATTATATAGGAGATCCAAGACATCTAAAGTGTCTTGTTGAACAACCTTCAATGGGACCTTTATTTTCAAGGTACTGCCTGCCAAATAAAGTGTCATCCTACAATAAACCCTTATTTGGATATTATAGTCATCTACTGCATTAGTCCAATGATCCTTTATGGCATCTTCATGTTGAAATTTTTTCCTGCCAAATATTGAACTCTGCCAATATTATCAAAACATGGATGGGGGGAGTTATAGTCCTCCAAGGGATACTAATCTCATTCTGAATCAACATTTATGATATCCTACTTTTTCTTAACTCCAAATGGGCCTATGGTGATGGGCTATACCCAAGTCTTCTTATGTTGTTTCCTTACTTTGTCATATGCAGATGATAATTGCCTCACAATCTCCAGCAAAATGAGCTTATCCGCAGATATCTTGGGAGTTTCTTTGGATTCATAGCTGTACCTGCTACCCTTAAGTAGGTGAATGTCTTAAACTAGATGTAGTAGGCACCTATTTCTTCAATTCTTGTTGCTACCTCTACTGACATCCTTTTTGCATAATCTCCCTCAATGAACCAGATGATTGCAAAAATGAAAGCATCATTCACTATTTTGTATTCTTTGCTCTAATTTGAGAGCTTCTTTACTAGCTGGGGGTATACCACATAAGGCCATGCATTAACATCTTGCATGCTTCCCCTCTTAAACAATCTTGGATAATCCGTAGTCCTTGCTACTAATAGATACACCAAATAAGATGTCATATAAAACCTTGAATTGACTTTGACCGCCACCAGCTATTCATCTAAATTCTCACTGAGAATTGTGGCCCAATCAATTGGTATTTTGGTCATTCTAATGGTCTCTATGAAATGTACCATCCATATGTTCAAGTGTCTTGTTGTTGGAAAATCCATGATTATGCTCAAAAGCACAATGGAATATCTGATATCATCCTTCATGTACCCTCTAGTCATGTCAAATTTTCCAGCTCTTTGTCCCATAGGTGTTCTATCAATGAAATATAATGATTGAATGATTTCTGTAGCTTTTTGCTCATTTTCCCTGTACCACTTTTCTACTTGATGATAAGTCAATCTTACATATTGGTCTACCCTTGGGAGATGGAAAACTTTCTTGATATTCTTTGGTCTTAGGTCTAGGACAATCTCCCCTATCATTCTCTTCACCACTCTCTCCTCTAACACATAATTCTCTGCTAAGGCCATAACAAGCTCTAAGGACTGCACTGATGTAGGATGTGAGGATGCATTAACTAACCCTGATTTGACAAGTTTTGAGATCATTGGGGACCTCTCATTCAGTTTGTTGCATAGTACCAGAAATGCATTCCAATTAATATGACCTAATTCAATGTCCTAAATCTCTGAATGTGCATCCTAGAAGCATGTTTTCATTTGTACACCTTAAAACTTAAAGACAACTAATTTTGGAGCAATCTTTGCTGCAAGTAAGGATGAGGAGGAAGCCATATTATCTGCTTAAAACATAAACACATTAGTTCGGAAGGTTGAAAATTAAACTCTAAATAAACCCTAGTTACTAAAAAATCAAACCCAGAATGTTAAAAACTAGTAAAAGTACTTAAAAACCATATTTATGCCCTGATAGAAAAATTTTAGTGCACCTTGAGGGTGTGCAAGGTGCACTTAATGCATCTAAGCACATAAATAAACTCTAAAAACTGAGGGTGTGCACATAGCACACCTTGTGGGGTGTGCATGTGTGCACACTAATCTTGTGATGAGGGTTATCTAAGTATAAAGAAATGGTGTGCACATGCGCACCCTTTGGGCCTTTACTTTACAAAGTGTTCTAAGTGTTTAAAAAATGGTGCACACATGTGCACCATTTTCCATGAAGTTCTTTGTTAATTTCTTTGAAAGGTGCGCATATGCGCACCTTTCACTTAGGTGGGTACTCTTTTTAAGTTTTGTGAATTAAAAGGTGTGCACTTGTGCATCTTGGACAGGTGCACAAGTGCACACCTTTTAACCTTGGTGTTTTGTTTGATGTGTGTGTAGGTTTGAAGATGGCACACCTTAGAGGGTGCAGAGGTGTGCTCATCGACAGATACAAGAAGAAAATGAATGAGAAGGTGGGGTCTCGGGCTTTTATAGTCTCGGGATGAAGTGCACCCTCTAGGAGTGCGCACCTGCACATGTGCATAGGTGTACACTTCTAGAGGGAAGCACTCTATATCAATGTAGTTAGCACACTAGCACACCTTGAGGGTGTGTTAGGTGTGCCCCTTTTACTTTCCAAAATCATATTTCCTTCTAAAATTCTCAGTTTTTGACAAATTGGTTTTCAAGCAGAGGGAAAAACAAGACCCAAACTCTAGGTAGATCCTAAAAAAGACTCTGACCTTGGACTAGGGACCTGGGGAAAACAAAAATTTACTAAGGGGTCTCCATTTCTTAGGAGAAATGGAGCATGCATTGTGAAAACCACAACATCTTATAGCACCATCAACATGTATTAATAGTATAAAATACTTATATCTTTAATAAACAATATCCTAAAAATTGTTAAGTGACGTATTCTTAATTGGAAAAAATATTATTTGTGAATCTAATTTTCAAGTGGTTATAACTTTGTTGAATGAGTAATGATTACATAATGTTAATTGGTACTTACCTTTTGTTACTTGACCATTTTTGAGTTGTGGTTGTTTGGATTATTAGTCGATAGGCTATTATAAGTGGACATTTCACTCAAAACCTGTCCAACATTGAGAATCCAGGTGCTAAATTGTTTTGTGGTTTGCAATGAAAATGTCTAGTAATAAGATCTTCAAATCAAAACAAATCCATCTTTTGTTGTCTTCATATGTAGGTTGAACAACTACACGAAGATTGGTCTCATCACGTCTCTTTTCAAATTTCCCTAGAAATACAACCATTTTATTCATCTTCATTGTTGATAGCATGACACATTCCATTTGTAGAATCTTGAGGTAAGTCAATTGATATGGTCTTAAATGGATCAAAATATTAAGTGGTGGTCACTCAAATTTGTATCAAATGTTGTCAAGTTCAATTCGATCTCCTATCTGCATTTGGAGAGTTAGGTCCTTGATTTGGAGATATATATATTTAATTTGGAAGAGTTGGCAGTAAGATTCAATTCAAATTTGAGTGGGAGAAATTGATCTATTTTACGAAGAGGAAAATCACTAAGGATCTTAAGGGGGTTCTCAGCTATAAGAATTTGTACTATTCAACCCTACAATTTATCATTATGATTGGAATCTGAGGGTTTTCTAATTTTTGATAGGGAAACTTAGCAGCATCACAGAGAGACCAACATGTCTAAATTTCATGTGCTATTTATTGATGATAGTCCTGTGGATAGAAAAATTATTGAATGCCACTTAGAACTCTTTTTATGTACTTGTTTTGAAATTTGGACTTGATTTTTTGTGGCATCACTGAAAGTACACGTGAAACATATTCCATATAATTACCATTAAATTGTTGCAAATTTATTTTCAAAATTATAATATTGCTTATTCCATAAAATTAAGTTTTAAAATGTTACTTTAGCATAATCTTGCTTTAATAAATTTCATTTGTCAATGGTAAATGGATCTCCTTAGTAAATCAGAAAGGACATCTATTGTCAAGCTACATCAAAGTGGCTTTATATTGTACCATGGGGTTTGCAAAAAGTTCAAATGTGGTTGACAAAGAGATACAAAAGACCTCCACTTTATGTTAGACATAATGGTAAGTTGCCTTTATGAATCAAACTACAAAGTTTGTGATTAATGATAAAAACAAGTTTTGAAGGGACCCCAAAATACTTTACAACTTCTCAAACAAGAGATATTCAACTCATCATAACCAAAAAGACCATCTCCCAAGAGATTTCAGTATCTCAAAACAAAGACCTAGAAAGAGCCCTAGAAAGTAGGGCCAAAAAGGACTGCCAAATTAAAAAATAAAATAATGAAGTGTCAATCTGCCTTGAGGGAAAGAAACCCTTAACCAAATAAAATGAGGAATACAATTTAGCACTTTTCTTTAACTCACCTCTTTTGGGAGAGAAGATTCATGTTGAAATGAGAAGAGGATTTCTTACGGTGTTTTCTAGTAACGTGGATCCACCCCTCAACCAACGAGACCACCACCTGCGATTCAAGAATAAGAAAATTTGTTGCAAAAGAACCAGTAGAAGAGACACAAGTAGAAACAGTTGAGGGATCAATAGAAGAACTGACTCTGATAGATCTGACAGAGATCTCAACTCAATCCGCCTCTGCCATCACAGGGGAATGCACAATAGCAACTGAACCAGCCACCTCACAACTCAACAATGGGGGAAGCCTAAGCAAGCTTCTTAGCAAAAATATAGTGTTCAGAAGATGCCCCCTTCCACCAAGAGGATGCCGTATTAGATTTTGGCCTTTAAAGACCAAAATGAGCTGATAGATACCCAATATTGAAGCATTTTCTACATCTAAAAGGAATCCCTTCATAGTCCAGTGACTAAATCCAGTCGATCCCATTAGGAAGCTCAACTTTAAATCTTTCAAGAAGACCCTTAAAAATGTCCATTTACACAAGAACTCTCGCAAATGCGAATTGAAAAATATTTGATGAATCTTCATCAACCATCAGGAGGTTGCCGATAACATCACCTACTACTTCCAAATGGGAATCAACCCAAAGATGAAGAGGAGGTTAGGCAGTTGAACCCATATGGGGAACTTATAAAAAGATTCAGTTGCAAGAGAGAAATCAAGATGTCACAATTTCACCATCAAAGGGTGGTGCTGATTTGACTAGGTGAAAGAAGGGTCACAAAGGATCTTCTTTCGGTCTCCAGTTTCATCAAACTTAGCAATGAAGAACCCATTAGCCATGAAGAAAGGTTGAATAGTTCCAGATAAAATAAGTTCCCCATCTCTGGAAACCCAAGCACACAACTCCGAAAAAACTGGACCAACTAAAAAAAATAGACCACTGAGACCATCTCCTCCACAATATCTTTCTCCGCATCCTTCTTCAACCTGAGAAAAAAAAGAGAACAATCAGAAAAAGAAAACTTCCCCTTAGGAAGAGTCAACAACCCCACAACAGTCTTTGCATCATAGGATAGAGAAGCCCTAGCAACATTATCCTTCCTGACCTACCCGAACCCTCAAGCGCAACCGAGGCCCTCAAAGGAAGAAGCCCTAACGTACATCATGTGTACAAAGTTTGTAGAGGTTGAAATTTCAGATATGGCCATATTCTAACTAATAAAACTGAATGATGCAAATTATACAAAGAGGTGCATACTGCAAATTCCTTCTTTGTGTGGAAGCTTGCTATTATTTTAAGGAATTAATGAATCTCAATTAAGGACAAGAAGGATGTGGAGACTGCGACTACCCCAGACCCTGCTGATGCTGCTGACGGCTCGACTGTTCCCAGTCCGCCTCACAATCCCACTGATGCGTGGGGATTTCTTGATAAAGATGATCCTCCTCCCTCTGCTGGTACTGCCTTGGCAACTTAAAAGTGTTTTTTTTTTATGAATAGTTTATAGTTTCTGGCTGAGGCCATGTTGTTTATTCCGGCTTTGACCGTTTGAACTCATTCGCGGGGTGATCCTGTATCCCTCGGCCCCTTTTTTGTAAATTGTAATCTTAGTAAATTTTATTAATTGAAAAGGACTATTCATCAAAAAAAAAAAAAAAAAAATCGCTTGCTATTTATTAACTAAGTTTGAATCATTCAGTGTTTATCCCATTATGTGATATAAGGTCTTTGAAAGTTTCCAATTCACAATACAATACATAACATAGTATGATATTACAATAAATCCAACATTCACACTCTACAATAATTCAAATAGAATCAAATGTGATGTATTACATAACTAATTAACCCTGAAACTATCATTTCTATAGTAGGACAAACATCGACATCATTGGAAGCAACTTTTCACAACCATAAATAGGGGCTGAGTAGATGGTTATCTTTCTACATCATATTCCCATGATATGTTTTTATGAATGCTTGATGCGAGTTTTAGATTCGCTCTTTATAACAAATTCAACTTCAGTGTAATGGTGTTTTCTATTAGGTTTGATCGAGCGTTTCAAATTCTGAATGAAAATCAGAGATAGGAAAATGCCCAATTATGCATACTCTGAATTTGGGTCTGTAATATATATTATTCCTTTTGAATCATAAGCCATCTAAAATATATTGTTTTCTGTGATATATTATCCTGGCCTTAATGATATTCTATGCTTCATATATCTCAAAATGATTCCTCTCTTGAGGACTCTTCTCCATAGATATATGCCCATTCAAATATACGCCTTGAGGAGGTATGCTGATTAATTGTAGTCTTTGTTATTGTATAGTATATTATATATTAATGAATTCTATTCAATTATTAGTCTTGCCTTATAACTAATGTTCCTGGATTCACATTTCATTAAATTTTTGGACTTCATCTATTTCAAAAATGTAAGGTTGGGTGTTCAAATATTTAATAATTATTAATCTTAGGTTATTTTTCTTTTTTGTGATTGGTTGAAATGAATTTGCCGCGGGTTTTGCCAATTTATAAATTAAAAAAAAAAAAAAAATCTTATGAAAGACAATTGTAGACGAAATTAATGTTTTGACAGTCAGACAAAGAAAGAATATCAATGAAATAAATGCATACCAAAACTGATATCATTTACAATCAACCTCTCTATGGCATTAGTTGGTGGCTTGGTCTAGGTTGAGTAAGTTCATTGTGCAGAGTGTTGAGGGTGAAAGCCAGTGATCTGAACATCAGATTTTTTCCTTTTCAAGATTCTTAAGGTTTTCCACTTTTCAATATTCATTTTCCACCTTATTTTGATGATCTTCATGTTTCCTTATCAATTGTAGATTCTGGAGCTGCAATTTTTGTTTTGTTTCAAACTGGTAAATAATTTAAGATTTTAAAAATTGAAGATTATATATTAGTGTTGGGATTAACCACAGATAGAAATAATAGTTACATGGAAATATAACCAACATTAGAAAATAATAGATTGCACAGAAAAGAACACAAGACACTAAGATTTAACATGGTTCACCTAGTCTCTGGGCTACGTCTACCAACAAGTCCAATATTATTACTATTTCGTGATTATAATTCGCAATCCCTTACAGCTCAATATTGCCATAAGAAGCTACAATATCACCATAAATTATGAAATCCTTAACCTTAAGCCTTTTTATACAAGCTTTTGTTGCTTACAAAATTAGGGCTAGAATAAATCGTTCAATAGAAAAAATAGCAGCCGACATCTTTTACAATATAAAGTCATTTTGGCTTTGGGGGCGCTACCCCTGAAAACCCCCATGGGGGCATTGCCCCTTGACCCCACCCTATACTCCAATAGGGGGCACACGTGGGGTGTTTCCCCTTGACCCTATCTTGGAGATGTTGCCGCCAAACCCCATAGAAATTATACGTGGGAAAACTGCGCTGAATAAACCTCCTAATCTAATTAGGCTCCACATCACAACAATTATATTTATCATCTCCTTTGTCCTTCCTCTCCCTACCTTTTTCTTTTAGAAGGTCCAAATGGAAACTTGTGCAGAAATAGTATGCCGTTCTACTCAGGCCACCGAAAAAATCTGTCAAAAAGCACCATCAATAATACCCTAAGTACACTGTAATCCTTGTCCCATTTGTGGTTTTTCAATCCATCGATGCCAATGTAAGGTGCGGATTCATTTCTGTTGGTCGGGGCGAGATAGATGGAGAGGTTGAAAAGTGAGCGAGAGCAGATTAGCAACATGATCTGTGATGAATAGCGCTTCCCACCGGCCAACTCAGTCAATCTCCAATACTACTGATTAGAAACCTGTAGTAGCAATCGACAACCAGCACCGAAGAAATGAAAACATCATGCCCAAAAATGTTGCTTCCTCCGACGCAATCACCGCATGCTTATTCAGCCTTAAAAGAAAATCTGAGCAGAAATAATGAGTACCCCTCAAACCAGAAAGAACTTGCTTTAAAACACCATCAATAATGCAATAATAACATTGTAACCCTTCTCACATTTGAGCAGAACAATCTATGACACCAATCTTTACGACATGAATTCCACACAACACTAAGTTGCAGCACAAATGCATCCCCCAACCCATTTTTACATCACGCCCATGACAAAGACAAAAACTTGTGTATGTTTGATGAGATGCGAGTCTCAAAACTCCAATAGGTTGTAAAAAACCAGGGTTCGAATCCTACGCGTCCTTGACTTCCTCAAGACCTTCTAAATATTTTGCCTCAAACTCTGTCAGGTTTCCAGTGACACAAGACCAATAAAATGGCATAGTACTGGTAAGCTAGTTACCGGCAAGAATCAAAATCCTAAGCCCTAAGTCCTCAGTAGACCTACCAGCATAGGCGGTAGAAGGCTTTTTGAATACCATCGCTGGAAGAGCTCTGTGGAATGGGGGGTTATAGTTTTTTTTCCACAGTTTGTTTTGAAGATTTCTGTACATGTGAGAGTCAGAAATCTGGTGATTATTTTTTTGTCTTAGTAGGTTGAGTTTGATTTTTGGGTTTTAGTTTGTAGTATATAAAACCCAAATCATTTTATAAAGAGAAAAAATATTATAATTCAATATGATTTCAGGTAAAAGGTATAAGCTTTCTCTAGAAGTTGCAGATGCAAATCCTCATGAAGAAAAGTTGATTCTTTTTACTCTGTTTCATGATTTTCTAATGGAGGCAATATATACAGAACCTTAAAAATTCTCCAAGAAATGTGACATTTAGACCACATGAGGCAATGCTTGGTTCTGGGTTATACGTATATTCTATTTGGAATCAAACTGACAAAGGCACTGTTATGATAGACACCAAAAACTACATCTTGTTGAGATATGTTGAGATATGAAGTTACACATCCAACTCAGAATCTTTAATTACATCTTATTGGGTTTATAAAATCTTCATGAAATTGGTTTGAATTGGACTTGTCATACATGTGTACCCAGAGTGAATCAGAATTGTTCGAACCAAACGGAAGTATAAAAGATACTAAACTTAGTTTCAAGAGTGAATTTATTTTCTTCTTCAATGATTAAAACAAAGTGCAAAAAATGAATATCTGAAGGCATATTAGAAAAAGTATAACTTAGTCTCTCTTTATCTTCTATTTCATCAAACATTTGCAGCCACACTGATGATTAGGGAGTTTGAAAGCTTCTCTGTGCCTTCCATTATTGAGAAGGTATTTTCCATATCCAATCACCTATTATTTTTTAATGCCAATGTTTCTTTTAAATCAGGACCCAATGTCCATGTGCCTATATTGATTTCGAGTCAATATAAAATCATGGTTAGAGTAGGATAGCTATTGTGAATTGCATTGTATATATAATGTGTTCAACTTGTGTACACTTGAGGTTTATAATGACATAATTTTACTAATTTCTTGTTTTTGTAACTATATCAATGTGCTCAAGAAATACGAGTTTTTGAAATTTCAATTTGACTTCAATTAGTTTTGATGAATTTCAAATGGCAGTGTTTCCTGGATTGAATCGACTTGAACAAATTCTAGAATGTTGAATCTCCAAGCCAATCCGATTTTTAAAAACTTGAGATTTATATTTCCTCCTAGCAAATTTATTCCATTTGTAAGAATTTTCCTTGGGACAAAATTCACCCAAGACCAAGGAACTCAGGCACAAGCACAAAAGTAGACCAAAAGAGTATGATCAGAATGATAATATAATATTCATTCAATATGTATGTAAGTACACTAGGAGTGCTTGTATATAAAGGCCTGTAGAATGCTTCTAGAATGCATAAGAATCAACAACATTATAAGTCATACAACCAGGCACATGTCCACCAGATATGGGTTATCCTCCATTAAGCACAGGAGTAAGTGCAATGATGAGAGGATAAGCCTACAAAGGTGTAACATGCAAAATAATGTTGTAGACACCATATACTAAATTAGGAGTGTGAATAACTGAATTGTCTACATGACAACTCAATTAATTATGCAAACTCCAGTGTTGTAGACACCATGTGTTGAATTAGAGTTGCTTACTCTAGTGTTGTCAACATGACAACTCATAAGAGTACACAAACTCCTATGTGTCTCACCTAAGAAATAATAAAATAATGCATTAATCTAAGTAAACTTAAGTATAGTGTAAATAGCAAATACTTATTTACACCAACACCTCCCCTTAAGTGCAACTTAGGGGAATGCACTTAAGCTTATGAAAGCTAGGATGAAATGCATAATGGGTCCCAACTACTAGGCCATGTTAGGTACCCATGTACATAATGAAATACAATCTCTCATAAAGCGGAGAAAGAGGGAAAACCTCATAGGAGAAACCCTCTCTCAAAAAGAGAGATGAAAAACAAGATGCATAGATGGATGGAGTAATCAAAACCCCCCCATTACAACATACATCAAGTATATACAATAGAGAAATGTGAGAAGACCACAATCCCAAAAGAGGAAAAGGTCCCCCCCACAAGAGAGAAGAAGAAGAGAGACAAGGTAGTCCCCCCTCCCAAATGTAGAGTGTCGTTCAGTGATAGCCGCTCCAATGTAGAAGTTGATCCAAGACTGTTGAATAATGTTCCTCCCCTTTGGAAGAAGCAATATCATAGGTACATAAGAGATGCTTCCCCTATGTGGAGAAAGAATCTCAATGATTAATGATGCCTTTGAAACTTGTTCAACTGTCCCTGTGTCGATACTAAGTGTTGCCCCTTCCAATGTTGCTGAAAAGAACATTGTTGGATCTAGCAAGGATGGATGTAGAACCTATCCTAAAGAATCTATTGTCTCCTCAAACGATAAAGAGACCTCCTGCAACTATTGTACATAAGTATCCACAATCACATCAACCTGTGAAGATCGATCATGTAGAGAATGGACATGAGGGTCAGAGTGAGCCCTCACAACAATTGAAGAAGGGTCTTCTCCATCAAAGGAAAGATGTTTATCATCAATACTATCTCCCAAATCTGTGATGTGTGACTCCATGAATAAACCTATAATGTTTGCCAAGAAGTCATCCACTGATGTTGGAGCTAGAAGACTAGGTGTATCCTGTTGTGCTGGACCTATCACTGTGAAAATATATGCATGTGAAATATGCTGATGTCGTGACCTCTCGCTGCAACTAGCAATAGAACCCCACTTATCTAAATCTGTTGAAGCACTATCGTTGGTGTCACTATTAGTTTCCACAATGTATGAAGTGCGAAAAGGATGAAAAGCGTATCGAACAGCTATGTGAAGAGAAATTCCCCAAGCTTTGATACCATGTAAGAATTTTCCTTAGGAAAAAATTCACCCAGGACCAAGGAACTCAAGCACAAGCACAATAGTAGAGAAAAAGAGTATAATTAGAATGATGATATAATATTCATTCAATATGTATGTAAGTACACTATGAGTGCCTATATGTAAAGGCCTCTAGAATGCATGAGAACCAACAATATGATAAGTCATACAACCAGACAAATGTCCACCAGATATGGGTTATCCTTCATTAAGCACATGAGTAAGTGCAATGATGAGAGGACAAGCCTACAAAGGTGTAAAATGAAAAATAATGTTGTGGACACCATGTGCTAAATTAGGAGTGCGAATAATTATGTTGTCTACATGAAAACTTAGTTAATTATGCAAACTCCAATGTTGTAGACACCATGTGCTGAATTAGAGTTGCTTACTCCAGTGTTGTCAACATGACAACTCATAAGAGTACACAAACTCCTAAGTGTCTCACCTAAGAAATAATAAAACAATGTATAATAATAAAATAATGCATTAAACTAAGTAAACTTAAGTGTAAATAGTAAATACTTATTTAACCAACACCATTCATACAACAACGATCGTTCTAGCTCCTCCATTGAAAATCTTAGAGGATGTTGGATAGATTTGTTAAACATTTAAGGAGATTCTATACTCCTTTGAAATCCATGTAGATAAAATAAAGAAACATGAAAGGTTAATTAGGAATGCAAATGAAAAGTGTAGATCAACAAGACACATAAACATAGAGTTTCTTGTGGTTCACCACAAATCATGGCTACGCCCACTCTAAGAGTACAGGAATATTATTGAATGAAAAAGTGATTTTTCAAATGGATCCAATTAGCATTTATAGATCACAAGTGATCAACTAAAGAGACATAATATATTGGAGGGAAAAGCTCAAGAGACAGTTGGTCTTCACATACTTAATAATCTCCCACCTGAAGACAAAAGATGCATCAACTGATCACCCATTCCCCTACTTTACATGTTGACCTACTTCTTTTTAACAAGGTTAAGAGAAGTCAGGGCACATTAAAACTTCTCGTTGGAAACAACCTTCATCAACATGTTTGCCGGATTGATCTTTGTATCAATTTGGAAACCTTTAATTTTCCTTCTTCTACCACATAGCGAACATAGTAAGCATGCTTGTCAATATGTTTAGAGCGTTGTTGAGAGGAATGATTATGAGTCATAAAAATTGCACTCTGACTACCAAAAAATAAAACATAATACTCTTGTTGCCAATGTAGATCATTGAACAAGTATTGCAACCAAATCATCTCTCTAGCACCTTCCGAAAGAGCCAAATATTCGACTTCAGCAAAAGAAAGAGAAACACAATGTTGAAGCCTTGAGGCTAAACTTATGGAAGCGCAACAAATGTGAAAACATAACCAGTAGTAGACTTGCATCTTGATCTCCGACAAGATCTGAATCATTGAATCCTTGCAATTGGGCATGATTTCTACCAAAACATAATGCATAATCAAAAGTGTACTTGAGATACCACAATATCCACTTGACTACTTCCCAATGAGGCTTCTCGGGGTCACTCATGAATCTACTAACTACTCCCACCACATGAGTAATGTCGGGATGAATAGAAACCATAGCATACATTCTACTACCAACTGCTAATATATAAGTAATGTTATTCATAAATTCCTTCTCTTCTTTTGTTTTGGGATATGAATCAAAAGTTAGGTGAAAGTGAGGAGCAAGAGGAATAGGAACATGTTTTGCTTCAACCATACCAAACCACTCTACAACTTTGTCAATGTATGATTTTTGTGACAAAGTAAGCACCTTCTTTTGTCTATCTCTAGTGTTAGTCATTCCAAGAATCTTTTTGGCAGCCCCTAAATCTTTCATGGAAAACAGAGAGGCTAACTCTTGCTTTAACTTGCTAACTATATGAGGAGAAGAACCAACAACTAACATGTCATCAACATAGAGTAGAAGAATTAAAAACTCACCATTAGGAAGTCTTTTTGCAAAAAGAGGGGTAAAAATTTATTAAGACAGCAAGGAATACAACAAGGAGAGCTCAACAAGGAGCTCGATCCTGAGCAACAAGATCATCAAATTCTTGCACCATCTCAAAGGACAGTTGCCTCCTATCCCTAATATTCCAACCCGGATCATGACTAGAAGCCCATTTGGCTAAACAATCAGCAATTCTATTCCATTCACGAGGAATATACATGAACCTAATGAACTGAAAAGAGGAAGAGAAGAAAAGAATCTGCTTAACAACAGTGGCCAGCTGCCAACTAACATCCTCAAGCTCTTGCAAAGAAAGCATGTTCACCACCACCTGGGAATCAGACTCACAAATAATCTTACTCCATCCCCGCAAGCAACATTGTTCCACAGCATATAAAATAGCCTGAGCTTCTATGAGATTGTTAGTATAATCACCCTTATGAACTGAGAAGAAAAATTTAACATCCCCAGAACTACAACGAGCCACTCCGCCAATACCAGTCGGACCAGGATTCTCGCGGGAAGAACCATCAGTGTTAATTTTTAGAACTCCACAGGGAGGAGGAGTCCAGTGCCCATCCCGGTTAACCCGACCCTTCCTCTGATGGTGAAGCTGCCTGGACATAGAAGGAAACCTATGAGCTGCAACCCTATCCTACAGATGAAAATTGAGGCAATTACAGATAGCAAGATCAACCGGATCCATACCCCCATCAAGCTCACACTTCACAAGAATAGTTTCCTGAAGAGAATATGATATTTTCCACCAAAGATGCAAAACACCAAGCCAAACATCTTGGAATATGCGACGATTCCTCTCCAACCAGATATGCCAAAGCATGAAAGATGGGCCAGCAATCCAAGCAGCATGGAGAGAAGAAGACTTGGAGGGAGCACTACCCAAGCGGGCCCAGAACTCAGGCAAAGAGGAAGCATGCCGACAAGAGCAACCCCAAGCGCTCCACCAAAGGTGCCATATCTGAGTAGAATAAGAGCAATGGAAGAACAGATGGGAGACAGACTCCTCTCCATTACCACACAAAACACAATAAGAGGGGCCCTGAAATCCACGTTTACAAAGATTATCCCAGGTAAGACAACGGTTGTGAGCCACTAGCCACATGAAAAAATTGCACTTGGACCAAGAAACTTTATTCCAAACTTGCTTCCACCAAGGGACCTCAGCATCCCCAAATAATTGTCTAGTTATCTCCTGATACCCAGCAGAGACATGATATTTACCATACAAGGTACCGCCCCAAGCCAAAACATCTGGACCAAGCAAAGAAGAACACTCTCTAGAGGCCAGAATTTGAGAAAGCTCCTGACGATCCATGTCTGTACCTCCAGGAGGCCAATCAGAAGAATGCTTCCATCTGTAACCAACAACAGGTCCCAATTGATAAGGAGTCTTGTAATGAGCCACTTTATCCCATCCAGCGGCAAGAAAAGAGTCACAAAGAGGCTGAAGATGAGGGTATATGGATAAAATGGAAGGGAATCCATCCCAAGCATCAGACCAAAACAAAGCCTGAGAACCTCCATTACATATCCAGAACAGACCCCTCTTCACCAACATCGCACCTGTCTTCAAAGTATGCCAAACCATTGAGCCATGACCTTCAAGAGGAAGTGCGGAAACAGAGCAAGGATCAGCACTGTGAAAATATTTATGAGTAATAATACGAGCCCAAAGTTGATGTTGTCCAGAGCACCATCGCCAATAAATTTTAGCAGCCAAAGCTTGACTACTCAATAGAGCAGATCGAAGACCAAGACCACTCTCCTTTTTAAGCCTACAAACAGTTGCCCAATTAACCAAGCTCCATTTAGTACTATGCAAATTACCACTCCAAAGGAATTGTCGAGAAAGAGCATCAAACTCCTTGAGAAAGTAAATAGGTGCAGCGTGAACCATGCTTCTATAAGTAGGAAGAGCTTGGATAACAGCTTGAAGAAGAGTAACCCGGGCAACAGTAGAAAGCCATCTATGAGTCCAATGATTTACCTTATCCTGAAGCTTGGTAATCAAATTTTGCCAGAAGAGATGTGGCTGCCTGGAAAAAGCAATAGAAATGCCAAGATAAGTCAAAGGAAGTGAACCTATTTGAAACCGTAGGATACCAACAATCCTGTGCTGAATAGAATCAGGAGTGTTAAAAAAGTAAATGAAAGATTTGTGCTCATTAACTTTCTGGCCTGAAGCTGCCAAATAAACGTCCAAAGCATGTCGAAAGGCTTCAGCTTCCTTGATTCTAGCAAGACCGGCAAGAGCATAATCATCAACAAATTGAAGATGGGAAAGAGAAGGTAAGCCATTACCCCACCGCCAGCCTTGAATAGAATTCTGGGACACCTGATGCTTAATGAATCTGCCCAAGCCTTCATCCATGATGATGAATAGATATGGGGAGAGAGGGTCACCTTGGTGGAGGCCTTTAGAAGCACCAAATAGTTGAGAAGGTTGACCATTAATAAGAACAGAAAAAGAGGTAGAAGTAACACAACTCATAATCCAACTCACCCAGTCAGAGCTAAATCCAAAAGAAAGAAGAATACTCCTTAAGAAGCTCCATTTAACTCTATCATAGGCCTTAGCCATATCCAGCTTAACAAACATGGCTCTCTCCCTTGAAGTAGCCATAGAGTGAATAGCCTCAGTAGCAATAACCACCCCATCCAAAATTTGTCTGCCAGCAACAAAACCACCTTGTTCTTCTGAGATAATAATGGGAAGCCACCTTTTCAGTCTCTCAGCAATCAACTTAGTAATAACTTTGTAAACCACATTACATAAGGCAATTGGTCTAAAAAACTCCAATTGATTAGCACCCTCTCTCTTAGGAATAAGAGTCAAGAATGTAGAGTTCAAAGGTCGAAGCATCTGCTTGCTAGCATAGGATTCTTTAACCACCTCCAACAAATCATGATTAATGATGTCCCAAAATTCCTGAAAGAATTCAACTGGAAAGCCATCAGGACCAGGAGCCTTCCCCTTAGGCATGCCAAAGACCACCTCCTCCAGCTCTTCCAAAGAGATAGGACGCATGAGATAATCATTCATTTCCTAAGTGATAAGGGAAGGAATACAGGACAAAATAATATTTTCTTCATTATCAGCAGGAGGAAAGTCCTCAGAGAAGAGGGTAGAGAAGTACAAAATAGCCTCCTGGAACAAAGCTGGCAAGGAATTCAGTTGGATACCTTGAGAATTAACCAAAGAAGAGATAGTGTTCTGATTCCGATGAGATTGCACTGTTTTATGGAAAAAGGCAGTGTTTTATGAACCGATCAAATTTAATGTACCACTACCTTGGAGCTTGCTTAAACCCACACAAACTTCGCTTTAGCTGGCAATAGAGATGCTCTTTTCCTCTTTGAACAAAGTCTTTAGGCTTTTCCATGTACAATTCTTCATTGATGTCACCATGTAGAAAAGTCGTCTTGACATCAAGCTATTCTAGTTAAAGATTCCAAATGGCTACTGTAATACCTCAAAATTGGCTCATTACCATTATACCAATTCTGGTCTATTTCTGATCAATCCTAAGTCCTATTTCACTAGGCAAATTCTTATTCTGCTACTCGCTACTTGACTTAAATGTCAGATCCAGAAAACCCTAATCTGCATTCATCATGCTTATTATTTAATTCCTATAGTATTTACTCATATTAGTTACATTAAACTTATTGATTAATATTTAATTTAATTAATAAGAATCTATACTTAAATTAAATTAAATTATCTCCTAAGGCTAATGTACTATGGAATTAAATTTATTTAATTTAATAAATATGCCTATTTTAATTAATTAAACAAAATTATTTAATTAAATGGAGAACTTACTTCTAATTAATTAAATAAAGTTATTTAATTAAATGGGAAGTCATTCCTAATTAATTAAATGAAGTTATTTAATTAAATAAGAAAAGTGTCTCTAATTAATTAAATAGAATTATTTAATTAAATGAAAAAGGTAATTATGAGAACATATCTCATTTTATTAAATTAAATTATATCCTAAGACTAATGTACTATGGGATTAAATTTATGTAATTTAATAAATATGCCTATTTTAATTAATTAAACGAAATTATTTAATTAAATGGAGAACTTACTTCTAATTAATTAAACAAAATTATTTAATTAAATGGGAAGTCATTCCTAATTAATTAAATGAAGTTATTTAATTAAATAAGAAAAGTGCCTCTAATTAATTAAATAGAATTATTTAACTAAATGAAAAAGGTAATTATGAGAACATATCTCATTTTATTAAATTAAATATCTCACCAAAATCTCTCTTTAATTCAAAAAAGGAAAATTTCCAGTTCACTGTTGATCAAAAAGGAATTAAATCAATTAACTCCTTATTCTACTCAAATTAAATCAGTTAACTCCTTTTTCTACTCAAATTAAATCAGTTAACTCCTTAATCTACTCAAATTAAATCAGTTAACTCCCTTTAATTTGAAAATCTTCCTTTATGACTGAAGTTCACCTTTAATCTTGATTGTTGATTGAAATCGATCTCAACCGTTGATGGATTCCAGGAAAGTCTATTTAAGAGACCCTCATCTCTTCATTTTGGGAGAGGTTGAATGAGAATTTGCATCGAATTGCTACTGGATTGTGCATTCATTTGAACTCCTTATTTTCATAAGATTTTCATTGTTAGTTTAATTCTCATATAGATTTAATATGCATACATTTTAGCATAGCTTTCTTTTACATGTTCTTAGATTAAACGTGCATACTCCATTTTAGATTAATCTGCATTCTCATATAGATTAGTCGCATTCTCTTTCAAATCCTTCGTTCATAGAGGGTCTGGTTGCTTAAACACCTCGAATTTGAGGATATCTAACAAGCAATTCCCTTTAGATAGAAGGCAACAGGTCGCTTTGTCGGCTGATTTTCAGATGAACAATCCAATGTTCATTCCGGGATGAATCCACATATAATGACCATGTTGAAGTGTGTGTGTTAGCAGAGGCCACATATTCACGCATATAGCTACCAATCCCAAAACAACCCGGATTGTAATCATCTGCACAACTGGTGAGAAAATCTCTACAAAGTCTATTCCTTTTTTCTAAGAATACCCTTTGACAACCAACCGAGCACGAGACCTCTTTCTTTCACCATCTTCCTCTTTCACTTTATATACCCAACAATTTTTAAGAGCTTTATGGTTGGGTAGAAGCAGTACTAAATCCCAAGTTTTATTGGCTTTAAGAGAATTCATCTCTTCTTCCATCACGATCATCCACTAATTTTTATCAGTACTTATGTATGCATCTTTAAAATTAACTGGTTCAATCTAATCAAAGATTAAAATCTTAGGCTCTGCCTCCTCAGGGTAAAGCAATTCATAGTCTAAATATTTTGTAGGCATTCTTCTCTATCTTGTAGACCGCCTTAGTTCCTGAATGTGTTCTTCATTTTGAGAATTGCTTCTTAGCAATTCATAATCACTGCCTTTTGAAGATGTGCATGTCCTCTATTGAATTCGATGGCTAGAGGTATCCATCGAATCACCTAGATTATGTGGGACCTGTGATGAATAGAAGTGCCATGGTATGTATTTGGATGCATATCTCCAATTGGACAACCAATGTCATTTTTTAGCCCCTGCTCTGCTTGATCACATTGATCATCTATATGAGCAAGACATAAATCATTTTTATCGCAAATCCTTGGCGTGAGTACCGCAGATACGTGTTGGATCCCACAGGTTTTTCTTTGACTAGGTGCGGACATGATAATGTCATGAGGATACCCAACTAGTTCACTATACCACTCATGCTGCTTGCTACCATCCAAACTATAAGTGTGAGGCATATATCCTTTTGAAAAACTATTATGTTCAACAATTTTGATTTGCTTTGTCAGATGTCATGGACTAGTTAGTGTATATGAGAAATATGTTAGCAAGAAACACTAATCTATTAAGAGAACAAAGCATTAACTAGCATAAAAATCATAACAATATATGAGAGACAAAGTGAAACCCTCAAATGAGAATATGAGCCATAGAATGGCTCTCCCAATGAGGATGGTCACTTGATTTAGAGATGAGTCTATTTGATAAGATTTGGGATGTATGCTCAAACTTTCTCTATGCTTCAATGGTGAGGATGAGTAAATGGAAAATTGGTAGCTTTGTGAGCTCTCAATTTGGCATTATAAGGGTATGGTTGATGGTTGTTGATTCTTAAACTAGCATTATAACTTTGGCTTAAAGGTTGTGATGAAATGGCTTGGGAGGGGATTCAATTTATAGGCTAAGGGCTTGAGGGATGGAGGGTTAAGATGTAAGGATGGGGAAATGGTTAAGGAGGGTTGAGATTGCATGAGAGGAGAGCACATGGATTGTGCTTCCTTACAGCCAATCAGGGAGTGACACATGTTACAGGGTGAGTGGGTGGAGGAAAGGGCAATGCTGAGTCAACAAAGGAGGCTCAAGGGATAATATCTTCATAAATACCCTTCATTATGGCTTATAAGAGCTTGTAAGAGTCTTTATTGCCTTTGTAAGAGCATTCATTGTTGGGTGGTTGGGATATTTTGGAGGGAGTTGAGATTGTTGACTTTGCTTGGCCTAGGAAAGTCTTAAGCTTACTTAGGAAATGTGACAAGTTTAGGAGGTGGATTAGGCTTGGGTTTAGGATTAGATTAGGGATGTTAGAGATTTGCAAGTGGATGGCATTCATGAGGGTGGGTGAGTTAGTAGCTAAGCTTGGTTAGTATGGGTGGATGGGGTGGATTAGGCTAAAAAGAGGGTTTAGGGATAAGTTAGGGGCTTATTAGATTTGAGGGTTTTATTTATCAAATAGATTTATTTTATAAATGGGGATTTTGGAATTAGATAGAAGAATAGGATTAATTGATAAATAATAGGTTATTTGATTTATCAATTAGGACTATAGATAATTAATTAAATTAATCAGCTAGAGGATGGCAAAAGGATTAATTAAATAGAAATTTAATTAATGATGCCTTTAGAGATAACTAAATAGGATTACCAAAGTGGTGTGATCAAATTTAGGTGTCTACAGTTAGGCCATGGGTGGAGACGTATTGTCTCTCGCACTCTATTGTTGTTTGGTGAAGACCAGTATGATTGGAACCTGAAACTTGTGAAGGAGGAGCCCACGTGCTTTGTCCACCATGCCACTCGTGCTCCTTATTATGAGGTTGAGAAAGATGTCTGACCATAATCAGATCCCCACCACTCCCAAGTTCATTGTCGAGACTTCTCTCCAATAGATGCATGGAACATTCAATGGTGAAGGAGATGCATCATTGTCTATCCCAATAACTCCTTGGTTTTCATTAGCAGGACCAAAAATGTGATCCACCTATCATGTGGAGTAGTTTGAAACTGATGTGGTAGGATAATCTACAATTTGGTCATTATGACTCGCAGTAGGTAAGGTTATATCAAAACATTGTCCCTCCATTTGCTCACAAGTTGTTGAGCAATTTATGTGAGAAATAGGTTGTGTCTGTATTGATGGAAGAGTATGAGAAGAAGATTATGTGGTATTTTGGTATGATTTACTCTTTGTATTGTATGATGACATAATAGGAAATGGAGCTAAAATAGAGGCAGGAGTAGAGACCGTAGTTTGAGACTAAGAGTTTACTGAAGAAGTGTTTTTACTAAAATGAGACATAGGAACAAAGTCTTCAGTAACTCCTTCGTGTGGTGCTGATTGAAGAGACGAAAACTTTTTCTCATTAAAGACCAAATCTCTACTCTGCACAATTTTCTTTGTAACAGGATCCCATAATTGAAATCCAAACTGATCTTCAACATAGTCCATGAAGATACACTGTTGTGATTTTAAATCCAGCTTGCTCCTTTTTTCTTTAGGAACATGAAAAAATGCTTGACACCCAAACACTCAAAGATGTGAGTAGGAAATCCTTCTACCCAACCATTCCTCTTCCAGAATTTCAAAGTCCAAACAAGATGAAGGACTTTGATTAATCAAATACACTATTGTATTGTAGGCCTATGCCTAGAACTATTTGCCTAAATCGGCATTAGATAGCATGCATCAAACTTTCTCAAGAATGGTTCGATTTAACTTTTCCACTACCCCATTTTCTTGAGGGGTGAATGGCACAACTTTCACCTGTCAAATACCTTGATTTGCACAAAAGTTATCAAATTCCATTGAATAGAATTCACCTTTTTTATCTGATTTTAAACATTTTATTTTGTGCCTGCTTTGACTTTCAACAAGAGGTTTAAAAACTTTAAATTTTGAGAAAAAATTAGACTTTCCAAAAATCATATAAACCCAAACCTTTCTAGTACAATAATCAAGAAGGGAAACAAAGTAATTTGTGCCTCCATAAGAGGTTACCTTTGTGGGACTGAAGATATCCGAGTGCACTAACTCCAATGGTGTTGTCTTCTTTTCATGGTCATTCTTCAAAAATCTCACACATTTTTGTTTCCCATGATGACAATGCTCACAAAATTCTAGATCTGTTGATTGGAGACCCGAAATTTGATCTTGATTAAGCATAACCTCTAGCCCCTTTTTTCTCATGTGGCCTAATCTTTGATGCCAAAGTGTGGCATCGTTGTCTGTAACAGTCATCGCAGCTCCCACCTCATCACTAGTTTCTGCAACATATAGGCTGCCAACTTTATCCTTTTGGCAATAACCATGGAACCCTTGGTAATTTTCCATGTGTCTGTGAGAAGTGTAAGAAAACCTTGAGCATATAACTGACTGCCGAAAATCAAATTCTTTTTTAATTTGGGAACATACCTAACATACTTAAGCAATAATTGAGTACCTCCTATTGATAACAAAATATCACCCTTTCTTACAATTTCACAAGCTTTGTTATCACCCAAATAGACATTCCCAAATTTACCTTCCTTGTAGTTTGTGCAGGCTTTTCTACAAGAAGATGCATGAAATGAAGCCCCAGAGTCAATTACCCATGAATTTGAAGTTGTGTCACTTGTCGCAAGAACCAAAATACCATCATCCTTATCATGAATGATGTTTGCTCCGCTGTCCAAAACCTTTTCTTGAGCCCTTTTAATTTTCTATAGTCCTTTTTAACATGACCAACCTTTCCACAAAACCAACAACTGTTTTGTCTACCCCGGGACTGTGATCTTCTAGCTGATTGTGACCTTTGATTGTTATTATTTATGCCTCTATGTTGAGCTCTTCCTCTATTTTCTGTGCTAACCATCATTAGAGCATCGCCAAATGAAGACTCTTTGTTGGTTCTCTTCATGTCTTCACTAAGCAAAGTAGCAACTACCTCATCATAGACCAACTTGTTTTTTTAGGTAATGTAAGTGTTGATCGATGTTACTACACCATACCAACTATCCGATAAGGAGCACAATAAGATGACTACCTTATTTTTGTCATCAAAGAGTATTCAACTCATTTATGTGATTCAACATCACTCTTTCGTCCTTCATCTTTAACTTGTAAATCTTCTTCATGATAAAAAAATTATTTGTAGCAGACGTTGTCTTGTACATAATTTAAAGCTTGTTCCATACGTCCTTTGTTGTCATTTCATTGTTTACATTGAACAAGATGTTCTGAGATAGTGAGAGAAAAATCTCTGCCATTGTCTTTTCATTAGTTTGATTCCAAGTCTCATCTGTCATGGAGGTTATCTTTTTTTGCTTTACCTCTAATTGTTATTGCAAGATCATGTTTGACTAATAATGATCACATATGTACCTTCCATAGACCGAAATTCTTTCCTGAGAATTTGTGCACTCTTGATTCCTCCATGATTTTGAAATTCGATCACCAAAATTGATCTTAGGCTTTGATACCAATTGAAAGGTTAATTAAGAATGCAAATGAAAAGTGCATATCAACAAGACACATAAACACAAAGTTTTTCGTGGTTCACCACAAATCATGGCTACGTCCACATTGAGAGCAGAGGAATATTATTGAATATAAAAGTGAGTTTACAAATGGATGCAATCAACATTTATAGATCACAAGTAATCAACTGAAGAGACATAATATATTGGAGGGAACAACCCAAGAGACTGTTGGTCTTCACAGACTTAACACAATGATCATGCGCTTCTACAGTTCAAACAACCTGAGAAACCTAACCTTAATCAATTTAAAGTGATTACATGTGTTTCCTCTAAAAGAAGCAGCACATGTACAAACCCTACCCACAACGCTTCCTCTGAAAGAAGCAGTTGAGAAAATGCTAACTTCAATGTTTTCTCTAAATGAAGGAGTGACTGCACAGAGACTCGTTACATCATTTCAATGAAGGCTAAGAAAACCTACACATAACCTCTACAACCCTCTAACAACTCGAGAAATTACACTCACATAGTGACCAAAGCATCTGCGACTAGCATGGAAATCTAATGTCTTATGAGCCAAACTTACTTGAACAAATTTGGGCATCTGCGAGAAGATGATTAAGTAGAAACCATTGTTTGTCATGAAAGTAGATGGAAAAAATAATTCCAGATGCTTTTTAAGTGTTGAATGACTTTTAGTATTGCTGAACAACAAGGTTGTCTTCCTTTTTTTATCTCTACTATATGCAACATATTGTGTGTGAGCCCAAAATAATAGTGCATAAAAAATACTCAAATCTTTATTATCATGTTAAAATGCACAATTTTGTTTGTTAATTAATTAAACTTAAAAACACATGATATTGGAGAATATTGTTAAATGCAATTCTAATCAATAAAAAAATGTAGATGTGTGTTATTTTCTTTTGATGGATCACTAAGTTAACCATACTATTGATTCAATACCATCACATCAAACAAGACAATTTAAGATTTAATAAAATTTCAATTAGTACATAGACACTTGTACATTGTAGACAATTTATGATTTTATAGAATTCCAATTAGTACATAGGCACTACATTTGTATATTATATGATAAGTTCAAAGGCTCTTTTTTAACTTATTAGTTCTCAAGCTTTTCTACTATATTTTATATAACGATTAATATATTCAATCAAATATATAATATGAATAAACATTAATAGCTTTTAACTTTTAAAATGAAATGTTATGTAAATAAAAATTATAAATAAGATTTTTAGCTCCTAAATAATTGAAATTCTATGTAAGAATTCCTATAAAATATTATAGCTCTTGTGATAATCATATTTTTAAAAATAAAAATAAAAATATTTCATATTATGTCAAATTACTTTAAATATTTTTTTTAATAAATTATAAATCCCAAAGCTATTGTTTCATCACTAAATACTTTTATAAAAAATAAAACATTTTCATATTCTAAATCATGAAGGCAAGAACTCTAGCTTTCCAAGAGCTCTTATTTTTATTAGTCCCGGAAGAACCTTAATTAAATTTTGCAATTAAAAAATCTGTATCCTAAACTTCTAACAAAGGATGTTGCTATTTTATTTTAAAATTAATTTCCCATTTTTTGATTAGCAACTTACAATTTTTCTTGGGGAGTTTAGCTTTTTTTAAACTCATAAAATAGATAAAAATAAATAAAGATTGGGATAAGTATCAATTATTACACTAAATGATATGTTTGCATAATTTTAGAAAGCTTTTAAATATTTAGAAAAAGGTATATGGATAAAAATAACTCTGTGAATGTAAAAAATCAACAACATTTTGGTATATATATATCTTAGGAGAATAAATGTACATTTTGAAACAGTAGTAATAATAATAATAAAATGTTATATGTTAATCATAAATGTAAGAGTAAATCTAATTCAACACAACCCTAACCCTATATTAATTTACGCTTGACCCAAACTAAAATGAGCCCTAAACAAATTTTACATAAGTATAACATGCAAACTCTTAGAACTGGATTGTAAACTAAAGTGTTTGGTTTAGTTCCATAAATTTAAAATTTAAAGACTATTTATCATTTACACAATCTTTTATATGTATTTATGATTTCTTAAACAATTGTATACAATCGAAATGCATCATCTAACTATGCTTTAGCAATAGGTAGGGACTTGAAGCTCTACTAAAGGTCTTGTTTATTTAAATTTTTTAGTGGTAATATTTATATTAATAATATATTTGTAATATTAATATATTATATTTGATATAATTATATTTGTCTTTTAATATATAATCTCTTTCTTATTATCTTAATTATTAAAAATATAATTATCTTATTAATTTATATGATTATTTATTTGCATCATTGATTAATCTCTTGAATATGATTTCCTAATATATCCTATCATTATGTTCTTATATTTTTTATTATTATATAAGTACTATATTATATTAATTATGGAATGATTAATTTTAATTATTTATTGTTAATTTTAGAATAGGGAACATTACATCATACTAACAATAATTCTATTCTTTGACAATTTCATATGGGATTATTTTCACTCTAGGGTCTCTAATGTCTCCTGCTCCCGTGATTACTTTTGTCTTTGTTGGCGATGCCCTTGTAGGGTTTGAACCCATGTCTTCTGTCGCCCATTCTCTGGCAGACTATGGGGCTGGGGTTCATTCTCTGGCCAAGGCTGTGTGTTGTTCCTTTGCGACAGTTAGTGGTGTGGCTTATGCTCCTATGGTTCCTACTTGGGAGGGTCATTGATCCCCTATTGCTCTACCTCAATATGTTGTGGGAAGATCTGTTATATCTTATGCTGATGTGGCTACCTATGAGGTAGGAAGTGGGGGTCAAGCTATGAAGTTGGGGCTCCAAGCTGTTGTGCCTGTTACTGTAAGTAACCCGATTCTGATTAATCTAGAATCTGAAATAGTTGACGAGATCTCCACATATGTGGCAAACTTCTCCTATATTGCTACTATTTTTCATTTTAGGGGATTTTGGCCCTCTCTGTTGGATCTGCATGCTTGGATATCCAAATATTGAGAACCTATCATCTCAGATTTAGTTCAGATTTACCTTGTGGCAAGGGGTTTTATTATTGTGAAATTTTATATTGTTGAAAATAGAAATGTCATCCTGCGTCGTGGTTTCTCTTGGGAGGAAAGGTTCCCCTTGATGGCTAAACCTTGGTATAAGGATTTTGACCCATCAATTGAATCCTTTAATAAGATACCTCTTTGGGTAAGGTTGTTGAATCTTCCCCTTCACTTATGGTTGGATTCAGTCCTAGAGGCTATGGGGAAGGCCCTCGGGGACTTCTTGCTAATTGATATTGCATCTTCCAACATGTATCAGACGACGCATGCTCACATTCTTATGGAGATTGACATCTCCAAGGGGCTCCCTGAAATGATTAAGTTGGCCTCTCCAAATGGATCTTGGATTCAACTTATTGATTATGAGAGTATTCCCTTTAGAAACAACAAATTCCATAAGATTGGCCATCTTGTTGCGCGATGCTCCTCTGAAAAGGTTAGATCAAAGAAATCACCTTCTTGGTGGTTGGGGGTTTTGGATGATCAGTACACAGTTCAATTTTTTTCCATTGTTGGGGATGGGTTGGTAGGTTCTTCTCAGGATTCTTTGGTGGAGGATTTTGTTGTTGTCTTTGATGTTTCAAATGATGTCCCTAGGGCAGTGACCAAGAATGTTGCAGCAGTCCCTTCTTTAGATGTTTTAATTGTTGATTCAATTGTTGTCCCTCTTGCGGCTCTATCTCAAGACAGTTTTGTTGTCTATTCTATTGCTATGATCCAGACATCATATGGCGGTGGTGTTTCTTCTCATGCTACGAGGTGTTGGGGGTTGGTTGTGGAGTTGATGACCTTGTGTGGTAGAAGATTGCTAGGAAGGTGGAGGATGGATTGACAACAGTAAAAGGAAAAAATGTTAAGCCCTCCAGTCCTTCATTTGATATGCCTTTACGTTCTCAAAAGATGGGACCAAAATGTAAATCTTGAGGCTTGTTTTTGTATAAGGTTCTGGGACCTTTCAAAACCTATTGCTTGCTTGTTCTTTTAGAGGTTGTCCCTTTTTATTTGGCTCTCCTAGCCTTGTTGGCTTGTTGTTTCTTTGTATTTTGTCATGGTTCAAGACTTTTTGTCTATTTCTTTTGTAACCATGGGGTTTCAGGTGTACACTAGAAAAGGTGCACTTCTCTAAACCATTCTATCCAAGGTTCTCCATAGATTGGAAAACTCGAATGCTGACTTAGAGCTCCCTAGTCATGGATTGCAAAGGGCATACAAATGAGCATATAAGAGCTCTCAGCCAAGCCTTAGAAACATAGCCCTTGCTAGTAAACCACAAAATGGGAGATTCTTTAGACAAGAGCAAGAGTGCTATTGTCAAAGAACTCTTGGATCATGCAATGCAAAAATGAAACTATATTAGGATGAGATGTGCAATGCAAGCTATGCTAAAACGAGATGGGATTGTTACAAATCCAACTATTTGCAAAGAAATTACACTAACATGCAATATGATCTTAAGACTAATATGAAGTGGATGAAAGAATGAGACAAGAAATGAGAAGTTCTCCAAAAGCTCCAAGAAAACCTATTAGAAAACTTGCAGCATAACAATATTCAAGAGTGTGTCCTCATATGAGGAGAGAGCCCTCTTTTTAAAGAAAATTGGATGGTTGAGATCAAAAGACAATAAATGGTTAATCAAGGGTGGGGAATAATCCTTGCCTAATTTTTGACATTAAAATTTCCTTAGTCAAAATAAAAGGCTCCACTCATGGAAAATTATGCATTTTTGTAGAAAATGATTTTGTTTTGTCAAAATGGGAGGCTTCTCAACACATGGAAAATTACACTTTCATGTGAAGACAAAATATTTTCTCAAAATAGAAGGCTCTACACATGGAAAATTACACTTTCATGTGTAAACAAAATATTTTGTCAAAATAGAAGGCTCTACACATGGAAAATTACACCTTCATGTGTAGACCAAATATTTTGTCAAAATAGAGGGCTCATTTGTAGACAAAAAATGCATTTTTTTATTGATGAAATAAGAAATGTGTGGATGGATTTTTGAGAATTATATTTGAAATAAAAGGGAGCAAATTCTTTTAATCAAATATATTTTTAGAATATGATGGTCAAATTATAGGTTAAAATCAAATAAATTGATTTTACTTTATTTTTGTGATCAAACACTTGATAACATTAGCAATAAATGCTAGAAGGGGGTTTATGGTCTAGGTAACCATTTTTAGGTGATTACATCAAGTACCCTTTCAAAACCTATTTTGGTGGTAGAATTATCTGTGAGGTCACCCTAGCCACCTAATTTTGGTTGGTGACATGTTTCAGCCTTGGGTTGTTGTATCTTTTATTTAGGCTACATTGAAAATATTTTGATACCTAAAGGGTTTCAGGCACCCTTCAAAACTTGTTTTCCTTAATCAAAAACAATAATTCTTTTCATTGTCTAAACTAACTCTAGTGGGTCTTCTTGATTTATTCAATTTCTTTTTTAGGTGTTGTATATATAGTGTACATTTAGGCTTCCATGTATAGCTGAGTCTGACACATATTTAGGAGTTTATTTAATGCAACAAGCTGCTATCACCTGCTACAACTAGGGTAAAGTTATTTTAAGACTTTGATTTTTCTTATTCTCTTTAGTTGAGTATTTAATGAAGCTATTGTCATTTTCTTTTAGCAATTACATTTTTATCTCCTATCCATTTGGCTCAATTGGAATTTTTGCATCTTAAAAAAATTGACTTTTCTTATTTTGCTTTACAACTACTTAAAACAATTGTGCTTGAAATACAAAAGATATTGACAACAAGAACATAATTATTTAGGACAACTCATGTTCTACTAACTGTTTTGGAAAAGAGTATAAATAATAGTTAATCATCACGCTTAAACCATTATGAACATTCATGAACTAGATTTTTGTTTTGATTCAATTAATTTGTGTGGCTACACACATGTACTTGTGAGGAGGTGCAAAATATTTCATATTGAAGCCTGTGTGATTATCTGACATTGAGAAACTCAGATCTCACATTCTAAAAAGACAACCCTCTTTGAGTAAAAGGAAATACATGTCTAACAACATTTTGGTACAAGTAGAGAGAAGATTGAGACTCAATAGATCAACAATGGCCTAGAATTATTCTAGAACCATTTTTTGCCAAATTTCTTTATGTATGTTGAGAGAGTACAATGGATCAAATCAATTTAAAAGATGGGATGTCTAGAAATCCAAATGCTCAACTCTTGAAGGCTATTATAGGAACATGTGGCGATTTGAAGAAAGAGACTATTGTGGATACAAATAAACAAATTCTAATTTTTCAAATTTTGAAATAACTTTATTTTACTCTTGGGTGTTTCATATTAATAAAACCTATCAAAAAGAGTTGAGATTTTGACTCAAGGATGTAACCCGACATTTAGTCCTCTCTACCCTTCGAAGAAAATATTGAAATATTCTAGATTATATCATTAACAATTATGTTTCATTTTCTTGTGTTTATTTTACTTTTAAGATTATATATATCAATCTTATAGGAAAATTGTTGTTTCTTTGGCACAATTGTGATCCCTTTTTTATATGTTGCCAAATATTTGCCTATTTCTTAACATACCTTGTTCCCATGTTTCTAAACATTCATCACTCATCTGTTATGTATTATTGATAAGCACTCAAGTTCTTCAATTATTTTTCTCGTTTTGTCTCCTCTTTTAGCATTGCACCAAACACTTTTCTATTTATTTTTACCTTATTGATTTTCTTTTGATAGTAAATCTTGATTAGGATTTGGATGTTTCATTTCTTAGTTGAATTACCTTTCGACTTTGCCACATTATAGGTTCTTTTGCAATTTTCAAGATCTCTATTACTAATTTTCTAATCAAATTGCTTGATTTTTCAAGTCTTTTAGGGGTTGGATGTGTTGTTAACAAATTTATACCTTGTGGATATCTTACCTTGTTTACACTTGAAAGTCTTGTCATGATCTTGCAAAGTCAATGACCAATCAAAGATTTGAATTTATTTTAGCAAATTTGTCTTGATTGAAGCTCTTGGGAAGTACATTCACTTCATGTTAATCTCATTGAGGTTTTGACAAAGTTAGTGACAAACACTTAGTCATTATCTAGTAGAGTTAGTCGATCATCACTATGACAGAGCTACTACTTAGGCTGAGTAAATAGAGAAATCTGAGCATAAGCATTCAGACAATATATGTCGAGCTGATATGAAAAGTTAGTGTATGCCAAGCAATAGTTAATGCCAAGTCATTCAGGAGCCGAGCAATAGCACGTGTTGAGCCATTCAGAGGCGGAGTAACAACAGAGAGCACAGTTAAGGCAGAGTCTCAGAAGTCTATTGATGTCGAGCAACTAGTCATGAATATACAAGTTTGTAATGGCACAAACTCGTATGTAAACCATTTTTGGCCAACATAATCTTTAATTTGTGATATTGTGAGATAAGAACGAAGTCATATCACGTATCCCAAGGTAACCTAAGTAACCAATAAGAAAAGGGGAAGCTTTAAGCGATAATAATAATCAACTAGAGTCATTGATTATGACCTAAGATCGTCTCCAAATGCCTATTTAAAGAGGCAAACCCTAAGAGGGAGTATCAAATGCGAAGAGGGGTATCATATGCAAAGAAGAGTGAATGCGAAGAGGAAAGAAGGCATTCATGATGGAGAAGATGCTTAAGTGAAGGATCAGAGATTCAAAACCAGTTGATATGAACAAAGTCATTTGGGAAGACAAGTAGTGAAGGGTCAAAGAAGAGAAATTCGATGAAAAGGATCAAGATATAATCAACAAAGAGGAGATTTGATATCTAGCAAAAAGGTGCTAATCAAAGGATCAAGTATTGAATCATTTTGACAAGTGATACACAATAAATCTCTTAATAGAGTAGTCCTAATAGACTTGTGTAAATATCCTAACAAAGTGCTTACTTAATTGTGAGTTTAAATCCTTTCATCAAGGTAAGACCTAACAGTCTTGTAAGCCTTTAATAGGGTAGACCTTTCATAGGGTATGATCAAAACTTTGTAGCCATAATTGGCCACACTTTATTGCTACAAGAGTGAAGATTTGTGGGTGTCATCCCCACCCTAGTTTTACTTTCACCTTGGAGGGTTTCTGGGTAGCCAAAATCTTTTATGTTACGTGTTGATTTCCATTATTCTATGGTTGTGATACATAGTTAGATATTTCAATTTTTTTGATAAGTTATGAGATGGATGAATAATGAAATGTTTTAAAGTATTGATCCCCCCTCTCCAAAAAAAAAATGCTTCCTCTCAAAACTTACTTTCCCATTTATATATCCAACACTTCATGCTCTATCCCCCACCTTAACCATTTTTTCATTGCAAAGAAAAAGAAGGATAATAAAGATGAAGATAGAGCTTTCTTTGAGCTCGATGTATTCCTCCATATGCTTTAGAATTAGAGATTGACAAAATCTGGAGTAATACCAATAAAATTAATTAGAAAATTGGAAGTCTATAAAGTGTCCCAAAGTTAAGCCTCAAAATCACAACTCAAGAACTTTGTTCATTGAGGAAAACACACACTCAAGTGATTTGAGATGTGAATTCAATGGTCAAATCCCAAATGCATATGGTATTTCATTGGCCTTCCAAAAGAATTTATGTTCTTAATGTCATTACATTCTTAAAAAAATTGTTCAATCAAGCATTTGGTTAGGCGTTTCATGTAATTATGGGATTGTAAAATTTTTTATTTATTGTTGTGCAACAATAGGCATGAATTTAAATAATAATGTTTAGTTTATTATAAATAATATTTGATGAATTCAAATAAAATGTTAGTTCATAGTAGAAAACATTTGATGAATTGAAATAATAGTTTTTAGTTTATAGAAATAGTATTTTTGTTTGTAATGGGTGGTAATACAAATAGACAATAATTGAATTATTTCAAATTCATCAATTTGTCCTTCTAAGCACAAGAGATCTTGTAATCAAATGTCATAAACAATTAGTTGTAGTGAATGATCTTTGATATTTTGCTCTATATGTTTATGTTTATTGAATTTATTTTTTAAAATTATCTATACAAAATTATTAAGAAAGGAGAAGAGGCTTTCCTAATTTACTCAATGCAAATTTTAATAATTTTTTTGTAGAAAACCTTTCATTCTATTTTTTTTTTACAAACTTAATTCTACACGCTTCGACAAATGCATTCTAATCTAATACATTCACATCACCATGATGTATAGGTACTAGAATTTGTTCATTTCAGCCATATTATATCTTTCTTTCTCTCTTTCTTTCATTTTTTTTATACAACATTCTAATATCTACAATAAATATCTCTTTAATCAATGTGTGTGTGCGAGAAAGAAGTTATATTCTCACCAAGCTCTTTCATGCCTTTCTTGCCCACAAAGCAATTTAAATGCAAACATCTACCTCAAATTTTGCCCAAATTTGAGACACCATTGTCATTTGCAGCAAACATGGCTTGTTGAGAAAATGGGTCAAAGAATGATTATGAAATTAAGATGAGCCATGTGAGCTCTTGGATTTTGTCAAAGTAGTCAAAGAAACATAGATAGTTTTGAAGGCAAAGTTAAAGTTCTACTTTGAAGATGAATCATCAATCTGTGTCAAGATTGCATTTTAAAATTATTTATACAAAAAAATGTTACATTTTTAATATGATACTAGAAATTAAAGTAATATATTTTTATTTGCATATAAAATTACACTCTTTTAGCACACAACTTCTGTAATTTCTTATTGGTCTACCCCTTGCACCTCCTTTGAGTGCAAGTGCTAGTTACTTTTATTCACAGTCCAAGAGAGTGGAATAAAGTAACAAATTATTTAGCCAAATTCTTATCAAATATTGGTAAAATTGATTGTTGAAAGAAATTTTTTTTTATTTTATAAGAATATATATGTTGCCATACACAATTGGTTATACATCTTTAAGTAGGTGTTGAGTGACACTTCTAAATCATTACTTGACCCCTCTTTGCATAGCAAATTCTCATTGTTTGTAGAGTATCCCAAAACCAAAACAATAGCTTTAAACAATTAAGTTACATATATATACCATTTAGCAGCTTAGAATGCACGTAAGTAGCTATTACAGCTAGTGATACCCTTCTAGTGTCTTGCAATTTTTCTCAATACAAGTTGAATTTAGTATTTTGAATACAAGTTTTAATACTGATTTAGAGATGTAGCATTTAATACTGGTTAAAGATGTAGCATTATGTTTATAGTAGTTTATTAGCAGAGAGCAATCTTTGGGAATATTGGCCACAAAGAGCAATCTTCATTTGAGATATCAACAACTTATTTTGTAGAAAATTATTACACACTGTACTCACGGTATTATTTACATGTTGGTAAGATTTTCTGACAAGCACAGTACAGGAGAACCCTAGCACACTAAAACCTACTATTACCCAACACCTGCCAGGTCCGCACCAGGGTGACCTCCAATCATTAGAAAGGACCACAATATCAAAAAGCTACATTTTATTTTCTTACACTCTCTCATCCTGCTGTTGGATCATGGAGTATTATCTGAAATGTCAATAGTTAAAAACTTGCACACAATCTCAGTCCAGAATACAACTGAACAATTCATTGATTGTAGAAATCTTCTTTCTTCAGAGCTAGGTTTTGTTTTTTGGTTTTCAGTTATATTGATGATTAGGGATTCGTGAACAACCACCCTACACATTGGGAGGTCTGGATATACATGCAGAGTGCTGCTATTTAAAATTCAGAACATATAGCTTGCTGCATATTTCTTTCAAACTTTTTAAATGTTGAAAACTCTGTCCAAAGGGTAATATGCAATCTTGATTAGGTTCACATGTAAAAACCCATGTACTCTAGGTTGGCAAGGATGCATAGAGGAGGCTGGCTTAAGCGATTCCTTTAAACTGAAACCTGGAAGACTGTACTCTTGATGACAATAGAAGATCTCGGAGGGAATTGGTTTTCTTGGTGCGAGATCTGCCTGATTCATTCAGCAATTCCTTGAGCCTTTGTCTGTCACCTTCCACATCTGGGTGCAATGTGCCCAGCTTGCTTTCATTCACATCAAGAATCTGTTCCAACAAACTTATTGCATCATCTGTCCTGAAATCATGAAGATAAATATTGTTACAGAGCCCATCATTTTGAAATACATCTAGACACTGCTAAGACTTTCAAATGGTAATATTCCTATGCTTTAGGTCTAGTTAATGCCTTTTGCAAAGTAAGGCCTATCTAAAAATCCAAGCAGCAACTTCTTTAATCCATATCAATAGCAGAAGAAATGTGATATTTATGAACTTGTTTGGGATAAACTTACAATTTGTTATCATGACTTGAAATTTCAAAAGAACTAGAACAGTGATGATCATTCGGGTTGACAAAAATTGCAATTTAGAAAATTTCAAGGACTTCCGAGGTTGGAAAATAAAGGATAGGCCCAAAAGATCATACCATAGAATAAGAATTAAGCTTGATAAGTAGGAGATATTTTCCACAGCAAGTCAAATTGTGATATTGCTATCAGGATTCAACTGTGTAGTTTTTGAGTCAAACTCATTGACCCGTATTTCATGAGTAGTGGTTCACACAAACCCATCTCTCATGATAATAAATAGAACGCTTAGCACTCATTGGATCTAGGTGATGCTCACAAAGGTGAAACACCAGGACATCCCGGGAGGTCATCCATGAATGCTAAGCTTTGAATAAGGATACATGAATTCAAATTTGTGTATCTCTTGGGAGTTGGGAACATTTGTAATGGCAAATTTGAGGTCTTAAGTTACACCACACCTAGTAAAACTAAAAAGAAACCGATGAGCATTAAAAAAGGAAAAGAAGACAGACTGATAAAATACCTGCCCAACGCATCATATGCTCCTGCCAGGTTGCTCCTGATGGCCAAACTATCTGCATGGTGAGGGCCACACATTTCATCTAAAATGCTCTTGGCTTCTTCAAAAATTTCAGTTGCATCCCATAGTGCATCAAGTCCCACACAAGCAAGACCCATCAGATTAAGAAGCATTCCCAAGAACCAAGTCTTTCTGTGTATACCACATCTGAACTTGACCACTGCACTCTTCAAGGCCATGAAAGCTTCCTCATATTTTCCCATCACGTGGAACAAAACTCCCATCTGTGCTTCAATGGCAGCTACTTCACTCTGCTGTCCAGGAATTTTCTCCAAAATTTCAAGGGCTTGTTGAAACAAGCAAATTGAATGTTCATATTCTCCCATCGACTCAAACAATCCCGCAACTTCTGTCAAGCCAGATGCAATTTCATCAGGGAACTGGCCAACTTTTACCCTGGCATAAATCCTAAGTGCATTTTCACAGTAACTCTTTGATTCCCTGATTGTTCCTTTTTTCACACAAACCTCGGCAAGGCTTAAAGATAACGCAGCTACAATTATGCTGTCTTTACCATGTACCCACTCAAAAAATACAAGAGCTTTATTGTAGGCAGCTCCTGCTTCATCGTAGAGACCCAAAACAAGATAAGCATCACCAATGCTAGCATCTACGTTTGCAACTTCATAATCCTTTCTATTGGTTAGTAGTGAATCTCTGGCTAGAAACAGATTTTCTAATGCTTTCTCATGGTTTCCCTTTCCAGTAAGAGCAAGGACCATTAGCTTTCTATCAGAAATCACTTCTTCCGAATCTATACCACATTGTTCAATGTGAATCTTCAGAGCTTGCTCGCATAACTCCTCTGCTTCTTTGAACTGCATGGCCTGTTTAGTCCAGACATTGGCCAAATCACTCAATGAGGGCTAGATGAAAAGTAATGGATCACCCGTGAGAGTAGAACAATAACATTGACATCAAGATCGACAATTTAATTAAAAGCCAGTTGGAACGAATTCTTTAAAGATGCCATATAAACTTCATATTGGCGAAGAGAGGATTTAAAGTAGATGTTTTGGGGTAAAATAATTGTGACAGCTATAGCTAAGTTAATTGGTCATTCCAAGGTAGCTCCATCCTTTCTGTTCAAGGCAATCACATTTGATTATCTTGGCTTGGTGGACAATTTGCATGGACCAGGTGGTGTGAATAGACCATTCTGTTTCTACATTCATCTAGAATGTCGGATGAAAAGCTGCTTTTGAAAGCTTCAGAGGATTTTTGTGGTATTTTACATGGGTTTCTAATTCTAGATGATTTGCTGTTCAGTATCACGCCTAGAAAATACAGAAGAGATGTTAGATTCTGAGTCACAATAAGCAGGGAACATTTTTTTTGTTTAGATACAAGGGGGGAATTCATGAAGCTCTATTCTTCTTGATAAATGCATAGTATTCTTCTATTTGTTCATGTCATTAAGCCTCAGATTTACCTTAAAATGATAAGAACGTGAACTTGTAAATTGAACAAGCAATGAGCAAAAAATATGTTGCAGAAAAATATGCTCCAACCTCTTGGTGGGACTATAAGATATAGATTTAGAGCATCGACTCGAGCAAACAATTTTATGGTCAGTAAAACGGTCAAAAGAATCGATTGCAAACAGTCTGAAGGAAAAATTGTGGATGCCAAGGATCTAAAGAAAAAGTTACTATTGGCCTTCCCAGGGAAGTTTGCAGCCTTTAATCAACTTTACTTGAGCTCAAATAATGGCTAGAGTTTCTTAATTTATATCAGAATAGTTTTCATCAGATCCTAATCCTGCACCCTCTTCATTTTCAACGAAGGCCTTGTTTCTTCTGAAGTGGCAAATATGATATCTAGAAGAAACTATTTGCTCATGTGATATGCATCAGCCTTTTAATCTCTTGGCATTAGCTTCACCAAATCTAGTAGCAATGCCAGATTTCAAGGAGTGTACAACTCATAATATAATCTTTTCCTCACTAGGAAAATCTGTGTGTGATTGATACATAACTTGTTTTTATATGTTTGTTAATGAAAAAACATACCTGAAGGTGAGATTCTGCAATGTATAGACATGAATGGGCAACTCTGCAATCCATATCTCGTAGAAACTGCTTCTGAATTCTAAGGCCTGCATGATAAGACACTAATGCGTCCTCATATTGACCCAACATAGAATAAGTATCTCCAAGCTGCATATGCCCTGCAAATGCCCCAAATGCATGCTCAGAGCCCATCTCAGGGCTGTACATTGCTAACGACCTCTTTAATATTTGAATGGCTTCTTCATAGAATCCAAGCCTACATTTAGCGGCAGCCAAGAGATGGAGTCCCATTACAAGCTCAGGCATTGCTTTTTCATTGCTCCTTTTTTCGAAGAAAGCAACTGCTTTCAATGCATAGTCCATGGCTTTAACATCGTTCTTCTTTCCAGACATATGAAGGGAATGAGCCAACCTAAGGTAGTGATATCCAGCATATGGGCTGTCTGAATTAGATACTCTTTTGGAGCTCCCTGAGCTCAGAGTACTCTTATAACTAACGGAGCTTCTCTTTGACACATTGTTGGCCCTGGGGGAGCTCTGAAAACCAGAACCCATGTAGAATAAGATTTTCAAAATACTAATACAAAAAAAAAAGCTATGAAGAAACAACAAAAGCTAAGAATTTACTATTGCTCAGCTTTGGCTGTCAATGTCCTAGCACGTATAATCAATCATCAGATTAAATGGCTCGCCTATGGAGATAATTGCAGCCTAACAACCAACAAGTTCAGATGGGTTACCGGAAATTGTGGAATTGATTATCATATTTTTGAAAGCCACTGAGTCTCTGACGAACATGGTTGAGTATCAACTATAAAGCTTCATGTTCAAACTAGGACTGAATATCCATGGTGGGCTCAATCAATGGCCCCATCTGATCCACCGCATGGTCCCCTGGCGCCTACTGAAGACTGCATTAGTCCACCAGAATACCCACATTATAATCATTGTCTTCACATGATGGATTAAGAAGTATTATTTCATGAAAACCCATTTCATCCCAAAAGCTTATCAGCAAACTTGTGGAAGAAATCAACGAAAATTACCATAAAGTCCTACCTTTTTGAATTGGTTTGGAGGCCAATTTGATTGATATGTGTGAGGGAATCTAGGCATGTGCTCACCCGCACTTTTCATAGTATCACCGTCAAGTAAAATCAAATCAAAATCCTACACATCTGTGATATTCCCTCTGCTTCTGCTATTCTTACTTTTACTTTTTTTAAGGCTGAAAGTCTGTGGGTAATCTTCAAACCTAGGTTTCACACTTCGCGGAGAGATGAACCGAACCCACTTCACTCATTTTTCACACGTAGCTGCATTTTATATGATTTTCCATCGTTGTGGACAGGATTAAATAAACATATGCTCACGAATCAATATGTCGATGTACAGTCCTTACCTTTGAAATTGATTGGCGGATTAACAGATTTCACCAGTCATATCGTTCACCCTTTGAAAAGAAGAAGCCATGTTGGCGTCACAAACCAGTTAAGGAGGGTGGTACGAGCATCAATCAGTGAGAGCTTGCTCTAAAAGCCACAACCATTCACATCAATGGCAATTGCAGGCCCCAATTTTGCTTTCATGGAATCAAACCTTATGCATGGGTTCCAACCCACCATCAACTATGGTACACCCAGCTTTTTTGAAATATAAATGACAGATCCGGCGCCGAAACATGCAATGTGGTTATGGTGGAAAGAGGGCCCATTTAAGTTAGATAACTATGTCTCACTTTCATTAGAAGAAAAGGTCTTTTAGGACTTCTTTTTGGGTTGGACGTTTAACTTATTAAAGATTGTGTGATGTTATATAATTTTTAAAATATATTTGATTTAGAGGTAAGTATATTTATTAAAGTTTGTAAAAAACTATTTTTTTTATCAATCAATTTATGTTGGTAATTGAGAGGAGTTGGTAGCTTTAGCTTAATTATTTAAAATTTGATTTTTTTACAAAGTGAGTCTTGTTGTGATATTACTATCACGATTTAAGTGTGTGATTTTGAGTCAAACTCATTGACCCATGTTTCATGAGTAGTGATTCAACATGAATCCATCTCTCATGAGAATAAATGGAACACTTAAGCACTCATTGGATCATTGGATCTAGGTGATTTTTTGACGAGGTGAGTCTTCTTATAACTTTAAGGTGATCGATCCAATTCAAATTAGTCAACCATTGAATAATTTGGGAAAGAGAGAATCTATTTCTAGACTTGTATGGAACAAGAGCTTTGCAAATTGTAGTCATCACCTTGTGGAAAAGAACATGAGTATGAAATGTCAATTATAGTGAAAAAGGACACAAAGTGTGAGATGTAGATTATAGTGAAAAAAGATATAGATTTTGATGCTAATTTAAAGTATAAAAACATATGATTTGTATGCAAATAAATCCTAAAAACCAAAAGGTTTGTTGAGAAATATGCTATACTATGGATTTTTTGTTGTTGGTTTTGTCCAATTTGTTGGATCTGTTGCGGTTGTCATTGGTTTTGCTATTGTAGGTTGTCTTGGGTTTTCTATCAATGTTGGTTCTATGGTTGTTGATATCTCTGTTGTCGGATATGTTGCTAGTGGTTATGTCCAACTTAAAGGATATGTTATTGTTGGTTCTATCCAAATTGTTTGAATTGTTGCAACATATTTTCTTATTCTAGAATCACAGGAGGTGATATTATTGGTTGAGGAGGGGTGGAACGAAGTTAATGGAAAACACTGTAAGATGTCCTCTCCTCATTTCAACATGAACTTACGCTCCCAGAAGAAGGGAGGTAAAGGGAAATCCTAGTGTTTTTCTTGTTTTAAGTCGTTTGAGGGTTTTCTTTCCCTCATGGCAGGTTGGGCCTTTTCTCTTTCCTTCTTTTTATCTGCCAGTCCATTTTAGTCCTATCTTGTGGGGTTCTTTTTTGGTCACTAGATTGGGTTGTTGTATCTCTCTTTGCAGTTGTTTTGATTGTTTATGCCTAATTAAAAATCTTCATGTGGTGAAGTTGTAAACGGTTTCAGGGTTCCTTCAAAACTTATTTTTGCCGTAATCGAAAACTAGATCAATCACTTGAAACATTTGTGTGGATTGTGATTCAAAAAATAAAAACATTACTATATGGTAAACAAATACTTGATAATTCCTTATTTGAAATCTAACTCATATTTCCTTATTGTTTACAAATGTGTATGCATTGCACTACAATTGGACCAAGATCTCAAATTCAAGCGGTTTTAACACTAAATACAAAATTAAAAAATAGTACATAAACTAATTCAAACTTTTTTTTACCATGAGAAAAATATTTTTAAATAGATCATTGTATTTGCATGGTTATACCTAAACCAAACACAAATTACTAGCCATTTTAATAAAGTTCTTTTGATTAATCATTTACAAGAATGGAAAATGATTAGAAAATTGAATACAATACATGCATTTGGTATGAAGCAATTAGAACTTATAAGATAATGACATTTACTGACATGTTAGTAATATTGTATGGATATATTTATAAAGAACTAATATATTTTTATCGAGTAAACCTACAATAATGGGTTATACTTCTTTAGAGGAAGGAATTTCTCATTTTCAACCAAATCATGAAAATCAAGAGTTTTGGTCAGAAGTTACTTTCAATTGGAATCCATTTTTTTTTGGATTGAAAGTGTCAAAAAGTTGGGTGTCTATCGAAAGTTTTATTTATTTATATATATTTTAATTCATTTTTAAGGGGTATATATGTATACACATGTACATGTGTATATACATACACACATGTATGCATGTGTATGTATAGATGTACCTATGTGTGTGTATGTATTTGTTTATAAATATATATGTGTGTATGTATGTATATATTTTTATCATACATACATGTGTGTGTGTGTGTGTGTGTGTGTGTGTGTGTGTATAAGTGTATGTGTGTGTGTGTGTGTGTGTGTGTGTGTGTGTGTGTGTGTGTGTGCATTGAAAAAATGTCCTGATCAGCATATAGAAATTGGTGAAAAAAAGCTTAGTATATTAGTTGACCAGTTTGCCCAAATTTTATAAAAGACACATTTAGTGGTTAGATATTTTGCCACTATTTTTACGTCGAGTTCTTCTCCAATATTTCTATTGTATTTTACTCTTATTCGCCACAGATTAAATTGGGTAAATTTATCAAGGATTACCATTAGCCAAAGGTTCATTGTCCCAAGTGAGAATTTTTATTTGCACTAAGACGCAATTTGCCATGCATCATAAATAATCCTATCCCAAATTCCCGCCCTATTTGCCCAGTCAATTATTTGAAATTACGCGAGGTTCGCCAAATATTAGTTGTTTTCATAAGCAATTGTCAGCCCCTTCGCCACAATGGACGATGGAGATTATGAGTCAAAATATGATGGCTGATATGAAAATGATTTACTTGTCAATTTAAGAGATATGAGTTTCATTATTGAAACATGCTGGAGAGAAGGAGACTTCAAGAGATTTAGTAGTACAAAAATTTAGTTGATTCTAAGCTCATAATTGTGATCGGTAGCGAACCAGAATGACTACGAGTCTATAGTATCTTATTCAAGTAAAAAATTATTTCAGCCCTAATTTTTTGGAGATGTCACAGTCAAAGTTAAACAGGAAGAGGACTACTGAAGGTGGAGATGTCCAAGAGAGACCAACAAAATGTAGAAATATATCTTCATACTTTGGCGGGGGCAAACGTAATAGTGTTGGTCAAGGCGAGGAAGGTACATCATTAGAGGAACTTGTACAATTTCAAGGTTCTCAACCTACATAGGAGTCTAATCAAAAAATTGGGGAGCCTAATAAGTCTAGTGACGAAGTTGCAAAACCTGATATCTCTGATGAAGATGACCTTGAAGAAGAATTTCAAGTAAATAACTAGTACCAAAATGAATTGATGGACTTTGGTGATGATGATAGCTCAATTAACAGTAACACTAAAGGGAGAGGAAAATCAAAAGAAAAAATTGATCGTCAATGGGAGATGTCGAGGAGATTTTTATTTGATATGGTGACAAAGTATCCATTCATTGAACTCGTGGACAATCCAATTATAGGTGAGCTGCCAGTAGAATGCAAATGTATGATTTGTAGTTGGAAATATAAAAAAGAAAAATAGTTGTAGCTTAAACTAGACACCATATAGAAACATGTTGGTAAGGTTTAGGAAACCTCAATTATAGATGGAAAGGAAATAAAAGTAGTAAGATATAAAACAAAGGAGCAATGCCGACATAAAAGGAATGCTAAGGAATATTATTTGTTTTAGAAATCTAAGATGAAGCATGGTCAAGTTCAAGGTTCTATTAATGCTATTTTTGTAAAAGAAAGTGAAGTAGAAGAACATGGAAAAGCTGTTCAATTAAGTGATGTTTTCCATATTTTGAGTAGAGGGTGTCCAATGACAGACTATCCAGAAATGAGTGGTTTGATACACTTTCTGAAAGTTCCTAACTCTCATATCACTCATTGGTCAATAAATAGTGGATGGGAATTAGCAAGTTGTACTACCCACGTTGAAATAGAGGATGTACAGAGAAAAATAAAAGAGTCAACATTTATTACATTGTCCTTAGACGAAGTTACATCAATAAATAATATGCCATGGGTATGCATGCATGTTTATACTATATAGAGTAATGTCCACCAACCACATCTACTAACTATTGCAAAATTGAGGGACAATGTGACATCAAAAACTTTATTTCAATAATTAAAGAGCCATTTAATTGAATATGGAGCTATGGATGAATTGACAATAGCAAAGAAGTTGATCTATGTTGGAGTAGATGGGGCTTCAATAATGCAAGGTCAAAGGAATGGTCTTTGCACAAAGATGTAGGCTTCTTGTTCACTGTATATTGTTGGCATTCATTGTATGGCCTATAGGATGAATCTTGTTTTTAGAGTTGTGCAAAAGTTTCCTTTAGTAAACAAGGTTGGAGATTTAGTATGAGAGTTGTACTCATATTTTTGTTGAAGTCCCAAACATTTTAGGGTATTTCAGCACTTTGTTGATGGAATTACCAATGGAAACAAGCTTCTTAAAGATGTTGATACCAGATGGATCTCTTTGGATGGACCAGCACATTGAGTATTTTCCAAATATCAATCTTTGATTGGACTAATGTACAAAAATTAGGACAATGTAGAAAATTAGAGATGTGGTGACCTACTTCGGAGGTTAAGCAATAAAGAGACATTTTTTACTTTAGCATCTCTTCTTTCCATGCTAGAAGAAATGGTGTTCGTTGTGAAAAAAACCCAGCAAAGAGCCATGTTTATTGCAGAATATGCTTACTCGCATAAAATGTCATGCCAAGCGCTCAATAGTCTCTATTGAAATGACCTAAGTTTATCTGATGAAAGATTTAATCACTGGCAGAAACTAACAGATTTGGACAATCCTAATAATTATTTAAAGATTGTTGAAAATGGAGATTTATGTGTTTGTATAAGGGGATGTCATATACCAATGTATTATAGTGGCCCAAAGAAGTGAGCTACAAGAGTTACAAGGGAAGAGTTTACGTAGATCGTCGAGTCTATAGCAAGTAATGTAAGGGAAATAGCCTATACAGTTTCCTCTGAAATAAGATTCCAATTCCAATATGAACAACTATTTGAGGCCATGGAAATTGTGTTTCCTCAATATTGGTCCTTAAACTCTAAGGAAGATTATCGTAATAGGTGGTTGACTTTGATAAAGGAATTTTGCAAATCTGTAGAATTTAATGGAGTGACTATCAATGGAATTTTAGATGAGGGTCTTCTTAGACAACAATTAGGCACTTTTGCAAAGACTATGAAGCATCAACATCAATTAATCCATAACCCACATGAAGAGGGCTTAATAACAAGGCTTTGGATGAAACCAAAACATAGCACAATGTTACCTGAAGAAATGTCAGAGTTCTTCAAGCTTGTTGATCTATGTCAAACCATGATATTGGGTTCAGTAGAGGATGAGAGAGTTTTTAGAGCTTTGGGCATCCTAAAATCAAAGCTAAGAAATAAACTAAACAAGAATTTGGAACCATGCTTGAGGGTCTACACATCTAGGTATGATGTTAGTACTTTTCCTTATAAAAAAGTAATAGAAATTTGGAAGAAAAGATACAAAAGAAGAGGGTTGGGCAACACCATTAACCAATCTTTGACAGTGACTTCGAGTGGGACAAGTACAGGTGATGATGGGAGTCATAGAAGTGAAGGTTAGAGTGAAGAAGACACAAATGAAAATAAAAAGAACAACAAAGGAATTGGAATGCTAGAATTAGATGATGACATTGACGATGCAGAGATGAATTGGCAAATTTAGGAAATTTTTGCTAAATTAGCAGTACCAATCAATAGCTATTTTTTGAACTTATTAACTACTATATCCTATCATTCAATGTTCATTTTAGAAAAGCAAGAATGTATTATGTTTCATTATTAGAATTTGAGAACAAAGAGTATTATTACTGTAGAGTGTAGTTTGTATCGTATCATCAATGATCATTCATAATTGAATTTGAAATTCTTGAATGAAATTTTTTATTCCTATAACATATAACAAAGTAAATCAACTAAGAATAACTAAATAAAATAGAGTAGCTCAACATACATTGAATTGGTTAGAGAGCATATCCACCCAGAGGTCATGGAGGGAAGGGATGGCAAAATTTAGTTCGAGGAGCTCATCGACTTGGCTTTGGTGATTCTAAGTGATAACACAAGGGAAATGGGGATGAACCTCCTAAAAAATGCCCGCAATAGTATGGTGGACAATTTTTGGTCCATTAAATGGATTTTCCATGAAATTGAAGAGATTAAGTTTGGGATGTAGGAGCAGGAAAGGACGGAAGGGGGAGATGGGAATGTCAAAATTTGCAAGCTGGATGTGAGGGTTTCTAAGATGGAAAAAAGAGTGGAAAGGATGGAGAGATCTCTCCATTGCTTGGCTAACTAGAGCCTCAACATTATCAAAGGCCTTAATGAAAATATCATTCAGTTGCACTCGATGATGGAGGAAAGCAAAAAGGGGAAGGAGGAAAAGGACAAAGAGGAAACTAGGGCTATTGATGAAGATAATTCTTTGCAAGTTAAGAGCCTGAGAAAAAGAATGAGATTAGAAAAGAAGAAGAGGGAAGAGGAGGTATCTCCGGATGATATTCAATTGAAGATGGATGAGGCTGAGACCATGGGAGAGATGGAGCTCAAGAGTGCAAAGCTGGTTAAAGAATTGGTGCCCTGATCAGTGCGCCTAATTTTTTGTCTGTACCCTAGCTTTTGGCTATTTTTATTTTGTCTACTATTGTTGGCCAGGTATGGCCTATTTTTTTTTGATGTTTTGATGCTTGACTTAAACTTTTAGTAGTATTTTGATGTTAAATGGTGGGTTTCAGGAACCCATGTAAAAAGCCTATTTCACTTAATCAAAAACATGTATTGAATTAGAAAACATGAAAATTAGATAGAGCACAATTTGTTTTGTATTCATTTGCAATATATTACAATTTATAGTAGTTCAAAATTCAAAGCAATCTTTTTAGGCTAGTCCAAACATCCTCTGATGGTAGAACAATTTGGTTCATAGTATGATCACACTCCTGCAACTTCGTTAGCAATTCATATTTGGAAGTGTGACTTGACAACACTGTTGCTTCTAAAACTCCATTCAAAGTTTTCACTGGTTTGGTGAAATCCATGAATGTATCAGGAGATATGTCTATAGGAAGAAAGCATAAATCAATATTTATTTTGTCATGCAACCTTATTTTGTAATTTTCTCTTCCAATGAACTTATTTGTGTCAAATCCCTTAGGCAAAACAAGACTTTCCATATTCGCTTTCCTTTGTTCCATCTTTGTGATCTTCTACTTAACTTTGTCATTCAATTCCTGTGCTTCCTATAGCTTCTCACATTTTCAAATGATACTTGATACCTTTATTGAGGCATCAATGTGGTTGCTAATTCCCTTGTTTGATAGATAACTATCACTCTTACTGTAGAGTTGTTGCATAATATCTTTTGCTTTCTTTTCTTTCTTGACAACATCCATGTTCAATTCAATATTCTTATGGAGCTTCAAATAACATACTCTCATGCTTTGAAGCATTTCAAACCACTCATACAAGTTATGAGATATCACCAATATTTGGCCCCAAATGTGTTCTTTTTCAATCTTCACTAAATTATTACTAGTATTTGTTAAATTTTGAATTGTATTATTGGCCTTCTTTAGTTCTTCTGCCATTTTTTCATAATTATGTTTCTCTTCCATTGCTTTGTGTCCCCAATGATTGGCTTTATCCACCTGAGAATCCAATTTCTTTTGCAATTCCCAGTTGGAGGCATGATTACTCTCCATGGTTTTAAATAACTTTTCTGAATCGACTCTTTCTTCCTCTAGTTTTTTACTAATTTTTGTTGATTTTCCCCTCGGTGCCTTCAACTCTGCCTGTTCATGTTCCTTCACTACTACCTCCGCATGTTCTTGCTTTGTATCTACTGATTTAGAGGTCAAATTTTTAATCTTTTTCTGTAATTCTTTCAAACTATTCTCTGAAGCTTTCCTCTTTTCTTTTTCATTGCCAATGTCTACCTATAACTTTTCTATATTTTTCTTGAGCTTTCTTTTCTCTCTTTCCAGATTTAGTAGCGCACTATAGACCACTTGGTTTTTAGACTTTGACACATTGATTTTGTCCACATTTTTAACTTTGGAAAAATCCATTTGGAGAGTGCTAACTTGAAATTCAAACTGATCTATCTAACTCTCTAGTGGGTTTCCATCTTTATTTGGTGGAATAACAACCATGAACTCCATCATGTCTCTTTTTCGGTCATATGTTTTACCTAAAACCCTATTGGATGCAGGTTTTTCCTCTACAATTGCATTAAGGGCACCGTATGCAATGTCTTCTTTATTTCCTTATTCTTGGTTCTTGTTTCTGTGAATTTATTATTAAAATCTTTGAAATGAAAATATGGTGTTGTAGAATGATTTGAATGTTTGAAAGGTGAACCAGAGGCAGAGCTTGCAATGCCCGTTGATCTAACTAATGCTCTTTGAGGATTTAAACTTCTAGAGGGTTTTGCTAAACCTAAAACTGCAAACAATTCTTTAGGATCGAATGTCATTGTTCTCATTGTTCTGGAAGTGGAAAGCTTTTGCTTCTTGACACTATCTTCTTCTATGGGATTATATGTAGATTCTAGTGGCCTCTTTAAAGAGGGAACTTGTTGTATAAGTTTCCCAGTCCCATTGGCACCAGTGCCACTACCAGACCCAGTACCAATAGATTCAAATCCAAGGCCTACACCATGATCATAATGAGTTTTTTTCTATCTCAATTGTATTCTAGATGCCTTCTCCTATGGGATCCAAACTGCCACCTTTATAACACATTTTTTCCATAATGATTGCCCATTTTCCATATACTCTTTTATGGTCCTCACTGATTCCACACTAATTCCCAGTCCCTGGAGTAAATGCAATTGATGTATTATCATCCTCACTGCCTGGATCACTATTGTCGTATGTCAAGTTAGGATGCTCCCAATTCCACAATTTTCTAAACTCCATATCCTCATTTATTTCATCCAGATCGTCACTGGTCTTTGGTTCACCAAGATCCTTTCTCATACTCCAAAAATCATTCATTTTCCTTCTAGTCCATTTTTTATCCCTACAAGATTCTGCTATTTTCTTTGGTATTTTTATGTTTGATGGATGAGCAGATCTTTCATAGAAATTGTAGGACATCCTAGGTTGTACAATGCCCTAGTTTATTATTGTCATAATTTGTGTGACAACTGTTCAACTAAAAATTTTTTTGCACCAAAAACTTTCTCCATGTCTTTTGTATAGTCATCCTAACTATCCTTGTTTTTAAAACTTCTTTAGCAATGGTTTAATTTCATGTTGAAATAGGTTTGTAGAATTCTTATTAGCAATAAGCATTGTTTGAATGACATTGAATGGATCATACTTCTAGTACCACTCCAAATCAAATTGAAAAATATATTTAAAAAAATTTCCACTTTGAATGCCTTTCTCTCAAATGTTAACCCTCCAATTGAGAAAAGTAAGGAAGGGAATATGCTCTTCTTCGATTGGTTAGTGAAGAGTCTATCTGTGCTCTCTAGTTGTACTACATATTCTACTGCAAACACCCTATTTGTCACATGCATTAGAAGTTTGTGGGGTTGCAATTCTGATCCATAAAACCTTAGCACATTGTATTCTTCCATTAAGTACTAGTCAACCAATTGAATTGTGCTTCCAAGTTGGATGCAATCCCTACATGAAGCAAGCAATTTGGGCATTAGAGTGCTTGTTATTTTTTTGTACAATGGTGCCAAAAAGAAGTTTATAAAATTATTGTAATTCCTTATGTTATCATACATTCTTATCTAAGGTGTCCAATTATATATTGGAGTACCTGTCCCTCTTTGAATTTCAAGCTCGTTGTCGTTGCTCATTAATATTGCAACATGCTTGGCTAGCATAAGATAGCACAAGTAGGTTGTGAACTTAAATGTCTTAGAATTGCCTCTTTTAATCAATGCTAATTGTTCTTCCATCGATTGAACCACGTGTCCAATAAAATTATATCTTACGAGTTCATTGACACATTGGATATCCCAAATGAATTGAAGAATGTTGGCATCCACTTCCCTATTTTTTTCCAGTCCCAGACAAAATGCTAGCAAAGATATAGTATCCTAAACCCATGGCACAAAATGTTAAAATCATAAGGAGGCTTATGGTTCTCACCCAATGAAGCCTTTTCCTCTACAACTATTAGGCCCTTTATAAATGAATCTTTTGCATTTGGTGAGACTACCTCATATTTCTCTGCCAGCAATCCCAGGTAAATATGGATATTATAGTTTTATCAGTCAAACCCTAGGTCTAACAAACTAATAAATTCTTCCTGGGTTTTTGATAAAATTTCTTCCTAATTTTATATATTCACAATTGCTTTTCTTTCTTCATCATAATTTTCTACACAAATCAAGACAATTTTTGGGTAAGGGAAAACTTCGGGTGACAGTATGTGACCCAAACCAACATCCCATGAAGTAACTTTATTGGTTTTTTCACCTATTGTTGGGTTAAGTTTTATAAAATCAGACCCCTTTGGCCTAGTTGCCTTACTGCACAATATATGTTTAATAGCTAGAACTCTCCTTTCACTGTCAATAACAGGATCATAAACATTGTGATACTCATGAGTGAAACCAGGGATTTTTACTAGTTTTCTGCAGTCTATTAAAGTTTTCCCATCTACTTGCCCTTGGCCTTGAGTTTTTGCTTTCCCCATTATTCTTCAGAAGAATGAAAAAACATAGATTCATAAATATTTACTAACAAAATCACAAAAGTAACTAACTATTTAAGAAAACCCCATTTAAAAAAAACCTCAATTTAAGAAAACCCCAATTATACATGCAAGAATAAAAATTTCAAGATCAAGTTAAACTAAAATTTTGACATTACAAAATCGGGATGCATCAGGCTAGATATCTTACCCAAAATTAAACTTTGAAATTTGGATAAATAGAAGTTAGAATGGCTAAGGCTCTCACAAATTACAATCGTGAAATCTTCGGTGATAGTTCAAGAGTTCTTTTTAGCTTTGTAATTATGAGTAGTGTTAAAAACATTTTGTTAAATGTAATGGTATATAATTATACTATAATGGTAATGTAATCTTTCTAAAACACACCACGTAATCTTTTCGATGAATTAAACATCAATGTATCACATTTTCGAAGTGAGTTTTCATAAAAGCTTTTTGAAACCCATACTACTTTTGAAATACAACTTGAACCATTCATCTCTCGCAATCCAACGATTGTCACAATTTTAAAATATTAATAATTTAACACACAGTGATGAATATTAATCATTAACTATATTCACTTAGAATAGCTTATTCGTGAAATTGGAACTAGTCACCATTAAATGATAAAGTTTGGAAATATTAAAATATTACATGAAACAAAAGTGCAATGCAATTTTTTTATATTATATAAGGGAAAATTTCATTACAATTCAAATATGCCCATAGACCATATCTATTAACGATTCTTATAATCAAAACAAAAAATAAAAGTAGTAACACTTCAAATTTCTTAAAACATTTTCATATTTTATTTTTTAACATACATGATTACAATTTATATCATTGCAAAAACCCTGGTAACCTACAACCACTAGAGGGAGACATAGTAGACGGACTAGAGAGTAGAGATTGGGTAGAGCTAGACTTAGGGACTATCTAACTGAGGCTACATTTTGTGTGGAAGTTTACAGAGAGGATAATATCAAAGAATTCTTCTAGCCACTGATAGTCCCCAAATCCTTTAATAGGTGTCACTTTCAGAGGAAATCCCTCCCAATCTGTGCCCACTTCTAATGATGTGTGAGCTGCTCAACATCAAGATTCAGTAGAAATTATTGCCTAGGAACATTTACTTCTGCTTGTAGAATCTTAGGCAAATCATTTGCCCAAGGAATTCCAAACCCAAATTTTGAAAATACGACAAAATGCACATCGTCATCGAGGTACTCTTCTTTGAATATTTTCCTGAGAAGCATGATAATATCCTCCTTTCCCCCCAAGTCCAACAAAGATGCCAAGAATCGAGACAAAATGTCAGTGTTAACTCTATACCTATTTTCACTCTCCAAAAATCCACGTCTGAGCACCATCTTTATAGCCTCCTTGGTGAAGGCTCCCAACTCTGTAGCAACAGACTCTAGGATTGGGTTTGTGACCAAGCCCAAAAAGGCCCTCTGATCATCCAAGATAGTGCATCTCAAATGAATTGGAGCGTCCATTGAAAATCAAACTGATATTAGGGCCCGTTTGGTAGCAGACATAGGAATGGAGAATAGGGATGCAATATTGGGAATAGGAATGGCTATTCTAATAACAACTATTTTTTGGAATGGGTATAAGCTCATTTTAGAAGTAAAATAGGAATATGTATTCCTATTCCCTATTCCATTCGATGAACCAAATAGAAAATAGAAAACGTATTCTAAATTTTCTATTGCTATTCTGGCAACCAAACTAGCCCTTATTAGTATTCTAATTTTTGATAAAAATCAAAGAGAACCTAGCACTCACAAACTATTTTCACAAATATTCGTTCACAATCGTAAATTAATGAGCATAGATAAATCTATTTATAAGTCCTGATTGAAATTCTTTCTCTGCCCTAAAAATCTAATAATTCATAAGGTAAATGGTACTCCAAATCTTTCATATTTAATGCAACAGTGAGCGAAATTGGAAAAAACACTAGTGATAAGATATTTGCTATCTCCACCATGGCCACGCAGGTGGACATAACAATTCTTTATTATAAAAAAAAAAATTGAAACCTGTGCCCACTCTGCAGAAACAATAAGCAAAGTACGTTAGCTGGGAAATGGCAGCACAAAATGAAGCTTTACCATTGATGCAAGATCATTGAATGGTCAGAAAACAATGTCCTTAGATGAGATGAAATTTTCATTCAATCCTTAAGGCATTATTCTACCGAGGTAATGAATAGTTATATGATGTCACACATATCTATCAGTGAAATTGAAAGGCGCCATCTAAGAAACCATTAATTCACATTACTTTAATTGATGCCATTAATTCACATTACTATAATTGATGACATTAATTAGCTGATAGGCTTTTACATTGGTGCAACCCGTCACTGGATAAGTCTCACGCAACCGAAAAGTTAGGACTATCGGCATCGAAAATTGTTTTGCATCAACAGTAACTGAACTGCACACGCGAATGAATATTTGTACAACATCGGAAGTTTGGAATTATTATTATTGGTAGTGTCTCATTTGTGTAAGCAAAGAGGAGAATTCCAGCCATAATACACCTCCCAGATGGTAATCAGAGGAGAATCTCGTTGCAAGTTTCACTATCGTAGTATAATTCTGATCCTTCTCCTCGATTTCCTATAGATTTTGAAAGATTGACTCGGAAATCATCCGAGTTTACAAGGATTTATATAGAAACGTTTGGGAATTATTTTGCGGGGGCAGCTGAAATAAAATGGGATATTAAGTAATGAGATTGGTTTTTAAATCATAACAGCCCGCAAGATTTTTTGCTAAAAGTTGAAGGTTTTGGCCTTTCTCTTTTTCCCTAACCCAGGCAGGTGTTCTCAGAAATTTCCATGAGTCTGTGAGTTGAGTTTGATGCGATCTCTTGCATTTCATTAGTGGTCATATTGTCTAAACAAGATGATGCCCTCTTCATCTAAACAAGTTGGTGCCCTCAGTACACATAGATTCTGCATGTCTTCTACAACATCAGTTGTTCTGTGACATTTTCACACTGGATAACTTCTCTCGGCTACACCCTTGCATACTGAAGATTTCCAAAAGAATTCTACTTTTCTAGTGTTGGAAAATGAGGTCACAGACTCACAGTGTCACACCTCCATTCGATTACAACATATCAATGGCCAAAGGTGAATTTCGGGCCTATTGTTGGTCTTCATAATCTTTACGGAAAATTCTCGGTGGAATCATGACATGTGGTATGATTGATCGTGGGCTTATTGGTATGGCACTGGTTATGGTGCAACATATTTGCACTGAGCCGCTACTTCTTAAATAGTGCCAAAATAGTGCCAATTCCTACCTGTCCTGCTCTGTTGGATGTCCTGCTCTCCCCTATATATGCGTTGCAACCTGACTGTACGCTATTATTTCTGGACAATCGACATGGTATTTTGTTTTTTACTTAATTTTCTTTTTAAATATATCCTAAATAAAATAATTCACTGAAATGCTTTTGATTAAAAACTGTTACTTATTAATATTAAAGTTGTAGATAGTAGTTTTCCACAATCCATTAGAATTCTTAGCCGTGTTTCTTGGGTAGATTGTGTTACAATTTTTGCATCAACGTTTGGGATCACACTCTGTGATCTCAAACGTTGATGCAAAAATTGTAACACAATCTAGTCCTTCAGCTCTCTCATCCTGATGATGGATCACAGAGTGTGATCCAAAACGTTGATGCAAAAATTGTAACGCAATCTACTCAGAAAACAAAGTCCTTCAGCTCTCTCATCTTGATGATGGATCACAGAGTGTGATCCAAAACGTTGATGCAAAAATTGTAACACAATCTACCCAGAAAACAAAGTCCTTCAGCTCTCTCATCTTAACGATGGATCATAGAGTGTGATCCAAAACGTTGATGCAAAAATTGTAACACAATCTACCCAGAAAACACAGCTAAAAATATTAAAGTTATTTATTTAATATTTATATTGGCTATTGAATATGTTTCTATTTTTTAATTAAAATTGTCATAAATTATTTAAAAATATCATGATTCTTTGTAAAAAATTATTTGTAATACCTTTTTCAATTTACATATTGAGTGGATAAATTTTTAACATAATTTTAAAATGTTAATTTTATTTTTCTGATAGTTATTTTTAATATTTTATATTATAAATATTTATAAAATCTTTTTATGATGAAGAATAAAAACTTCTTATTAAATAAATTATTTAAGTTAAATAATTTTTCAATAGTACATTTGTTCATTTTTCTTCTTATCCTTCCTCTTTCCTTTTGAATCTAAAAACACATGACAACATATTAGCTTATTATTAACACACACACATATATATTCAACAATAATAAATTTAATTTTAATAATTGAAAATTTGAAAAATAGCATTTTTCTTTTAAATAAATTTTTACTTTTTAAAATTTAAATTTTACTTAATTTTTAATTTTTTTTTTTGAATTGAATTATGTTTATAAATGTAAGAATTTGTAACATTTTTTATATATTATTATTTATACACCTTTTATTATTCAATGAAAATAAAATAAATATTTTTTTTCTTAAAAAAAAATGTTTTACATTATATAATAAAAACATTACATTCAAATAAAAATATATTTATAAATTCTATTTTTTAAAATATTAAATTATTAATAATACTTTATTATAATTATTTTATTAGTCAAATTCTATTTACTAAAGATTAAAAGTTTATATATATAAATAAATACAAAATTTTACCTATTGAATACATATGTTCAAGTATTGATTTATTTAAACAATATAATATTAACAACGTCACTTTTGTTCAAAAGGGTATTATAATTTTTTTAATACTTCTTAAAAAAATATATTTTATTTTAAATATTAAAATAAAAAAGTTATTAGCCTTAAATCATTTGATAGACGATGTATTAGATATCAATAATATAATTATTTCAATATAGAAAAACTTGAATAAAATTTAAATAATTAAATATAAATAGTGTAATGTTTATTAGTTAAATAAAAATAAAAATATTAGTAATATAATCTTAAAAATAAATTAATTTTTCAATATTTTTTATTTACGTTATTTTATTTTTATTCAAGACTAATTTAATTAGTTGCATCATTTAAATACTAATAATACATTACTTATTTCAATTAACTAAACATTTATGAAATAATAATTATTTAGTTATAAATAAATTTCTAATAAATAGATAATTTTTTTAAAATTATTTTCTTATCTTAAATAAATAATAATAATTTCTATTTAATATTTTTATTTTAAAATTATCTAAAATTAAATTTTTTTTTTTTAAATGTGTCTTCTAAATACACAAATAAAAAAAATATTATCTATAATTTAACACACACACACACACACACACACACACACACACACACACACACACACACACGAAAATTATTTATGGCAAGAGTTATTTCACTAACAATATTATTTTGCATGGCTAGAGTTATTTTCATTGTGCTGTCAGTGAAGGACATTATAGTGAGGGCAACCTAGGGCATGTAGATAGGTAGCGGTTTGGTGCAAATATGTTGCATTGTAGTCGGTGCCTATTGGTATGATGAATCATACTACATGTCATGATTTTGCCAAGAGTTTTTCCTAAATATTATGAAGAGCAACAATAGACCCAAAATTGACCTTTGGTTGTTGATATGTTGTAAATCCAACAAACGTGTGAGTTTGTGACATCATAGTGATGGGAGTGGGACCCGATGCAACTTCAACATCAAATCACAACCATTGGATTAAGAGAGATGAACAGTGGAAGGTGCATTTCCTAACGGAATGTGGTGAGATAACTCCTTTACTGAAAACTCTCTCTGGAATCATCACACATGTCATTCTTCAAGAAAGAAAACTTAAATAAATTAATTCAAATATTTGGAAAATATTTTTGCCATATTTGTAGTCCCTACCTTATATAAGGTAGGGAACTTATGTTCCTGGATGCTCGTGTGAATTAATTTTCAACATGCTAGAATTTTAGAATCAAAAAGTTTGGGGTGTTTTGATTTTAAAAATAATTTCATTGTAAAAATATCATTTTTTTGATTCATAAATAACATTTTTGTTGGGTTTAGGTTGTTTGAAACATAAATGAAACAAGAGACGCATTGCGTCAAAGTTCTTGCCAATAGTTAGGAAAGAAGGAAATTAGAAAGTAAAATATATGAATAGAGAGTTAAAAGAGATATATTCCTCATAATAGTTAGAAAAGAAGGAAAATGGAGATTTATATATATGAAGACAAATTGAAAAGAGAGATAATGATAATAGAGATTTATAGGTAGAAATGAAGGATATGAAGAGATTTAAAGAGAGAATGATATGTTATTATAGGGACAATGAATAGAGATAGTTGGAAGATAATTAAAAAAAGAAAAAGATTAAGGATTATGTTATTTTAAGAAATATTTAAATAACAATTATAAAATTGAGTTAAATCAATGAACTATTCGTTTCTACATATGAATACTAAGTGTTCCATTTATTCTCATGAGAGATGGATTCATGTTGAATCACTACTCATGAAACATGGGTCAATGAGTTTGACTCAAAATCACATAGTTAAATCCTGATAACAATGTCAGAATTTGACTTGCTGTGGAAATTATCTCCTACTTATCAATTGATGAGCTTAAGGGGCTTTCTAATGAATGGTTCATAAGGCACAACACTTGGTGAAGGTTTTGTAAATGGGGTTGCAAGCTTTGGGTTTAACCATGGAGGAAACTCTGTAGTTAAGCGCGGTCAAGCTAAAATAGTACTAGGATGGGTGACCTCCCAGGAAGTCTCGATCCTTCACCCCTGTGAGCATCACCTAGATCCAATGACTGATAAGTGTTCCATTTATTCTCATGAGAGATGGATTCATGTTGAATCACTATTCATGAAACATGGGTCAATGAGTTTGACTCAAAATCACACAGTTAAATCCTGATAACAATATCACAATTTGACTTGCTATAGAAATTATCTCCTACTTATCAATTGATGAGTTTAAGGGGCTTTCTAATGAATGGTTCATAAGGCACAACACTTGGTGAAGGGTTTGCAAATGGGGTTGCAAGCTTTGAGTTTAACCATGGAGGAAACTCTGTAGCTAAGTGCGCTTATGCTAGAGTAGTGCTGAGATGGGTGACCTCCTGGGAAGTCCCAATGCTTCACCCCTGTGAGCATCACCTAGATCCAATGAGTGCTAAGTGTTCCATTTATTCTCATGAGAGATGGATTCATGTCGAATCACTACTCATGAAACATGGGTCAATGAGTTTGACTCAAAATCACATAGTTAAATCCTAATACCAATATCACAATTTGACTTGCTGTGAAAATTATCTCCTACTTATCAATTGATGAGCTTAAGGGGCTTTCTAATGAATGGTTCATAAGGCACAACACTTGGTGAAGGTTTTGCAAATGGGGTTGCAAGCTTTGGGTTTAACCATGGAGGGAACTCCATAGTTAAGCATGCTCAAGCTGGAGTAGTACTAGGACAAGTGACCTCTCGGGAAGTCCCGGTGCTTCACCCCTATGAGCATCACCTAGATCCAATGAGTGCTAAGTGTTCCATTTATTCTCATGAGAGATGGATTCATGTTGAATCATTACTCATGAAACATGGGTCAATGAGTTTGACTCAAAATCACACAGTTAAATACTGATAACAATATCACAACTCACAAGATGTTAAAAATAATAGCTTGATATATTTACAATCTTTGGTAAGAAAAATGATTTAGTTATTATTTATTAGACATGAATTTATGTCTTAGGTAGTGAGGTGGAAGATAAAATAATTACTTTTTGGAAACTCTAATTAATTTGTCACAATTGTGAAAAAGATAAAGCTATCATTAATGCATGTCATTATTGTTGTTGGAAAAAATGTGTATTCTTGTTAAGAAAATTTGATTTTTCTCCCTACCAAAAATAGTAGGGTCCAATAAAATGAACAAAAGATGTCATTTATAAAATAAGTAAAAATGAAAAATAGATATACACATTATAAGTTCCATACATTTTTGAATTCTTTGATTTAATTGATTAATCTAATTGAAAAATTGCATTCACTGAATGCAATAGTATCTTGCCTTTGACGGGAACTAAAAATGAAAAAAAATATAGAGCAGAAGGATAAGAACACATTTAATAATGGTGTCAGAAAAGTTATGAATAAAAGCCCTTGAGCAAGCGAAGCCAATTTTGAGTGAGTGGATTGGTTGACAGAAAGGACACGACCTTTTTTTTAGCGACATTAATAATTGTATTAGGAACATTACAAGGGACAATTGTAAATTTTGTATACAATAGGGTCATGATTTGTTTATTGTATATCAAGAATCTTGATGCACATCTGACCATTGATCCTAATTTTTAGTTATTCAATGAATATCGTAATATGTGAATCTTCAATAGACATTGCGACTTGATTCATTTGCAAAGGCATTATTATTTTTTAAAAATATCAATTTAATATGGTTTCTATTTGACAATCTTAAATCTAATAAGGTATTTAATTGATTCAACACATTATTTATATTTATATTTTATACTTTATATGATTATACTTATCAATTGTATAGAACAAATATAAAATTAATTATTTCTACTATTTTTTTCAAAAAAAAAATTTGAAAAATATTATTTCAATTTTCAATCTTACAAAAATTAATAGTGGTCATGTTTCAATAAAATATATAATAAAATTTTAATATATTTAGTCTATTTTTATTCTATTATTTATACTTGCCCGTATGCTAAGTACTATTGTGACAATTTTTGGATTTCATACATTAACTAGTGATCAAAACTAAATGCATCGACCAATCACAATTTACAAGTTTTTCATTTTTTAAAAATCATAATGTTGTTGTTGCTTATATATTATAATAATATATTGATATATCGATAATATATTAATATATCAATAATATATTATTATAATTTAGATTTTTAGAATTCAAGTATTGATAAAGTAAGATTTAATATTTTTAAAATAAAATATATTTATATATATATATATATATATATATATATATATATATATATATATATATATATATATAATAATAAATTTAATATAAACATATAGAATTTATAACATGCATTATTTTAATTTTATCTAAATATGTTTAATATAATATATAAAATATTTTAATATTTTTAAAAATAGTTTATGCATTATAGATATAGTTATATCACGCATTATATATGTTGGAATTCTTTAGAATAACTGAGAGGGGGTGGGGGGGTGTGAATAAGTTATTCAAGGTCCAAATGTCCAAATAAAACTTTTTCAATTTAGTGAACCCATAAAACTTTCTTAACCATGCATGCATTCATTGTTTGTAGACCAAAATTGATATGTTACTGTTAAATTAACATGCAAAAATGTAAATCATAAAACACAACACATCCATCAGTACACTTGACACAATGATTTAACGTGGAAACCAAATTTGGGGAAAACCACCAGTAACATGCTACTCCTTTCTCACTCTTCTGAAGTGATGCCTTGTTAGAGGCCAACCCTATTAAAGGTTACAACACACACTGTTAAATGTGACCCGGTTAAGGGATTTCAATCACCCTGTTAAAAGTGAGCCTTGTTAGAGGACTTAGGCCATTCACTTGGAATGCCACCCTATTAAAGGATTTTCCAATGACTGTTAAGTCAACCTTTCTCCAAAGGATTTACCCTAATCTGATACAATTGTTAGAGAGTAAAAGTAGAGTTTGATCTGATACAACTTACAACCTTACTTGCAGATTATAGATCACTATTTCGTCCTCAACTCTGCTTGGCTTCCTATCTTTGTAGTTTTGACAGCTTGTTCACCCTTCAAGAATTCATCCTTTTCTAGCCTTCTTGCTTAGCTCACCATTACAAACTTCTCCTCTTCGGTCACTTGATGAAGCAAACCCTCTTCCTTCACCTTGTTAGATTTTTAAATCCAAAAACTCTCTAACCTCCAACCTTTGCTTCATGACCAGGCATCCCTAGATATAGGGAATTATAACTCTTTTTCTTGCTCATTATCCATCTAAAAAATTAGGGTTTTCAATGGATTAGGTAGGATACAATGTATCTACCCCATATCTTCTCTTCTCTAGAAACTTCTCCTAGAATCCATTTGAATTCACCTTCAAAATAGTTTACATAAGATTCTATGCCTCTAGCTCATCAATCTTATCTTCCTCCCGATTCACAAGTTCCAAGAAAACAAACTTGTCAACTTTCATTTGGCGAATCTTCGATCTTATTCATAATGCAACAGCTTGGCATTATCAATTTACTGATGCTCAACACATATTGTGTTACTCAACATCTACTGTAAAATCACTTGGCATCAACTAGATTTTACTAGTGCTCAACACATATTGGAAATCACTCGGCATCGACTAACTTGCTTGACACCTATTAGTTTTCTCAACATCCACTAGAAATTGATTTCACTCGGCTCCAATTGACTTTTTGCTCGACTTGCACTAACTTTACTTAGAACCTTCTATTAACTTGGTCAAGCTTAGCAAATGAACTTTGTCCAACCTTTTTCATCTAAACTTTCTAAGTGTAGCCAATCATTTTGTAACCCCACGTAGATCATCAATACATTATGTTATCATTGTCTTAACTGATTCTTGCACTTTAATACATAATCATAACTCAACCTTTCCTCTAGGTACTTTTGTTACATCTTGTTGATCAAATCCTCTTCATCAATCAACTAAGTGATAGTGCTTGAAACATATAAGCAATTGTCTTACCAACATATAGTAGGTTTGACATCAATGACAAAACAATGATTGAAAACACTTTTTACAACAATTTTCTAACTCAAATGATCTTTTCAATCATATATTAACAATCTCCCTCTTTGGCATTGATGGCAAACCAAACTGATCAACCAGTCAAACAAATGATGAACATCTTGTTCTAGCAAACTAACTAGGTTAAAACAACAAGACAATACCAAAAAGAAAGCTTGTGAATAAAACATCTCCCTCTATCAACAACTCCTTAGGTTACAAAATCTCACTTGTTTGATTCTCTTTTATCATTGATCAACAAAATATCAAAATATATCCCTCTTTCTTGCTTCCAGTCTTCTAATCTTTTGATGATGTACTTTTATTTCATTGTTCTTCTTTTACACTATACTTTCTCCCTCTGACTTGATTTTCTACTTTAATCATCTCCCTCTTTGATCAATATGCACTTGATCAGTTTACTGAACATTATCCCTCTTTGACAACAATGCCAAAGACATACACTTCAACACTTGGCATCTTAATATATGCAAACATAGACTTTTGTAGACTCTTCATTTTTCTCCCTCTGTCACCTTGCTTGTGACTATTTTGAAATTCTAGCTCTGTAATTACTTTAGGCAGCTTCCTAAAGTAAGATCCACTGCATCAATTTGTATGAAATGAATGTTAGCTTGTTTGATGCAGGGTACTCCCTCTGTCTTTTACATAGCCTTTGATAGGGGTATTACCCCTAATTTAACTCTCAAATACTCATAAGCATCCTTAGGTAATGCTTTGGTAAAGATGTCAGCAATCATCAATTTGCTCCTTTGTGTTGATATATTCCATCTTCACCTCTTTGTCTTGAACCAACTCCCTTACATAATGATACTTTATTGCAATGTGCTTTGTCTTTGAATGCATAATAGGACTATTTGATATATTTATAGCACTTGTGTTATCACAATAAAGTGTCACTGGTTCAATGATTTCTTCCTTCATTCCTTTTAGCAGTTGTTCGATCCATACAATGTTTGTGCAATTGATAGCAACAACAACATACTTTGCTTTAGTAGTAGACTGAGAAGTACAACTCTGCTACTTGTTTGTCCATGTAACAAGTCTTCTACCTAAGAAGAATGCTCCTCCACTGGTGCTCTTCCTGTCATCAATATTTTCAGCCCAATCAACATTAGTGTAGGATTTTAGTTCAAACTTTTCATTCTTCTTATAGTACAAACCATACTCTTCTATTCCTTTCAAGTATCTCATTATTCTCTTTACTGTCATCAAGTGATTCTCTCTAGGGTTAGCAGAAAATCTAGCAACTATCCCTATAGCTAATGCAATATCAGGTCTACTGTGTACTACATATTGCAATTTTCCAATCATGGATCTATATATTGTTTGATTGACCTCAGCTGATTTATCATTCTTTGATAGTTTGATTGATGTTACCATAGTATTGGTTTTGAATCCTCTAGTTCAAATGTCTTCAATATCTCCTTGACATATTTTGATTGAGTAATATATACACCATACTTCATTTGATAGACTTGTAGTTCCAAAAAGAATTTGATCTCACCAAACATTGACATCTCAAACTCTTGCTTCATCTGATTTGCAAAATCTTTACACAAAGCATCTTGTCCTCCAAATATAATGTCATCAACACATATTTTAGATAAAAATATACCTTTTTCTTTATCTGTCTTCATGTACCAATTTTTGTTATCATTTGTTCTTTCAAATCCAATCTTAACAAGATAAGTATGAAGTCTTTCATACCATGCTCTTGGTGCTTGCTTCAATCCATACAGGGCTTTGTGTAGTCTGCATACTATGTTCTTATTGTTTTTATCCACAAATCCTTTTGGCTATTCTATGTAGACCTCCTTTTCTAATACTCCATTTAGAAATGTAGACTTGACATCCATCTGGTAAACTTTGAAACCTTTATAAGTAGCATAAGAAAGAAGAATTCTTACTCCTTCCATTCTTGTAACAGGGGTGAATATTTCACCATAGTTAATTCTTTCTTCTTGTGCATACCCTTTGCAAACTAGTCTTTCTTTATTTCTTGTTACTTCACCATTCTCATCTAGCTTGTTCCTAAATACCCATTTTGTGCCAATCACATTCTTATCTTTTGGTCTAGGAACTAGGCTCCAAGTCTTGTTCTTTTCTATCTGTTGAATTTCTTCTTCCATAGCCTTGTACCAATCATCATCTTCCAATGCATCTCTCACTATCTTAGGTTCCTTCATTCTTAGCAAACATGACTCACCTCTCAACCTATTTCTTGTCATTGGCCTTTCATCTTTGTCTCCAATGATTTGATCTGTAGGATGGTGTCTTTTGACATATTTGGATAATCTAGGCTCAGTTCTTGTGGTTGCATTCTGTTTCTTAACTTCAGTATCAATTTGTGTATCTTAGTTAGGTATTTCAACATCTATTTCATGTGTTCCAATCTCAGAGTCAGATTGTGTGTTCTCCTCATTTTTTAACTCGACATCTGAATGCAACTCAGCATTCACAGGATGTGACTTGGAAATTGTTGAAACTTGTTGCATGATTTGTAGCATCTTCTTCAGTAGGCATTCCTTCATAGTAGTATGCAAATGTCTTGTAGTCTTCTAGTTCTTTTGCAGGTTCAGCTTCATGTGCTTCCCTAAACTCATCAAAATTCACATTTGCACTATCCACAATTTTTTTAGTGCTAGTAATTAAACACTTGTAAGCTTTACTTCTTGTGGAGTAACCAAGGAATATACCTTCTTTGCTCTTTGCATCAAACTTTTCACTCCTAACATATTTGAGAATATAGCATTTGCTTCCAAATACCTTAAATATTTCACATTAGGTGGATGACCATACCATAGTTCAAAAGGTGTTGACTGAGTACCTTTCTTTACTTGCACACTGTTCAAAGTGTATACTATAGTACTTACAACTTCTCTCCAATATTTCAAAGCAACATTTTTCTCCATCATGAGTGTCTTGGCACAATCCATTATAGATCTATTTCTTTTTTCAGCAATTCCATTTTGTGGGGGAGTCCTTGGTGCTAATGTTTTTCTTTTAATTCTTGTGTCATTGCAGAACACTTCAAATTCATGTGAAGTGAATTCACCTCTTCTGTCTAATCTCAAGCATTTCAAGCTCTTACCCGTTTCTTTCTCAACTCTTGCCAAGTACCATTTAAACATTTGAAAAGCATCTAATTTTTGTCTTAGAAATATGACAGTCATCATCCTAGAGTAATCATCAACAAGCAACATTATATACTTGTCTCCTTTGTAGCTTTGCACTTCAATAGGTCCACACAAATCAGTATGAACAATTTCAAGTATTTCCTTAGAGGTATAAGCTTAATTTTTAAAGCTTGATTTTGTCATCTTACCTAGCTGACATTGTTTGCACATTATGTTTTCTAATTTCTTCAACTTAGGCAAACCTCTAACTCTTTTCATGTTACTTATACTAATTAGATTATCAAAGTTAACATGACGTAATCTCTTGTGCCAAAGCCATACATCATCAAATTTTGTAATAAGACAAGTAGTATCTTCTATATCCAGATAGAACAAATTACTCCTAGTTTGATCACCTTTTCCAATCAGATTTCCATTTGTATCATATATCTTGGCCGAGTTATTTTCAAAGTCAACTTTGCACCCCAAATTATTCAATTGTGACACACTTAACAAGTTATAATTCAATCCTTCAACATAATAAGCATTGTCACATGAGATCTTGCCTGTAAACTTAATAGATCCTTTTCCTTTTATTAAACATGGTGCATCATTACCAAATCTTACACTATTTCCATCATAACAGGTTAAGGTAATGAACTTACTTTTGTCTCTCAGTCATGTGATGTGAGCATCCATTGTCTATGATCCATTTGTCACTCTTGTTCACACAAGTCATAAGTGTAGTAGCTTCATCCTCATCTGATTCATCCTTCATTGCAACATATACCACTTCATCATCATTTTCATCAGAGTTGTTTTCATCAGAAATGTAACATGACTTCTTGCCTTTATCTTTGTAGTCTCTTCCATCATATTCTCTTCTATTTTTTTACTTGTTCCCTTCTTTGAAGTTCTTCTTCTGTGTACATCTCGCTACAATATGACCATCTTCATTGCAATTAAAACAAATGATTAGCAACTTACCTTTGAATTTACCTTTTCCTTTGTGGAATCTTTTAGCCAGTAATGCTTCCAATTGTTCAATGTCTTCTTCATCTATACTGCTGTCACTAGATGCATGCTTTATCTTTCTTTTCTTCTTCTTTGGCTTACCTCCTTAGAATCCTTCAATAACAATTTTTCTTTGAAAGTTGATTCAATACTCTTTGGTCTATAGTTGTCAAAATTAGATAACTCAAAAGCAGTGAGTCTACCCACTATACCTTCAAGGGTTAGATCATTTCCTAGTATACATATTCACCCTTGAATTAGAGATACTCTAATGGCATACACAGGAAACAATGTTCTCAAGACTTTACTTATCACAGTTTCATCATCTATTTTACCAGTTGTACCTTTTATAGCACTAACAACCTCTTTTATTCTAGCAACATATTGAGCAATGTTTTCACCTTCTTCTATTCTCATGTCATCAAACTTACCTCTGAGACTCTTTGACTTGGCTCTTTGAACATTTTTGTCTCCTCCATATATGGTGTTTAGGGAATCCCACATCTGCTTTTCACTTTTGAGGTCTTTGATATCATCAAAATCAGCATAGCTCAAGGTAGAGGCAATCTCCAACATAGCCTAATTGTGCTCTTTCTTTTTCTTAAAATCTTTAGCAGTTAGGGCTCCTACTAGATCAACATGTTATGCTATAACGCAAGTTTGTGCATAATCTCCAAGTCCCCCAAGATGTAACTTCATCAAACTTTTCCATGCAGGAAAGTTATCCCTGTTTAGCTTGGGTACCTCTCTCTTTGACATCTTGATCTTTATGCGTTTAGTGCCTTGAAACTAATCCTCTTAAGCAACCACGCTCTGATACCAATTGTTGGAATTCTTTAGAATAACTGAGAGTGGGGGTGAATTAGTTATTCAATGTCTAGATGTCCAAATAAAACTTTTTCAATTTAGTGAACCCATAAAACTTTCTTTACCATGCATGCATTCATTGTGTGTAAACAAAAACTGATATGTTACTGTTAAACTAGCATGCAAAAATGTAAATCATAAAACACAACACATCCATTAGTACACTTGACACAATGATTTAACGTGGAAACCCAATTTGGGAAAAACTACCAGTAACATGTTACTCCTTTCTCACTCTTCTAAAGTGATGCCCTGTTAGAGGACAACCTTGTTAAAAGTTATAACACACACTGTTAAATGTGACCCGGTTTAGGGATTCCAATCACCCTTTTAAAAGTGAGCCTTGTTAGAGGACTTTAGGTCATTCACTTGGAATGCCACCTTGTTAAAGGATTTTCCAATGACTGTTAAGTCAATCTTTCTCTAAAGGATTTACCCTAATATGATACAATTGTTAGAAAGTAACAACAGAGTTTGATCTGATACAACTTATAACCTTACTTGCAGATTACAGATCACTATTTAGTCCTCAACTTTGCTTGGCTTCCTATCTTTTTAGTTCTGACAACTTGTTCACCCTTCAAGCATTCATCCTTTTCTAGCCCTCTTTCTTAGCTCGCCATTGCAAACTTATCCTCTTCGGTCACTTGATGAAGCAAAACCTATTCCTTCACCTTATCATATTTTCACATCCAAAAACTCTCTAACCTCCAACCTTTTCTTCATGACTAGGCATCCCTAGATATAGGGAATTAGAATTCTTTTTCTCACTCATTATCCATCTCAAAAATTAGGGTTTTAGATGGATTAGGTAGGATACAATGTATCTACCCCATATCTTGTCTTCTCTAGAAACTTCTCCTAGAATCCATTTGAATTTGCCTCCAAAATGGTTTACATAAGATTCTGTGCCTCCAGCTCATCAATCTTATCTTCCTCCTGATTCACAAGTTCCAACAAAACAAACTTGTCGGCTTTTATTTGACGAATCTTTGATCTTATTCATAATGCAATAGCTCGGCATTATCAATTTACTGATGCTCAGCATATACTGTGTTACTCGGCATCTACTATAAAATCACTTAGTATCAACTAGATTTTATTGGTGCTCGACACATATTGGAAATCACTCGACATCTACTAACTTGCTCGACACCTATTAGTTTTCTTGACATCCACTATAAATTGATTTCACTCGGCTCCAACTGACTTTTTGCTCTGCTTGCACTAACTTTACTCAGCACCTTCTATTAACTGGGTCAAGCTTAGCAAATGAACTTTGTCCAACCTTTTTCATCTGAACTTTCTAAGTGTAGCCAATCATTTTGTAACCCAAGTAGATCATCAATACATTATGTTATCACTATCTTAATTGATTCTTGCACTTCAATACATAATCATAACTCAACCTTTCCTCTAGGTACTTTTATTACATCTTGTTGATCAAATCTTCTTCATCCATCAACTAAGTGATAGTGCTTGAAACATATAAGCAATTGTCTTACCAACATATAGCAGGTTTGACATCAGTGACAAAACAATGATTGAAAACACTTCTTACAACAATTTTCTAACTCAAATGATCTTTTCAATCATATATCAACAATATATTTATTTTTATCATTTTAATCTTGATATACTCTTATAATTTTAAATAAATTAATATTTTACATTTTAGCTATTATTATATATATAATTTTACATTATATTAAAAAAATTTAAAACTAAATATATTTAATATCTATAATAATAAAAATAAGTGTCTTATTTTTATTTTTAAAATTAAAGCTATAATTAGTTAATAACTAAAGACAAGCACTTAGCCACTACGTGGCACTTATTTACCCCACGTCACACTATATTTAATAATAGATTCTTAATCCTTTCTATTTGCATAGCTTCTATTTCTATATACTCAATGCTACATTCTACTTTACATCTATAATCTATTTTCTTTTTCAAATAGATATTCATATAATTTCTTTACCCTATTGCTACATAGCTCTTTGCAATTTTAATTATCTACATTTATAACATGAAATTAAAAGTATTTTTTTTAAAAAGATAATTTTTTCTTCTTCTATATTGTCATTGATAAAAATGATTTTAAGTTTTAGGATAGTTATATTTTAATAATAGAAAAGTCATATTCTATTTTCTTAAAAGAAGTTGATTGTTTTAAAACATTAATTAAAACTCATAACCACTAGTTGACAAGAACCAATCTCTAATGAGAATGAATGGAGCATTGTGAACCATCTCTTCTCGAAGGGAGACTCTTAATTATCCTCACCATTATAGAAATTAAACTTGTTTAGGGCTATGTTTCTACCCTTGCTTCTACCCTTGCTTCTTTTGTGTTTAGTCCCTGTTTAGTCCCTATACTTATCAAATTTTAGCCTTCGTTCATATGTCCAAAACGTTCTCACTAATATTCAAATTTCTAAATTTCCTAAAGTCATATGTTATTCATCTACTCTTTATACTCATTCCTCTACACTTACTATTCTATCTTCCTTTGTGACATATGGATACTTTTATCAAGGTAAGTATAAATATTGGCGACCCTATAACATTGAGAAAGTCATGAAAGGTCTAGTGATGAATAAAAGTCTACAAATTTCATAGTACAAAATAGATTTCTAGTTTTTAATTTATTTATAATCCCCTAATTCATTCTACTAAATTAAAATGGGATATTCTTACTTTAAGCTAAATTCTTATTACACAAAACTCATTTGCATCAACATAGTTCATGATTTGAAATCATTCACTCAATGCTCATATTTATTCAATTCTTGCTTCATTTACTTATTCCATAAGGTAGGGACTCAAGCTCTCCCAAAGCTCTTGTTATAAAAATGGTATCCATTATAAACAATTCACCACCAAATACCAATATTTTGAAACATAATTTGCCATCGCTATTAATAAATTTCCTTTAAAAAAAATGTAGTCGCCATTTGTTTTTTATAAAAATGGTATACACTATTTAAAAAATTGCCACCAAATATCCATATTTTGACACATAATTTTTCATCACTATTACATTTTTTTCCTCCAAAACACACGTGATTCGCCACAATTTTATACTTTTCAGGAGGAGGGGGTTTCATAAAGTTATCCCTGCATGTATATATACATATGTGTGTGTATAAATATATATACACATATACATGTTTGTATATGAATATTTATACATTTTACATATCTATACATGTGAATGTGTATAAATAGATATATATCTATTTATACATGTATGCTTATATATGTACATGTATGCAAAAGAACAAAATTACATATGTGACTAAGAAGACTAAAAGGGGATCTAGCGAGAGAGGGATTCTTAAGGAGATCTACAAAATATCTAGAGAGAGACTAAAGGGAGAGAGATTCATAAAGGTATCTATGAAAGATCTAGAGAGAGTGTGTACCTTGAAAAAAACTAAGACTTGAGTAGAGGGAGAGAGTCTTAAGGGGTTATGAAATAGCTAAAGAGAGACTGAAGGGAGGGATAGATGTTTAACTTTTTGATCTGAGAGAGAGAGAGAGAGAGAGAGAGAGAGAGAGAGAGAGAGAGAGAGAGAGAGAGAGAGAGAGAGAGAGAGAGAGAGAGAGAGAGAGAGAGAGAGAGAGAGAGAGAGAGAGAGATGTATAATTGCTTGAGTTTGGTACGACTCTTCTCCAACATCCATTGTTTGAGTTTGACCTTCTACTTGAGAAGATTATTCTTGTTAAGTGATCTCTATAGACCAAATACAATTGATAGAAAATTTCACAATTAATAACATACCTTTAAGAAAAACTAAGAAAAGGTTAGAGAGAGAGAGAGAGTTAAGGAGATCTATGAAAGAGCTACACAAAAAGAGAGAGAGAGTATTAAGGGGATGTATAAAAGAGCTAGACAAATAGAGGGAGAGGGAGAGGGAGAGAGAGAGAGAGAGAGAGAGAGAGAGAGAGAGAGAGAGAGAGAGAGAGAGAGAGAGAGAGAGAGAGAGAGAGAGAGAGTCTTAAGGGGATCTATAAAAGAACTAGTTTGTAAGACCCCTCCTCGTATGTACTCATTTAAATATAAATTTATTTGTTAAATCCTTTATAGGATATTTGAATGGATATATGAGCATGATAAGGAAATGGTATAGGAAATGTTGTTTTTCTGCTAGAAACCATGTAGAGGGAATTACATGATAATTTTTGATATCTAGCGTATAATGATTTGATGATTGTTGCAATTAGATAATTTAATACTTACCCTCTTATGAATCATTGGAAATCCGAAGGAAAAGTTTATCAACTCACTAGAAGTGCCCTTAAGTAGTTTAATGTTACATACTATAAGTACATTACGACGTGTTAAGGTTGTTAGGGTATCAAGTACAAGGTGTTATACTTCTATATTGGGATGAGTTATTCAGTTACTCAAAATTATGGTTTAAATCATAAACATTGTGTACGTTTTCTAGGATACATCTACATGATTAGGTGATAGAAAGTTATGGACTTAGATGATTATGATGATGGATATGAATTAAGGTTTTATGGTTTAGGTGTTCTAATGGAAATTGATATCAGTTGACATGTTCATGTTTTGATACCCTATGATTCGAGACTTACTACATTGTTTGATTCTTTAAACATTGATTTATACTAATGATGCTATGAGGTGTTTCACCTTATGATGATGATGTTATTTGTGGCACCTTGATGATTAGGCTATATGCATTTAGATAGTTCAGCATGCTCTATTGATGATGTTTATGATGTTTAGGTATATACATGCATTATAATGATTATTCCAATATTTTAATTCGAATTGATGAATATCATATGGTGTTTCAATTATGCAATCAATTGTGTTATCAAGTGTAGAGTTGGAAAAGTTTATTAAAATGAGAATGTAGAATGTTTAGTCAATTGATTATGCAATTATACACACACACACACACACACACACACACACACACACACACACACACACACACACACACACACACACACACACACACGTGATTTTATTGAGCTACTAACGTTTAAATTGAGTGCAGGAAAGTTACCATGGAAATTGTTAGAGAATCAGTAACTGACCATATGTGCAAACTGTAAAACCAAGGCTGAATCTAATGAAGAGATTCAAACCTCATTGTTAAGTGATTTAATTCATGATCATAATCCATATGTATGTACTAGGTGATTTCACTATTTAATTAGTGACATATTGATGTTGTGTAATGTGATTTTTTAGTGTCACTTAACACTTGTCATATGTATATGTAATGACATGTCTACTAAGCTTGGTAATGCAACCCTAAACTTAACCAACTTATTACAAATTGAATTAAACCTCTTTGATTTGGAGATACTTGTAAAGTCCCACCAATTAGGTTATTTGAATTCAAATTTTTCTGATCACTTTTAGAGGCCAAAAAGTGGTCCTTGGGGCCAATTTTAGTAAAATCCAAGTTCCAAAGTGTTAGGGGTATGGGTTAGGAACATTTCGAACACTACTAGAACCCCCTAGTGGCCTTGGTGACCCTTTTAAAATTATATTTACCACATGTTGCGAAAATTGAATGGACTCTTAACCCTTACCCAAACCCACACTCCTTTCCAATCTTACATCTATGATAGGGGACAAGGGAAAGCCAAAGGAATCATGGGTCAATTATACATTTAATGTTGGTGGGTGGGTAGAATTTGGAGGCCTTTTTAGAGACCCTTCAAGGAGTTAAAGGGTGTTCACTCACTCTCTACTTTTAGAGATATTGGGGTTTTGGATGGAAGGAAGCAAAAGGAAGGATTGGACTCTTCTAAAACATAATTATACCATAACACTTGTGAAGGTTGGTCTCCACCATTGCCATAGAATTTTTGTTCTTGTTGTAAATATATTAGTATGCTATTTCATTCTCTTGCACATGTGATCAATGTATTTGTGTTTGTTGTGATGTAAGGGAATGGGATTTTGGGTTTTTATTTCATGCTTATTGTGTTAATCTTTTGATTTGAATGAGGGAGTTTTGTAAAGGGTGTATTGGCATTACTTAGCCTTGGATGGGGAAGAAGTGGCCAAGTATGGGGGGAAGGGGTTAGTTGGACTCCATGGAAGTGTATAGTCTCTTCTCATGGAGAGAAGAGAGAAGAAATGTATGGTATATGGTCCCTTGTATGCCAATGTTATTGATCTTGCTTTAGGGGAGATAAGAAGGAGAAAGTATGGAAAGTGTATAAGAATTCTAGCCTTGGAAAGGCATGTTTATTGTATGTTTACATTTGGAAATCCCCTACATGGTAGTCCACCTTCACCCCATTGTTATGGGTTCAAGGTGAATCCCATTGTGCAAGCCTTGGATGGGTGTTTTTTGTTGTGTGATTGGAATTGGTTGTCACTCATTGGTTATCGGTTCTCCTAGCTCGGTGGGTGGTGTTTGCAAGACCTAGGATGGGAGGTGAGCTCTCCACGGTTGGTTTTATGTGTAATTGAAGGTTTTAGATAGATCCCTATGATGGGGCAAACTTGGATTTGGAGCATTTATGATATTCTTGAGTCATTGTATTGGAGACTTCTCCATTGTAATATCCTCTATTGTATTTTGCATTCATTTTGAAGATGGATTTGTAACTTGATGAAGATCTAGGAAATAGAGCATAGGATGTAAGTTTCATAAATTAATTATGGAAACGAACTTGTATTGTGACAATGTTTCATTATGTAGGTTCATGATAATGTATTGTAGATTCAAGTATTCCAATTTCATTGAGGTATATAGTTCATGAAATGAATCTAAGGGAAAGTAGAATGTATTTGGATTGAACTAATTTGTATCTTGTTTTCAAGAATGTAGTGGAAATTAGACTTATGCTAAAAAGACTCTATCATATAAAAGGTCCTTTAATGTGATGTTATAATCTAGTTTATATCAAGATAATGTTGAAATATGATTAGTTGTAAAATCAAATACCCTCTATAGTTTTCTTGAGAGAAAATCACACTAGTAAGTGTTGGAATTAAGTTAGTATTGCCATTAGTGACAACACTTATCCATATCAGTATAGCTACTGAGCTCAGCACTTAATTCTCTACTCTCACTGAGCATTCCAATATTAACCAAGCTTTGAAGAATTCAGTAGTTTACACCGAGCAGACAGTGGCTACTGAGTGAATACATGCAATATGAAGATTAGCTGTGTCTACCAAGCTTCACAATGTCTACTGAGTAGTAAGTTTGTGTCATGCAGATTTTGTGTAAACCGAGCATTGGGAGGATTAGTGTTTACTGAGTGAGCAAGGTAAACTTAGTATCTATCGAGTGACACTACATCTATCGAGTCACCAGTGGTCACTGAGTGATTAGTATAGACTGAGCCTTCACTTCTACCAAGTGCATGATGATGTCGAGTAATGTAGTGAACACCGTGTATAAGAAGGTCACCAAGTTAGTTCAGTGAACCTGAGTTATTTACTATTGGGCTGAGTTTGTAATGTATTTGTTCACTTATGTTTTGGCCGACCTTGCAGATTTGTAAATTTGAAAGGTATATATGTAAGGTGTATTGTAAGATATCATATGTATGAAGAGATAGTGAAGTAATGAGAAGTATATGCGAAAGATTATCAGCAGTAGTTCAAGGAACACAACAAGGTCAATACAAAGACAAAAAAGTTATATCTATCACATGAGGTGATCAGTGCAAAAAGGATCTTATCAGCAATCAGTTGTAAGTAGATCCACTACTTCATCTTAATAGGTGAATCAGTTTTCTAAATCCTCTAACAAGGTAGACTTAACAGTCTTTGTACAAATATCTTAACTGAGTGCATACTTCATTGTATGTTTGCAAATCCTCTAACAAGGTGGACCTAGCAGTCCTTTGTGCTCCTAATAGGGCAGATCACCAGAAGTGGTCAATGTAAGCCTTAACAGGCCAACTTTATGCTGCAATATTGAAGTTTTGTGGGCATCATCCCCACCCTAGTTTTACTTTCTATTTGGAAGGTTTTTGGGTCACCAAAATATTGTGTTCTTTTCTATGATGAATGTTTTAACTTTCAGTATTAATGCATACAATAGCATAGATTGGTTTGTGACTAATTCAAAAAAAGAATTTAAGGTTACTGATTTACCCCTACCCTCTTAGTAACCTATCATATATTGAATATTTCCAACAATTGGTATCAGAGCATTGTGGTTCTCAGGATAAAAGCTTGACAGCTGGAGAAAAGATCTAAGGACAAATGGAGATATTTAGACTTGATAAGACAATTGAAAATGAAAAGCTAGATCTGGAGATGGCCATAACTCAACTCAAAGAAGCAAAGGAGCACATTTCCCAATCCCTGAAAAGAAGGAAGGAACTTGCAAAACAAATGGAGGACCATCAGTATGTTGAAGAGAAGATTGAAGACTTTTTCCCATCAAGTAGCTCGGATGAAGCTAATGAGACAATCAAAGAACTCCTAGCAAAGAATGGCTCTCTGCAAGAATAAGTAAGAAAACTTAAAAGAGAACAAGAAATCCAATCAATCGGGCTATGTGAAATTTTGGAACAAAGAAATAAGGCAAATGAAGACTTGGAGGCAAGAAACAATGAAGAACAGAATCAATCCAATCAACATGAAGACCTCATTGATCAAATCACTGGAGCAAATGAAGAAATTAGGATTCTCAAAACATAGAATGAAAGAATAAGAAGTGGCCTAAATTATGAAAGGGAAATTAATGAAAGAATAATGAGAGAACTGAGATGTGAAAAGAAAATCATTGAAAAATTGAAGAATGACCTAAACGCTAAAAAAAAAATCAATGAGAGAATGTTGAAATCACAAGAATACATGAATCAATTGAATTAGCAAAATGAGCAGAATCTTCATAGGCAAAAGGGTAAAACAAGACTAGGATACAATGAAGAACAAGGTGAATCTTTCAAGAAAGGTGCAAAAAGGAATCTAAAACCCTCATGCAATCATTGTGGGAAAATTGGTCATACATTAAACAAATGTTGGAGCAATGGAAAAGGAAAATTCAATGAAAAGTGCTATAACTGCAATCAACATGGTCACAAAGCCAATGAATGCAAGGAGGAACCAAAATTTGAAGGTAAATGTCACAAATGCAAAAAGAATGGTCACAAGGCATCTCAATGCAGATCCAAATCATTCAATCCAATTGAACAATTAGTAAAGGCAATATTTGGATGGGACTACAATACCTAGTGCAGATGTCATTATTGTGGAGAATATGGACACAGTGGCATAAATTGTGCAAGGCACCACCTAAGAAAGAAAGATACTACTATAAGGTGTTACACATGCACTAAACTCAGCCATATAGCTAAAAATTGCATGAATATAGGCAAAGTTGAAGATGAAAAGAAAGTAAGGGCTGACAATATAAGGAAACAAATGAGGTAGCAATGGATTCCTAAATCTATTGAGGATACAAGCTTGAATCATGATAGTGAAGTCACTTAAGAAGTGGGTGACCCCATCCCCTCAAAGTAAATTCCTAAGAATGAGTTGGAGCTGTACTCAATAAGAAAATCATAAGTAGTTCCAAGAAATATGAGGAATGCAAATGATCCAATTAGTATTCTAGATACACTAGGAATCACAGAAAGGTTATCCTTTGCCAAGCTACATTAGACTCCATTGAGGTAAGTTGGTTGTAGTCCTTACCGAGCAAGGTTGGGAATAAAGGAAATTTGGTTTGTTTTTCGAGTTGATACTCTTGCCGAGTTAGGTTAGTGGATGACAGTCTGTCACGCACTATGTCATAATGGCACCAAGCATTTATGAAAATTTCTCAACAAAAGGGGCAATTTTGACTTCATTTTTCATCGCATCCACAACATTCAAAGAGTAGAGTGATTTGAAAGAGCATTATAGTGTTTCTGAGTGATTCAACAACAAGATCTTCATGAATTTCATCATCTACCGAGCATCGATGGTGTCTACCAGTGGAAGTAGCACTAAACCAAAGAAGGGTTCTAAAATGCTGGTTAAAGGTGTTGAATGGAAAGTTTCGGCTGTTGCTGAGTCACTTGATCCATATGGAGCTCAATCAAAAATCCCTCCCAAGGTACTCCTAATTAACAACATACAAACTCACTTTAAATATTCTGTTCAAGAATTAGGGACACTAGAAATGGATACTGCCCTAGCTAAAATGTGTGTTGATAGAGTTTTGAAACCCGAGAATAAACATTTGGAAGTCAAAGGATTAACTCATATCCCTCACATGCTTCAAAATTTCCAAGTGAAGTGGATAAGATACATATTGAGTCGATTTCACAATGGTCAATTATGGTTGGAACAACCCATTCTGATTACAAAGAAGATGATACACCAAGTTATGGGTCTACCAATACTAAGCAAGGCCAAATCAACTAAAACCCTAGGTCAGGAGGAACTGCAGAAGAAAACCCTAGCCGAATGGGATGGTAGAGGTTTGAAACTAAACAATGTCACTGACATAGAGCTTAGGTTCAACATCCATATCATTGCATATAAAATCTACAGCTCGATTTAGTCAAACAACATTCCTTGTGAGGTAGTTGACCTAGCATACAAGGTTATAAAGAAGAACCTTGAATTTGATTTGTCAGATGTACTTTTGAAGCAATTGAACAAAAACATTGAAAGTGTGAAGATTTCCAAGAACAATTCCTTCAAGTTCGGTTCATTGCTTCCATGTTTATTCTTTTATGTTCAAAAATTCTTTCCATCTAAGGGCATAGTTGTATGGAGAAAAGACACCACTGTTCTTTATCAGATAAATGAATTTATTGAAGAAATGGGTGAAAATTTTGAAAGGATGTTGGTTAATTACTTTGAGGCATTCAAAGAGAAAATAAATAACAGATTCCAAATCCCACCCAAGCTTGTGGAAGACTACAAGGATGACATATGCTTCATGGTGGACTATGACAGAGTGTACATTCAAGCAGTCATACCAAGAGTGGCATGGGTAAAACCATTGCCTTATGGAATTAACATTGATGAAGCTAGAGACATCATTGAGGCTTTAATAAATGAGCCAATCAATCCAAATCTTCTTGCATTTGGTACTTATGAGGAAGCCAAGAAGAGGATAGAACTTAGTATCAAGATTCTTCAAGCTATCAACATAGGCAAGAAGAGGATTGCAAAATTGAAGAAAATTGAAGGTCCTCTAATGCTTACCAAGGGCAAGGGTGAGGATGAAGAAGAGGAATATGATGAAGGTGAAGAAGAAGAATCAGAGAAAGAGGAACCAAAAAGGAAGAAAGGTAGAGTGATTATCACTAAACCTCAGAAGAAACCTATTGTAGTATTCTCTAGGAGAGGTAGGAAAGGTAAAAGTGAAATAGTATTCATTCGCTCTCCACCTACATTTGAGGAAAGGATGAAACAACTAAGAGTTGGAGCAGGAATATGTAACTTGAAAGTTCTCAAGTATGAGACTCAATCTCCTGCTGAGCAGAAAGAGATTGAGGACTTAGTCATGGAGAAGATAGGTATTTGGAAATACTCCCTTGCTTAGATGCAACCTCAAATTCATGCAGATCTTTTTGCCAAAATTCAAGTCAGATGGGAGAACACGGTGCAAACTGTTAAAGACATCTTTGAACAACAGCTGAAACAATTAGTACCTAATCTAACCAATGCTGAAGTAAAGAAGGCAATGAAACAACATGAAGACAAAATGATTCTAAAGCTTAACTCATGCTTTATATTAATGAATAACATAGAATCAATAGTTAAGCATGCCTTAAACATCTAGAGAGATGTCTATCATCTCAACAAGCCATCATAAGAAATTGTTATAATTAAGGATGATGATAGTAATGACGATGATAATGATGATGATGAAAACACTCCTTCCATCATAGTTACTGAAGGTGAATTTCATGCTCTAATGGAGGAAAAGGAAGAAGAAGAGAAGGAAGAAGAGGAGGAGGAAATAGAAGAAATGGATGAAGGCAAGGAGGAAGAGGACAATGAAGATGATCCAGTCAGAATTGCAGCAGAAGCTATTGCATCTCTTCCTCACACTCCACCACACACTATCACATCTGCGGAGATAGCTTCTACTAGTGAAACTGTGAGCACAACAACAACATCAACTGCTTAATCTTCACCAATCACCTCCCAACACCAAGTGTCTGCAATAGAAGTATCAAGCACTTCATCTACAGAGCTGACTGTTACCTCTTCAGCTACTGAGTTAGCTCCCTCTGTATCTACATCTTCAGTTTGTGCATCAATAAGTTCTACAATTTTGTCTTCATCAATTCTAGTAAGCTCTACAATTTTTTTTTCATCTGCATTGTCTACATCTACTTCGATTCCAGTTAGTTCAGACACTTCTATGAGTATTCTACCGAATGTGGCACAATTTTGGGAAGTGTTTCAGATTTTGGTCTAGTTAGTACTTCTATTGGCATTCGATCCTTAAGCCCTATTCCATTTTTCACTGCTAGCCCTTCTATCTCTACTATTGTGTCTGTTCCAAAGGTCAAACCAGTCATCACTAAAGTAAAACCAAAGCAACCATTGAAACTTCTGATCACTGGAAAGGAAATTGAAGAAGACATTGACTTAGACATAGAGATAATAATACCTAAGATTGACTATAAGACTACTACTATTGAAGAAATGAGATTAGCTAGTCAACTCATAGAGAAGAAAGCTACGCAGAAGTAGCTAAGGTCTTAAAGGGATAAGGAGTACAAAATAATTGAAAATGCCAAGAATATAATTATAGATGCTATAGGTATTGAAGTGGATTCTACTCAACATATTTTGATTCAGTTAGGAGAGGCTGTACAAAAATATAATGAGGACTCCTCTGGACAAGAGAAGCTAATTGAAAGGCTGAAAGGAAGTTTGATACCAAAGTGCTAGAGCATATTGCTCAACAGATTGCAATCAAACAAGTGGAGTTGTCCACATTTGTGGGCAATTTTGAAAATTCCTTTAATAATACAACATCACTTTTTGCAAAACTTTGTGATATGTCTGGTTTTACCAATGAAATAAAGGAGAAGCTAAATAAGATTGATGTTGACATGAAATCTAGTGCATCAAAGTTGTAGGCTGACCCCTCTTCCAGCTCCTCTCATCACAGTAAGGTGAAATATCTAGCAGAAGTGCAGGCAGAACTTCTAAGAGAAGAAGCAAGAATAAGAGCAATCTTGATTGATATTCAGAACATGATCTTGCCAATAATGGATACAATGTAGAAACATATTGCTCATTGCAAGACATTGGTTCATGATAAGAACTTCTCAGTGGCTGATCACATGATCAAATTATCAATAGAAGTGCAGATTGCTCTCTCTACCTACAAAATTTTGCAAAAGAATTGGGATACTTCATTCGCCCTCATTCTTAAGGTACATCAAGAATTTCTCTCTCATTTTTGTGTAACTATATAGATAGTACATGTAGCCCTTTGGCATTACTGTCAAAAAGGGGGAGAGATTATCAGCTTTAGCAAAAAGGGAAATTCTGTATATAAGGAGAGATATCAGTATAAGTGAAAGGCAGAGATAGCACTCAATAGAGTCAGCATGTATATGTGTATAACTATGTACATAAGTATCTTTGTATATACATTATATGTCATCAAGGAGATATATATAGAAATGTATATGCAACAGCTTTACAAAGATCAATTTTGAAAAACCAAAACTTAGTGAGTTAGTTTATGTACATATGTTTTGTCTTATAAGTGTTTTGTCACTAATGCCAAAAGGGGAGATTGTTGGCATTAAGTTAGTATTTCCATTAGTGACAAAACTTATCCATATGAGTATAGCTATCGAGCTCAGCACTTAAGTCTCTACTCTCACTGAGCATTCCAGTATTAACCAAGCTTTGAAGAATTTAGTAGTTTACACTGAGCAGATAGTGGCTACTGAGCGAATATAGGCAATATGAAGATCAACAGTGTCTACCGAGCTTCATAATTTCTATTGAGCAGTAAGCTTGTGTCATGCAGATTCTGTGTAAACCTAGCATTGGGAGAATTAGTGTTTACTGAGTGAAGCAAGGTAAACTCAGTATCTACCGAGTGATACTACATCTATCGAGTCACCAGTGGTCACTGATTTTAGAACTACATCGAGTGATTAGTATGGACCGAGCCTTCACTTCTACCAAGTGCATGATGATGCCAAGTAATGCAATGAACACCGTGTATCAGAAGGTCATCAAGTCAGTTCAGTGAACCCAAATTATTTACTATTGGACCAAATTTGTAATGTATTTTTTCTCTTATATTTTGGCCGACCTTGTGGATTTGTAAATTTGAAAGGTATATATGTAAGGTGTACTGTAAGATATCATATGTATGAAGAGATAGTGAAGTAATGAGAAGTATATATGAAAGATTATCAACAAAAGTTCAAGGAACACATCAAGGTCAATACAAAGACAAAAAAGTTATATTTATCACATGAGGTGATCAGTGTAAAAAGGATCTTATCAGCAATCAGTTGTAAGTAGATCCACTACTTCATCTTAATAGGTGAATCAATTTTCTAAATCCTCTAACAAGGTAGACTTAACAGTCTTTGTACAAATCTCTTAACTGAGTGCATACTTCATTGTATGTTTACAAATCCTCTAACAAGGTTGACCTAGCAGTCCTTTGTGCTCCTAATAGGGCAGATCACCAGAAGTGGTCAATGTAAGCCTTAACATGCCAACTTTATGCTGCAGTATTGAAGTTTTGTGGGTATCATCCCCACCCTAGTTTTACTTTCTATTTGGAAGGTTTCTGGGTCACCAAAATATTGTGTTCTTTTCTATGATGAATGTTTTAACTTTCAGTATTAGTGTATATAGTAGCATAGATTGGTTTGTGACTAATTCAAAAAAAGAATTTAAGGTTACTAATTCACCCTTACCCTCTTAGTAACCTATCATATATTGAATATTTCCAACAGTAAGATACTATACAAAATAACTCATCCTTTTGGATTCCCTTGATCAAATAGATATACCTATTATACCATGCCCTTGATAAATTGGATTTAGAAATCAAACCCCATTAGAAGTTATAAGTGTGTAGAAGGTATAGTTATTGTATCGGAATCAGGAGTGTATAGTAAGGAAGTAAGTGTGTGGGTTAGTTTTTAATTTAATGATGTTTTATCATGTAGAATTAAATTTTTTTTAGGAAATCATTTTAATAATATCTTATAATAAATTTATGCATTTAATTATGGGTTTAATTAATTCAAATTGCTAATGTATAGGTTTGAGGGGTTATTGAAAGGGCCTTGTATAGACAACCTGATGGTGGTATAGAGTTATGTTTAAAAGTGCAGTGGTATGATGTAAATGAATTAATGATGAATATTTAATATTTTAATTAGTTTTTATAAGTTTAGTTAATTATCTAGGAGCAAGTATTAAGGTGTTGATAGGTCAACTCTTTAAAAGTGCAGAATTAGTTGCCCTGGGGGATTGAACTATTATGGTGATATGAGTTTTACATAACCAACCTAATATAGCTTATTTAATTAATTAAATCAAATGTTTTGAAATAAATATAGATAAGTAAGGTTGACTTAACCATCAATCAAGGTTAAAACCTAAATACAACAATGAAGAGGTGTGTGTTCACCCTCATGATGGAAAATGAAATTTGTGATTCCAACACTTCTAAATTGAACCTATCTAACTTGAATTCAACTTAAGAACTTGGAAACCTTTAATGCTTCTTGAAAATGATGTAATAATTTAACTATGGTTTAATAAATCAACTTAATCAATCCAAACTAGGGCTCCTGTAGCACTTTGATTAATGGGTTTTGAACCAGTACAATTTGTTGGATACCAACTATGCATCCTTATGAAATGTAATCAAAATTCGATTGTTACATAAGCCTTGCAACTCAAACTCACCTTATCTTGTCATCATCTTTCTGCAATGTATTTGATGCCAATATGTGTGTTAACATAGTTGTTATTACCCTTTCAAAAAAAAATTGTTTTATCTTTGCCCTGATTTTTGGGCATGACATAGTTGTGTCACAAACAAGTTAAGGAGGGTGGTACGAGTATCAATTAGTGAGAGATTTCTCTAAAAACCACAAATGTACACATTTATAAATAAATTACATGCCCTAATTTCACTATCATGGAATCAAAATTTTTGCATGGACTCCAATCCATCATCAACTATGGTAGAGGATTTTTACCCTCTATAGCCAACTTTTCAATATTGAGTTGACAGATCTGACACCCAAACATGCATTGTGGTGATGGTGAAAAGAGGGACCATTTCATTTGGATAATTATGATGCACTTTCATTAGAAGAAAATGCCTTTTTAGGAAAAAAATTGGTTGGAGGTTTAGAGAACAGTTAAGAAATATCATGTGAGGATATATATTTTTAAAATAAATTTTAATTAAGAGTAAATATTTTTATAAAATTTTGTGAAAGAGATATTTATTTTTATCAATAAATTTATTTTGATAATTGAGAAGAGTTGGTAGCTTAGCTTAATGATTTAGAGCTTGACTCTTTGGCAAAGCTAGCCCTTTTATAACCTCAAGGTGATGGATCCAATTAAAGTTAGTCAATCACGAACTAATTCAAGGAGTAGTTCATCTATCTTGAGACTTATATGGAATAAGAGTGAGCTACATAATTGGAGCCCATGCATTGTGGAAAATAAATTGAGTATGAAATGTTAATTATTGTGAAAAAAAAACACAAAGTGTGAAATGTGGATTACAGTGAATAAATATAAATTTAGACAATAATAATTTAAAGTAAAAAACATATGATTTGTATGTAGATAAATTTTTAAAACAAAAAAAGGTTGGTTGAGAAACAAACTATAACAAATAAATGCAACTAGATCAACCAATTAAAATATTTGTGTGGATTGTAATTTAGAAAATAAAATCATTACTTTATGGAAAATAGATACTTGATAATTCCTTATTTGAAATCTAGATCATGTTTTCCTAATTGTTTACGAATGCTTATACATTTCTCTACAATTGGACCAAACAAGGTAAGAAGACTAATTCAAACATTTTTACTAAGAGAAAAATATTTTAGAAATAGATCATTTTATTCACATGGTTATACCTAAACCAAGCACAAATTATTAGCCATTTTAATAGAGTGTTTTTCACAAATCATTTACAATAACAAAAATTGATTATAAAATTGAATAGAATACTTGTATTTGGTATGAAAGCAATAAGAACATGTACGAAAATGACATTTATTGATATGTTAAGAACATTGTATAGATATATTTGTAAAGAACTAATATTTTTTACTGGCCAAATCCACAATAGTGGGTTCCACTTTTTCGGAGGAAGGAATTCCTTATTTTCAATCAAATCACAAAAATCAAGGGTTTTAATCAGAAGTGACTTATGATCAGAATCATTTTTTTCTTTAGATCAAAAGTCTCATTAAGTCAGATTTTATAGAAAGTAGAATATTTTTTAATTAGTTTAATAAGGAGTTTCAATTGAAACCCCCTATGCACGGGGTTTCGATTGAAACCCCTTATTATGAGGATTTAGAAAAAAAGAAATATCGTTGTCTCTTTCATTTCAAAAGTGGGGTTCCAGTGGCCCAACACAGGGAGGGTTTTAACTGTAGAAAAATGGCACTTCAAACATGCTTTTAAGGTTTTTTAAAATGCCACTTTCTTGTACATTTTGATGTATTTGATTTAATTTGATTTTTCTTCCATATATACATGTGTATATATATGTACACACATGTATATATTTGAGTATCTATATGTATACACACATATATTTATATGTGTGTGTCAATATGTATATATTTATGTACGTGTATATATTTCTGTGTGTATATATTTTTAATATACATGCATACATATATAGATATATATAGATATACATGTGTGTGTATATATAAGTATATTTATGTATAGATATATATATGTACATATATACATATGTATATAAACATATACTTGTATATATTTATATATACATTTATACATATATGTGTATATATGTATGTATATACGTGTGTGTATGTATATGTAGATGTATAGATGTATGTACATACATGTATATATACATATGTATATATACATATATATATATATATACATATGTATATATACATATATATATATATATATATATATATATGTATATATACATATATATATATATACATATATATATATATATACATATATATATATATACATATATATATATATACATATATATATATATACATATATATATATATACATATATATATATATACATATATATATATATATATACATATATATATATATATGTATATATATGTATATATATATATGTATATATATATATATATGTATGTATGTCTTTGTATTCTACATATCTTTACATGAGTACATACATATGTATGTGTATATAGTCATATGTATAGACACATGTATATGTTTATACATGCGTATGTGTATAAATAGATACATATTTATTTATGCATGTATGTGTAGATATGTACATGTATGTGAAAGAACAAAAATACATATGTTACTAAGAAGACTAAAAGTAGATCTAGAGAGAGATTCTTAAGGAGATCTATGAAATAACTACAAAGAGACGAGAGAGAGAGAGAGAGAGAGAGAGAGAGAGAGAGAGAGAGAGAGAGAGAGAGAGAGAGAGAGAGAGAGTCTTTACGGGATTATGAAATAACTAGAGAGAGACTAAAAGGACAAAGATGATCTTAACTTGGTTATGTATGAAAGAGCCATAGAGAGAGTATTAAGAGGATCTAAGAGAGATCCTAAAAGAATAGAGAGAAAGAGAGAGAGTAGAAATCTTTAATCAACTTTAAGAAAACAAAGGATCTAGAGAGGGAAAGAGAGACTTAGAGAGTAAGAGAGATTATAAAAATAACATATAAGTTTAAATCATCTAAGGAGAGGGGGGGGAAGAGAGAGAGAGAGAGAGAGAGAGAGAGAGAGAGAGAGAGAGAGAGAGAGAGAGAGAGAGAGAGAGAGATTCATAATTGCTTGCGCTTGGTATGACTCTTCTCCAACATCTATTGTTTGAGTTTGGCCATCTAATTGAGAGAATTTTTCTTTTTAAGTGAGCTCTACATACAAAATACAATTTACAACAAATTTCACAATTAAGAACATGCCTTTTAAAAATGCCTAAGATTTGATTAGAGAGAGAGAGAGACTAAACGAAGAGAGAAAGAGTGCTAAAGAGATCTAGGAAAGATGTAGGGAAAAAAATAGTCTTAAGGGGATGTAGAAGAGAGAGAGAGAGAGTCTTCAGGAGATTATGGAATAACTAGAGAGAGACTAAAATGACAAAGATAATCTTAACTTGGTTATGTATGAAAGAGCCACATAGAGAGTATCTAAGAGAGATCCTAAAAAACTAAAGAGAAAGAGAGAGAGAGTAAAAATATTTAATCAAATTTAAGAAAAAAAAGGATCTAGAGAGAGAAAGAGAGAGTTAGAGAGTATGGGAGATTATGAAAATAGCATACAAGTTTAAATTACCTAAGCAAACTAAAGTACAAAGAGAGAGAGAGAGAGAGAGAGAGAGAGAGAGAGAGAGAGAGAGAGAGAGAGAGAGAGAGAGAGAGAGATTTTCATAATTTCTTGAGCTTGGCATGAATCTCCTCCAACATCCAATATTTGCGTTTGACCTTCTAATTGAGAGAATTTTTCTTGTTGAGCGAGCTCTACATACAAAATACAATTTAAAAAAAAATTCACAATTAAGAACATGCCTTTTAAAAAACCTAAGGTTTGATTAAATAGAAAGAGAGAGAGATAGAGAGAGAGGGAGTAAAAGGAGAGAGAAAGAGTGTTAAAGAGATCTATGAAAGAGCTAGAAAAAATAGAGAGTATTAAGGGGATGTATGAGAGAGAGAGAGATTCTTAAGTGGATCTATGAAAGAGTTAAAGAGAGAGTTTTAAAGGGATATATGAGGGAGAGAGAATCTTATAGGGATATATAAAATAACTTGAAAGGGAGGCTTAAGTGTATCTATGAAATATGTAGAAAGAGAGGGAGAGATATTTAAAAGAAGTAGAGGCAGACTAAAGGGAGAAAGAGAGTATTAAGGGGATCTATGAAAGAGCTAGGGAAAAGGAAGGGAGAGAGGAAGGGGTAAAGAGAGATAAATATAGAGAGAGTACACTTAATGGGATCTTTAAAATAAATAGAGAAATAGAGGGGGAGAGAGGGGTGAGGGAGAGAGGGTTGGCATTTTGCATAAGATTGTAAAGTGATAATAATTGACAGGTTTCCATAATGTTGTCATTGATAGCGACATGGAAATAGAAGTGTAGAATAAACCATCATGATAAATAACACTTAATCATGATTAGTAATGTAAGGTAATGTGATAAGTAAAATTGACCACATCAAATACAAAGTAAGAACATCGAATTTTATAGAAAGTGGAAAGAAGAAATAATAGTTGGAAGGTGGAAGCTAAACAAGTATAGAAAATTTAAGTGGAAACTCAATAGGTCAAGAATGTTTTGATTGACCTTGGGAATTATACAAGATGGAGCCAACGATGATTAAAGGAAAGGATTGGAAGCATATCAAGGACATAAAGATATGTGAAGAGAACAAGGTAAATGCACATCAAGAAAGTAATTCAAATGAAGGGATGAGATTAAGTAGAAAAATGAATATAGGTAATGGAAGGATGAGTGGTGAAAGTAACATAGAGAAAATACAATACACTAAAGAATAAACAAATAGAGTGGTACATGTGGCAAAGAATGAGAAAGAGGTTAATATAGAGTGCTGAGTGAAGACAAACATATAAAGGTTAATGCATAAGTAGAGATAAAGTAGAGGGAAGCTTAATTCAGAGAAAAATAGAAAAGATCTCATAGGAAAGAAGTACCAAAGATAGGTCAATCAGCTTATTATTCCTCAATAGTTACAATTAGGGAAATCTCATAACTAGGTGGACTTTAACCAATCTTGTTATTGTAAAATACTTTACTAGGGTGGACTCTTCAAAGGATTTCTAAATCCTCCAACTAAGGTAGATCCATATAGATCTTATCGTACTCCTGACAAGGTAAACCCATAGAATGGGTATTTTAAGCTCATAATAGGGCAAGCTTGTAATTGCAAAAAATGATTTGTGGGTACCATTGTTAGAATATAAATTCCACCAATATAATTGAGAGGGTGGGGGGCTTATCCAACTATTATCACAATTATCAACCTTATTTGTTAGTTTGTGGCAACTGATTAGGGAAGTACTATACATACTTCATAATTTTTTCTGGCTCGTGGCTGATGTATGGCCAGCATATGGTTGACATGTTGTAACCCTAAAGCAACATAAAAATACTTGTATAAAAGGGCTTAGGGTTAGGGATTGTTTCATTGTGGTGATGTGAAAATTGGTTCTTGTAGCGGTATTGATCAGTAAGGAATTATGGATTGTAATCAGGTTGTAATCACTGGATTGTAATAATATTGGATTTTCTGTTTGGTGGACTTAGCCCAGGGATTGGGTGAACCACGTTAAATCTTGGTGTCTTGTGTTCTTTTTCTATATGATCTATTATTTTCTAATATTGTTTATATTTGCATGTAATTGTTATTTCTATCCATGGTTTAATCCTAACAAGTGGTATCAAAGTGAGGTTGTTTTTTAGTTATCATTTATAGGAAAGTCTCACGGTTGAGTGGAAGCGATGGCAAACAAGGGTAAGCTGAGGGTTGATAGGTTTAATGGGTAGAACTTTCAGTTATGGAAAATGCAAATGGAAGAGACTATCTTTATTAGAAGGATTTATGGAAGTCATTGGAAGGCAAAACCAAGAATCAACGATCTATGTCAAATGACAATTGGGACCTTTTAGACAGAAAGGCACTTGGAAGCATTTGATTATGCTTGGCACCATTAGTAGCATTTAATATTACAAAAGTGAAGATGATGGAAGAGTTGATGCAAACCCTAGCAAAACTGTATGAAAAGCCCTCCGCTTCAAACACAGTATTTCTGATGAAGCGTTTATTTAATATGAAAATGGAAAAAGGTGGATTTGTTGTAGATCATTTAAATGAGTTTAATACTATTACTAGTCAGTTATCTTATGTGGGTGTCAATTTTGATGAAGAAATTAGGGCTCTCTTGATTTTGTGTTCTTTGCTTGAAAGCTGGAATGACTTGGTAATGGCTATGAGTAATTCTATTCCTGGATCTAGTACCCTAAAATATGATGATGTGATAAATGTTGTTTTGAGTGAGGAAACTCATGGGAAAACCTTAGGTGGATCTTCATCAGGAAGTTCTTTGAACACACAAAGTAGAGGTAGAACGACTGAGAGAGGAAGTAATTCCAAAAATTGTGGGAAATCAAAAGGAAAGTCAAAGGGGGGGAGGTCTCAATCAAGAGGGCCAAACGACTACTAGTACTATGGAAAACTAGGGCATAAAAAGAAATATTGTTGGAGTCGAAAGAAAAATGAAGTAGATAAACCAAATGAAGACAAGGAGGTAAATGTGGTAAGTAACAAATCTAAAGAGGAGGCTTTGCTTCTGTCTTTAGAAAGTGTTGATGATTCATGGTTTTTAGATTCTGGTGCTTCATTTCATGCTACACCTCATAGAGGTTATTTCATTGATTATGTCCAAGGGGATTTTGGGCTTGTTTATTTGGGAGATAATGAACCCTGTCTGATTTTTGGAAAGGAAAAAATTAAGATTAAGTTGCAGAATGGGAATAATTGGCTACTACATGAGGTAAGACATGTTCCAAGCCTGAGTAGGAATTTAATTTCAGCAGGGCAACTCGGTGATGAGGGTTACTTTTAATGATAAAAATTAAAAAGTTTCAAAAGTTTTCCTTTTAGTAGAAAATGGTGTGAAAGTAGGAACCTTATATCTTTGTACATGTAATATTGTTCCTTCTACTTTAATTTTTTAGAGAAAAATGAATGTTCAAGAATAATTGCTACTTGATTGAGTAGGGACAACAAATAGCTATTGTAAATTTTGATACAACACTTTGGCACAATAGACTTGGGAAAATGAGTGAGAAAGCTATGAAAGTACTTCATTCAAAGAAAGTTCTACTAGGTCTAAAATGTGTTAATATAGATTTCGTGAAAGTTGTGTGTATGGAAAAAAAGAGAGAGTGAGTTTTGTGAAGACTGGGAAGGAAAATAAAAGAGAGAAATTAGAGCTTGTGCATATAGATGTATGGGGACCAAATCAAGTATATTCCCTTGGTGGCTCTCATTATTATGTTATATTTATTGATGACACAACTAGAAAAGTATGGGTTTATTTCCTTAGACAAAAATTTGATGTATTTCAAACTTTTAAGAAATGGAAATGCTTGGTTGAAAATGAGATTGGTAAGAAATTAAAATGTCTCAGATCTGATAATGGTGGTGAGTATTATAGTCATGAATTTGAAGATTATTGCTCCACTAATGGTATTCATAGACAAAAAACTATTCCAAGGACTCCACAAGAAAATGGAGTGGCTGAACACATGAACAGAACTATAATGGAGTGTTTAAGGAGCATGAGGTTGCATGCTGGGTTTCCCTTATACATGTGGGTGGAGGCTATCAATTCTACTATATATTTTATTAATAGAGGTCCCTCTACTCCTTTGGGTTGTGGTATTCTAGATGAAGCATGGACTTGTAAGAAGGTGAGTTCTTTTCTCAAAACCTTCGGTTGTGAAACATTTTCTCATATAGATTCTGAAAATAGAACCAAGCTAGAAGCTAAGTCAAATAAATGTGTATTTTTTGGATATGGCATTAATAAATTTGGTTATAGGCTTTGAGATTTTGAAAATAATAAAATTGTAAGAAGTAGGGATGTCATATTCAATGAGAAAGTGTTGTACAAAGATTTGTTTCAAGAACATGAGAAGAAAGAAGATGATTATGTAGTGCTAGATGATACTTTAAAAGATGATGTTCCAGCCATTCCTCATGATGTGAAACAATCACAATAACAAATATCACACATACCAGTGAATGTTAGATGGTCAACAAGGAAAACTAGACCTCCACAAAGATTTTCTCCCTCTTTGTATTCTATTTTACTTACTGATGCTGGTGAACCTGTATGTTATGATGAAGCTGTGCAAGTGGATACTAAGATTCAGTGGGAGTCTAAAATGAAAGACAAAATGGACTCTTTGTTGAAGAATAAGACATGGGATTTATGCAAGTTGCCTGCAGGTAAAAGAGCTTTACATAATTTGGTGTCTTGTTTTCTTTTTCTATGTGATCTATTATTTTATGATATTGTTTATATTTACATGAAATTTTTATTTATATCTATGGTTTAATCCTAACATTATTAACTCTTAACCATATGAGCAATATAATCAACAATAATAACAAGATACTCATACAATAACACAAGATATGTTAACTAGGGAAATCCTTGAATAGAGGGAAAACCTTGGTGGGGATGATACCCACAAGATGATTTGTTAATATAAATATTCCTTGTTAGAGGATGGACCCTATAGGAATATATGAAAACTTTTAGTACATATCAATCCCTGATATGAGACTTTGAATCCTTGTTAAGAGATTCCAAACTTGTTAGGAGTTCTGGAAGGTAGATGGACACATTGTCCAAACAACGTCAGGGGAAAAACCAATGAACCCACTATCCAAATGATCTCTATATTATTCCTTGCAAAATAATAGAATTGAACTATACTTGTACTTCCTTTTCCTCTTTCCTATCAACTAAACTTCTACTCCTTCTAATCTTGATACTAGATCACCAACTTTGCATCCAATAATCCCTTGGATTACCTACTTGCATTTACCAAACACTCTACTCTTGTTTGCACACTTCACACTTTATTCACACTCACAATCACACTTTACAACCAAGGGAAATACTTTCCTTTATACCAGGTCTTCAAAATAATTCCATGATTTGGCCTTGAGGCTTTCCCAATTAATTATTATAGGAGCATATTAAGATAATTAAATATTTTGTAACTACATAACACTGTCAGCTCACAGTCTATACAACTTATTACATGTACAACTCTAGGACTTGTGCATTTGCTGAAATCATCATCAGATTGACCTTTGTCACTATCTAACTTTACATGTCACGACTATATCTTTTTTAGAAGATACAATTTGATCATTAGAAACTACTTATTAGGTACTTTGTCTCTATACCACTCTCTATAAACCATGTATATCTTGTTAGAAACAATAGTCCACCAAGATAACTATGGAGGGTGAATCAATTATCCAATAATTAGAACACTTATCTTCTTTAAACAAATTTAACCATTCAACCAAAGTAAACAACAACTATACAAAGACACACAAAAACAATTACACTAGCAATATTGACTAGGGAAATTCTTGATCAGAGGGAAAATCCTGGTGAGAATGATGCCTACAAGATAATGTGCTAATATAAATATTCCTTGTTAGAGGATAGACCCTATTAGGATTTTGCTACAACTTTTAGTACAATGAGTTTTTTTTAGGAGACATTGAATCCCTGTTAGGAGATTCCAACCCTGTTAGGAGTTGAGTATGATGTATGCAAGAAGAGCCCTATGCCCAAACATGCAATTTCAACTACAAGAAGAGCTCATTGCTCAAACAAGTAATTTACTATTTTCTTCTTTTTTCCTTTTTTCTTTCCTCTATCCTGTCAATTAGACCAATCATTGTCAGACCATGTAGACTAGGTCACAAACCTCGGATCCAAATACCATAGCTTGGATCACTCAGTAAAACCTTGACAATGAAGTTTCCTTCACTTTTGCACTGCTCTGCTCAACTTTGCATTCCGCACTCACTGATGCTTATCATCAATCATTTAATCATATCAACACACCATGATAAAGGAAAATTTCCTTCCTTTATATTGAATCCATAAAACAATTCCCTAAGTCAGCTGTTAGTCCTTCTCAATTAATTATTATAGGACCTCACTAAGAACATGTTACACTTAGCAATTACCATAATCTTCCACTTGCAACTTGAATAACTTTCCAAACATGCAATGTTATGACAAGCAATCTTAGCCACGTTATCCTCAATATATCTTCTTCATGTCCTCAACCTTGATGCTCAAGATATCAACTTTGCTAAGAGATATACCAAGTTTACCAGAACGTGCTTTTGTAAACTCTATCTCAGAATAGACATCATCAAAACTTACATAACTTCTTCTAGACTTATCCTTTTTGCTTCTGATGTTAACTACATATACCAGATACTCCAAAGTATCTCCCATAACCTTGGGTGGTTATCATGCTCAACTATTCATCTGTACCAACTTAATCTTTCCATTGTTCTTATGTCAGATACCACAAAAGACATAAAAAATGCTATGTTGACATCAATGAAAAACTTAGTCATGAATGTAGCATATCATCATCAAACTAATCTTCCAACAATCTCCCCCTATGACATTGATGGAAACATAGATGAAAAACATCTTGTTCCAATAATACCAACAAAAGATTGATAGTCTTCAAATCCTTTTCATCAATCATACTCCCCCATTGATATACCTCAATGTGCTCTATACCAAACTATTATTACAAATAATGTGCTTATGCCAAAAATCTTCCTCAACATACTGCCAAACTTCTCCTCTAGTATAATACTTTCCTGCAATACTTCTCCCCATAGTATGATGCCAAACTTCTCCTTTTCATGCAATACCTTTCCCTCATTAAGCATGATGTTTTTCATGTCAAAATCTCCCCCATTAACATCAATGTCAAAGGTGTTTGCAACCAACATCTTTGCATCAAATTCTACAACAACTGATACTTATTCAGCTCGAGTGTTAAAAGACACTTTTTAAAAAAACATCAACAAGAGTCCTAGATGACTTTGTCTATCACAGAGACTCCCCTATACAGGAAGCATCAACATCCAGTCGAGACAAAAAATGGTGCTCTTTTACCTTGGACTAATGCACTCTTGCATCTTCTTACTCTGATGTAGCATGAGGCATAACCCCAAGCATACCTCGCAAATACTCAAAAGTCTCTTTGGGAAGAGGCTTAGTGAATATATCTCTAGTATGCTCTTTTGTGCTCACATACTCCAATCTAATTTCCTTTTCTACAACTTTTTCTCTCAACATATGATAATAGAAATGTGCTTAGTCCTTGAATGCAATACTGGATTCTTAGACATATTTGCCATGCTTGTGTTGTCACAATGTATAATAACAAGTTAACTGATTTCTATTCTTATATCCTTCAGCATCAGCTTCATCCAAATTACTTGATTGCAATTATTTGCTATTGCAACATACTCTACTTTTTTGTACTTGCAAATGTACAATCTTGCTTCTTGCTTAACCAAGAAACCAATCTTCCTCTAAGAAAGAAAGCTCCTCCATTGGTGCTCAATCTGTCATCCATGCTACCTTGCCCAATCTACATCGGTATAAGCACTTAGAGTAAAATCATTAGATCTGTCATACCATAATCCAAACTTTGATGTTCCCTTTTAGATATCTAAATATCCTTTTCACTACTGCATAATGTGCTTCTCTAGGATCAATTTAGAATCTTGCAACAATTCCAACTGCATTTGCTATATCTGGCCTTGGGTGAGCTAGATATTGCAATCCTCTGATCATAGATTTGTACTTCAATAGGTGTCTCATCCTTAGTAGATAACTTGTGTCTAGTTACCATAGGTGTTCCAATAGGTTTACATGTTTCCAAACCAAACCTTTTAAGTAAATCCTTCGAGTACTTAGTCTGAGAAATAAAGATTCCTTCTTTATTCTATACTATCTACAATCCTAAGAAATATTTCATCTCTTCTATAATACTCAATTCAAATTCTTTCTTCATTTCTTTCACAAACTTCTTACTTTCTTTATCATTTCCTCCAAATATGATATCATCAACAAATTACCAAAATATCAAACCATCATTAGTTTCTTTCCAATATAAATTACTATCTAACATACCTTTGTTATATCTAAGCTTGGTCAAATGTTTGTCCAACCTTGCATACTAGGTTCTAGGTGCTTTCTTCAATCCATATAATGCTTTCCTTAGTTTGCATACTATGTCACAAAGGACATCCGTCAGGCCACTTAATATATACCTCTTCTTCAAGTTCTCCATTCAAAAATGTTGACTTGACATCCATCTGATATACTTTGAATTTCTTTTGTGTTGCATAGGCTAATAATAACCTTACAACTTCTATTCTAGCCACTGGAGCATAAATCTCCTTATAGTCTATTCCTTCTTGTTGTAACCTTTACATACCAATCTTTTTTTTTTTTCTTACAATTTCTCCTTGCTCATTCATCTTGTTCTTGAATACCCATTTGGTTCCTATCACATTCTTATCTACTAGTCTAGGGACCAATTCCCATGTCTCATTCTTTACTATCTGATCCAATTCCTCTTTCATAGCTTGCTTCCAGTAATCATCTTTGCATGCTTCATCTACATTCTTAGGCTCAACTTGAGATATCAAGCATAGTTCTTCATTCACTCTACTTCTTGTCATCAAACCTTTGTCTTTCCTTCCAATGATCTATTCGGATGGGTGATTCTTTATCATGTTCCTTCCTGAAGTAGGAGTTGTTATCTAAACTCTTGGCTCTACTAAAGATTTCGAGCTTTATTCCTGCCTTTTCTCTCCTTCATTCTGCAAATCATTGTTAGTCTCAAGAAATACCTCATCATTCCTTGGCTTAGTAATAACATCATCATCTGAATTGTAATCAACTATTCTCTCTTGTACTCTAAATTTCTCATCAAATCTCACATTTGCAATTTCCATAATAGTCTTAGTTCTCTAATTATAACAACTATAATCCTTTCTTTTCAATGAATAACCAAGAAACACACCTTCATCACTTCTAGCATCAAACTTACCAATTTTATCATCTCTTTTTATGTAACACTTGCTTCCAAGTATTCTAAAGTACTTAACTATAGGTGAGTGACCAAACCACAGTTTATAAGGTGTCTTGTTTGTGTCCTTCTTGACGTGAACTCTGTTCATAGTGTAGACTGTTGTATTCACAACTTCTCTCCAAAATTTCTTGGATACATTGTTCTTTGTTAACATAGCTCTTGCAGCTTCTATAACAGATTTGTTCCTTCTCTCTACAATGCCATTTTGTTCAGGGGTTCTCGGAAGCTAATAGTTGTCTCTTAATTTCATTTTACTGACAAAACATGTTAAACTCATTTGAAGTAAATTCTCCTCCTCTATCCAATCTTAAACATTTAATATTTACACCAGATTCATTCTCAACTCTATTCTTGAATATCTTAGACTTGTCAAATGCCTCAGATTTCTCTTTAAGAAATGCAACCCACATCATTCTAGAAAAATCATCAACTAGAATCATAAAATAACTTTCACCATAGAATCCTCTGGTCTTTGTAGGACCACGGAGATCTGTGTGTACAATCTCACTTCACTATAGTGGTAAACTTCTTGCTGGGAAAAGAAGTTATGTTATGCTTTGCCAAAACACACTCCTTGCAAATTGTGTTAGTAGGTTTTACAATCTTTGGAAAATCTCTAACAACAAACATTTTACTAGTCCTCACAATACTATCAAGTTTATATGATAGGATCTCTTATGCCATAACCAACTATCATCTACCTTTACAACCAAACATGTCATTTTAGTGGGGTTTAACTAAAATACATTACCTCTGGATCTAGTTCCATCTTTATCTTTGATCATGCATGTCTTTTCTATGAACTACAACTGATAACCTTTGTTTACTAGTTGTCCAACACTCAAAAGATTGAGCTTTAAACCATCAACAAAGTATACATTCTCACTATTACTTTTACCATCAAGAGTTATAGATCTAATACCTTTTACTTGGCATGTTGCATTGTTTCCAACTTTGACAATTCCTCCATCCTGAATTTTGAAGTCAAAAAACTTGTTCATATTACCAATCATGTGATGTGAACAACCTCTATCAATTATCCAATTGGATTTCTTCTCAACCTATGATACCAAACCTACCTTCTTTGGAATTTCTTCTTTAATTGCCACAAATTCAATTTCATCATCACTAGCACTTAATGCTTGATCATTAGAATCATTATCTTTATTTGCATGCAAAAAATCTCTATCTCTTTTAGACTTATGATTTCCCTTATACTTTTTCTCCCTTTTAGGACACTTAGATGCATAATGACCATTTTCATCACAAGTCCAAAACTTAAAGATTTTCTTACCTCCCTTTTCTCATCTTACCAGAAGGGCTGCTACTTAATCAATCTTCCTATCTTCCTTAGATCTACTGCTACTAGATAAATCTCCTCTAGCACTCATGCCCCTTGATAGGTTAGGTCAAATATTCAAGGCACTGAAAGCTATCTTTGTTCTGGTCAACTCTCTGAATTGTCTAAGTTCATTCTCAACTTCTTTAAGTCTTCCAAGCAATGTCTCCTTTATGAAATCTTTGGTACATGGTATCAACAACTGTATCATCTGAAATGCTAGCTTGGATGGTGGTGTTAGAGTCTTTAATATCTTCCATATAACCTCATCATCTTCTTTTTTTCCTCCTTTAGCTTTAATACCTATAGTAATTTCTGATATCTTTCCTATATATGTTCTTATAGATTCATCTTCCATCATCTTAGCATCTTGAAATGCACAAGTCCAACTTTGTAGCCTCAACTTCTTAGAATGTGCATCAACTTCAAAACTAGTTTCCAAAGCTTTCCAAATCAAATGTGAAGTAGGAAGTGATTTTACTTGATTGTACTCAATTTCAAGAAGTGCAGTCAATAGTGCTTCCCTAGCTCTCATGTCACACATGAAAAGATCTCTTTCTACCTTGGAGTAACTTTCCAACTCATTTTCTTCGATGATTTTCTTTGCTGATTTTGTTAAGATCCAATATCCCGGACCCATACACAAAAAATGTGTCTTCATCTTTTCCTTCCAACTTGCATGGTTTGTTCCATCAAACTTTAGACTATCTTTCTTGAAAATGTTCACCATGGATCTCCCAAAGCTGTTAAACTTTTTCTTCAAGGACATGTTGCTCTGATATTAATTGTTCGAAAAAATAGTCCACCAAGATAACTAAGAGTGGGGGGGTGAATCAATTATTCAATAATTAGAACACTTATCTTATTTAAAAAAACTTAACCATTCAACCAAAGTAAACAACAACCATATAAAGATGCACATAGATAATTACACCAGCTATGTTAACTAGGGAAACCCTTGATCAGAGGGAAACCCCAGTGGGAATGATGCCCACAAGATGATGTACTAATATAAATATTCATTGTTAAAAGATAGACCCTGTTAGGAGTCTATTACAACATTTAGTATAATGAGTCCCTATTAGGAGACTTTGAATCCTTGTTAAAAGTTTTAGTATAAAGTATGAAAGAAGAGCCCACTTCCCAAACATGCAATTTCAACTACAAGAAGAGCTCACTGCTCAAACAAGTAATTTACTATTATCTTCTTCTTTCCTTTGTTCTTTCCTTTGTCCTATCAACTAGACCAATCATTGTTAGACCTTGTACACTAGGTCACAAACCTTGGATCCAAATACCAAACCTCAGATCACTCAGCAAAACCTTAGCAATGAAGTTTCCTTCACTTCCACTTTGCTCTACTCAACTTCACATTCTGCACTCTCTGCTACTTATCATCAATCATTCAATCATATCAACACACCATGATAAAGTAAAATGTCCTTCCTTTATATCGATTCCATAAAAAAATTCCCTAAGTTGGTTGTTAGTCCTTCTTAATTAATTATTATAGGACCTCACTAAGAACACGTTACACTTAGCGATAACCTTAATCTTTCACTTGCAACTTGAATAACTTTATGTACACACCATATTATGATGAGCAAGCTTAGACATGTCAATGTCTTCTTCATGTCCTCAACCTCAATCCTCAAAATATCAACTTTGTTAAGAGATATAATAAGTTTACTAGAACATGCCTTTGTAAACTCTATCTCAGAACAAATATCTCCAAAACTTACATAGCTTCTTCTAGATTTATCCTATCTTCTTTTGATATTAACTACATATACCAAATACTCCAAAGTATCTCCCATAACCTCGAGTTGTTATCATGCTCAACTAGCCATCCATACCAACTTAATCTTTCCACTATTCTTATGTTAGATACCATAGAAGACATCAAAGACGCTATGTTGACATCAATTAAAAACTTAGTCATGAATGTAACATATCATCATCAAATCAATCTTCCAACATATCTTTCACATTTCTTCAACCTATTCAATGCACACTTATCCTCATCATTAGGACATAGTGTAGAACATGTCCTTAACTACGCATCAGCTAATCATCAAACCTCTATTTGTATGACCATGATCTCTATTCATCACTCTACTAGTCTTCACAAAAACCATACGATGTTGTCATAAATGACAAATGTAGTCATGAATGCAACATGTCAATTAACCCACATGCTCACTAATGCTTAGGATACTCGCCCAAAGGAATACCATCAACATTTAGGCTAATAATCTCCCCCTTTGGCATTGATGGAAACATAGATGAAAAACATCTAGGTTCTGAGAATACCAAAACAATAATTTTTTGTTGATGTTGTTCTCATATTTTCAAATCCTCTTCATCAATAAAATTTTAATTCCTTTGGAACATTGCTCTGTTATGCATCTTTTAGGATTGGCATCAGTTGTTCATATGCTAAACAACTCTCAAGTTCTCCCCGATACATCAATATGTACTTATCTTTCCCTTTGGAATTAATAACTCTTCATGTTGTATATCTCCCCAATAGAGATATTACTTCTCCTTACATGAATCTTTCTAAATATCCCTAAGAAATATGTTTTCATCTATCCATTTAGGAACTCTTTTATGCATCTCCCTCATTGGTATACATAAAGATGTTTTTCATGTACACATCTCCCCTATTGACATCAATGAAAAAGGCCTCATTATGTCTATTATCTGCTCTAAATCTTCAACCAACTAAAGTGTCCAAAGACACTATTCAAGACCAATTATCAAGAGTCCTTAGTGACTTTTCTCATCATAGATACTCCCCCATAGAAGAAGCATTGGCATCCAGTCCAGTCAAACAATAGTGATCTATAACATTGGACTGATGCATTCTCTGCATCATCTACTTAGGAGGTAGGCAGGGGCATAACCCCAAGAATATGACATAGATATTCAAATGTATCTTTAGAAAAGGTATTTATAAAGATATCTGTAATCTAATCTTTAGTACTGACATACTCTAATATGATATCTTTCTTTGCAACCTTCTCTCTCAAAACATGAAACTTAATAGATATATGCTTAGTCTTAGAATGCAATATAGGATTCTTGGACATACTCACTATACTTGTGTTATCACAATGTATAACAATACATTCTAAAAATCATATCCCAATATTCTTCAACATCTGCTTCATCCACATGATCGAATTACAAGTATTCAATGCTACTATAAACTCTACTTCAGTTGTATTATGAGAAATGCAATCTTGTTTCTTTCTTAGCCAAGAAACCAATCTTCCTCCAAGAAAAAATTCTCCACCACTGGTTCTTTTTATTTCATCCATACTGTCTTCCCAATCTACATCAGTATAAGCACAAAAGTGAAATCACTTGATCTGTCATACCATATCCCATAATCAAATGTTCCCTTCAAATATTTGAATATCCTCTTTACTTTTGCATAATGATACTCCTTAGGATCAACTTGAAATCTAGCTACAATCCCAACCACATTTGCTATATATGATCTAGTGTGAGTCAAATATTGCAAACCTCCAATCATGGATCTATACTTCTTCTGCTCAACTGTAGTTGTCTCATTCTTGCTAGATAACTTGTGACCAATTATCATTGGTGTACCAACAAGCTTACAATTTTCCAAGCCAAATATTTTCAACAAGTCTTTCAAATACTTAGCTTGTGAAATGAAAATACCATCATTATTTTGCACAATCTGTAATCGTAGGAAAAACTTCATTTCTCCAATCACGCTTATCTCAAATTCATTCTTCATTTCTTTAGCAAAATTATCACTTGCCTCATCATTTCCTCCAAAGATTATATCATCAACAAATATTACTATTATTAGCCAACCATTCTCAATTTATTTTAAGTACAAGTTACTATCTGTCATACCTTTAGCAAATCCAAGCTTTTCCAAATACCTATCCGACCTTGCATACTAGGTTCTAGGTGCTTGCTTTAAACCATATAGAGATTTCATCAATTTTCATACCATATCTTTATCTTCTATCAGCGGGAAACCTTCAGGCTACTCAATATAAACTTCTTCAACTTCTCCATTCAGAAAGGCTAATTTGACATCCATCTGATACACTTTGAATTTCTTATTTGCTACATAAGCCAAAAATATTCTCACTACTTCCATTCTGGCTACAAGGGTATATGTTTCCTCATAATCTATTCCTTCTTGACGTAAATAACCTTTTAATACCAATCTACCTTTGTTTCTCACAACTTCACCTCATTTATTCATCTTGTTTCTAAATACCCATTTAGTTCCTATATCATTCTTGTCTTTAGGTCTAGGAAATAGTTCCCATGTGTCATTCTTCACAATCTAATCTAGTTATTCCTTCATTGCTTGAATCCAATGATAATATTTCATGCCTCATCTTCACTCTTAGGTTCAACTTGAGAAATCAAAGATAATTCCTCATTTACTCTATTTCTTGTCATCACTCCTTTGTCTTTGCTTCCAATGATCTTCTCTGGAGGGTGATTCTTTATTAGATTATTGTTAGGTGTAGGAGTTTCTATCTCAACTCTTATCTCTTCTCTTGGTTTAGATCTTTGTTCTCCTCTTTTCTCAATAATTTGCACATCATTCTACAATTCATTGTTAATCTCAAAGGAATTTTTAGGATCAACAATAGTTACTAAAGCTATCTCTTCTTTTACTTCCTCTTTCTTAACCATTTCAAGTTTATTATCTTTATCATTACTATCATTCAAGAATATTTCCATACTTTCTTAAAATTCTTTGTCATCATAAGAAAGATAATTCTTTCTAGTTTTCCTTATTCTCTCGGCACATTTGTATGAAAAATGACCAAATTCTTTAAATGTCCAAAAAACAAGAATTTTCATACCTTCTGTCTCTCTTTTCATAAGTAGATCAATACCTTCTCTAATCTTCTTGTCTTCTTCAGATCTAGATCTATCTTTACTTGTGCTTCTATTCTTTTGTATCCAACAAAAGGATTCAGGATTTGGAAACTCAATGCTATGTTCTTTACACAATTTTGATGTCTCCTCGAGAATCTCCATCTTTCGAGTGTCAAAATTTCCCCCATCCAACTTAGGGCTTTCATTTCTAAAATGAATCAACATTGATCTCCCAAAGTTATTAAGCTTTCTCTTCAAGGACCTAAGGCTCTGATACCAATTGTTAGAATATAAAGTCCACCAATATAACTTGGGGGGGGGGGGGGGGGGGGTGAATCATTTATCCAACTATTATCATAATTATCAACCTTATTTATCCTTAGCCATATGAGAAATATAATCACCAACTATAACAAGATATTCATGCAATAACACCAGATATGTTAACTAGGGAAACCCTTGATCAGAGGGAAAACCCTAGTGGGGATGATACCCACAAGATGATGTACTAATATAAATATTTCTTGTTAGAGATGGACCCTATTAGGAGTCTATGAAAATATTTAGTTCATATTAGTCCCTATTACGAGATTCCAGCCTTGTTGAGAGTTGTGGAAGGTAGATGGACCAATTGTCCAAACAACTTTAGGGGCAAGACCAATGAACTCACTGTCCAAATTATCTTTGTATTATTCCTTACAGAATAATAGAATTGAACTATACTTGTACTTCCTTTTCCTCTATTCTATCAATTGAACTTCTACTCTTTCTGATCTCGACACCAGACACCAACTTCACATCCAATAATCCCTTGGATTGCTTACTTGCATTTACCAAACACTCTGCTCTTGTTCGCAAACTTCACACTTTATTCACATCCACAATCACACTTTATAACCAAGGAAAATACTTTCCTTTATACCAAGTCCTCAAAAAAATTTCTTGAGTTGACCTTGAGGCTTTCCCAATTAATTATTATAGGACCATATTAAGATAACTAAATATTTTCCAACTACACAACATTGTGGGCTTACAGTCTATACTACTTATTACACATGCAACTCCAAGACTTGTGCACTCATTGATATCATCATCAAACTATCCTCTATCACTATCTAACTTAGTATGTCACAACTATATCTCTATTAGAAGATATAATCTGATTATCAAAAACTTCTTATCAAGTACTCTGTCTCTGTATTATTCTCTTTAAATCACGTATATCTTTTGCATTTCTTTGACTTATTTAATGTACACTTATCATTAGGGCACATTGTAGAACATGTCCTTAACCATGTTTCATTTGATCATCAAACCTCTGTCTATACAACCATGATCTCTATCTTCTACTCTGCCAATTTTCATAGAAACCATACTATGTTGTCATCAATGACAAACACGGTCATGAATGCAACATGTCAATTATGCCACATGCTCACCAATTCTTAGGATACTCCCCCAAAGGAATATCATCAAAATTCATGCTAACAACCATCCCCATCATGGGTTTTACCTTTTAACAAGGGTTTTCCATGAAACCAAAATATGATTTTATGTCTTATGCATTATGAGTTATTGGTGAGATTAGATTATTTCATTGCATAAGTTATTTGGTTGAATAGTTTAATTGATGGTTTGAATTAGTAGATTATCTATTGGAGAATCATCAAAGTCAAAGGAGACTGGATAGGATTTGAAGGTACAAATTGGTATAACTGGTAAGAAACCCACTAAACCTTCCTATTTCAATTGTGGAAAAATTGGCCATACCTCTAATTTCTATATAAAAAGATTGATGATTACTAAACCGCAAGTATTTAGTTGCCATTTCTAGAAATATGGAAAGTATGCTCAGATGGCTAATGAAAGTAGATATAACATAAGAAACAAATCAAGTGGAAGTAAAATTGATGGTTATTATTATTCTTGCAACAAATATAAACATAAAGCTAAATATTGTGGGATAAAACCAAATATTCCCTGATCCTCTATCAAACAAGTGATTACCATAGCTAAGGAGAGACATATGGAAATCAATGATAGAATGAGAACAATGAGAGGCAATGTAGGACCTTGGAGGTCAACTAGTATGGAATATTTTATGTGTCATAAGATTGGTCATTTGACAAAAGATTGTAGGATAAACAACCGATCATCCAACTAGTCAAAGGAAAACAAAGGAAAGAAATTTGTTGATGTGGAAATAGTGAGGATTGAGATGAACAAGATGTAGAAAATGAAGGAAGATGGCAAGGAAGAGGTCAAGGCATGACATCAAGAGCCATCAACCACATGTGTGGTGGTCTCTTGATCAAACTAAGTCAAGGATAAACATAGGGGGAGTACTTAAAAGAACATCACTAACCAATCCCCAAAAGATGTGGTTAGTCATTTAAAATTTGCACAGGGAGATTTAATGTGATGACGAGGCCTTGGAAAGTTATGATTAAAACTTATTGAAAAATTGTGAAGTGGTAGCATTAAAAGGTAGACATTTTAACTAGTGTAAAATAAGTTTGTAACAACTACTAGATTTAATTGATGAAAAGTATTATTAACTATTAGAAGTGGTGCAACAACTATTTTCATGCATAAATAAGGGAAAATTTATCATTTCTCACAATTCTATTTTGAAACACTATTGAGAAAATGTCTGTTACGATTATTGTGATTATTACTATAATTGGTATGAATTGAAAGGTGTGTGAGGGTCTAACTATAGAAAACATGAATTGGCAAAGTCAAAAGCACTGTTGTTAATAATGAAAGGGTTAGAAGGTTGAAATCTAGATTAACAATGTAACGCAAAATTATTACCCCTATTCTAATTGATGTGATAAAAAAGCCACAACCAAAGTTCAAGTTGGATCCACTAAAGGTAAGTGAAGTTAATATGATAGGTGCTCTGTCTTTGATACCCCCAAGTGTATAATTGAGAAAAGATGTTAAATTTTGTATGCATTGAAAAGTTGAAGAGATTAGAGTTGAAGATATCAACAATGAACACAAGAAACTATATGTGAATGACAAATTGAAGAGTGTACACAAACATATGGAAATGAAAGTTTTAACACATTTAGTAAGTATTCCAACCCAACTTCAACATGAATGGATTAGATACATGTTGAGAAGACTACACAAGGAAATGGAGTGGTTAGATAGGACACATGTGATAAAAAGGGAAATCGTTCATGAAGTAGCTGGCTTATGCACAAATGACAAACTAATGTCAATCAAAATGAAGACAAGAAGCTTGGTAACATGACTTACAAAGGCAAAATATAACTCAAGATATTTGAGAGTTAATATAATAGAAGATGGGGAAGTTAGATTTGCATCTATCACATTGGCTACAAAATTTATGAATCAAGAAACCTAAATAGTGTGATGTGATATCCCCATTTTAAGATAGAATTTTAATAATAATGAGATAATACAATGTTATTAAAAAAATAATGATGATAAATTTATATTAAAACTAATACTAAAATATAAAATTAGGAAATAATTATTATTTAATCTATATTATTAATGAAATAATATTTAGTATGATATTTTAAATAATTAAAAAATAATAAAATTTCAATGAGTAAATTAAGAAATTAAATTAAATACAAGAGACAATATTGTAGAAAGTATGTTAACTTTCTAAATAGAATTTAATAATAAATAATAATAAATACAAATAAGTAAGTAAATAACTAATATAACATAGAATAATATAAATTAACTAAATCTAATGAAAATTCAAGAGATGTTTAACAAATAGACACAACTCCTTAAAATTATGATATAAAAGGGAGGAGAGTTTGTTTTAGAGAGGGGAAAAAGAAGAGAAAAAGATAGGAGTTTAAAAAGGAAAAATGGAAGAGGAAAGTAATATGAAGAAAATAAGGAAGTGACTTCCTTAAAAGGTATTAGTGATATTGAAAGGATGTGAACCTTTGAAAGGGGTATAATTATGAATAGTTACAACTCTTCAAAAATATTGTGATTATAATGTATTGGGACTTTTCTAAAGGATTTTATTTATGGAGTGTTGTGACTTTTTGGAAGGATTATAACTATGAAGTATTGTGACTTTTCAAAGGATTTGTATTATGAAAGGTTGTGACTCTTGGAAAAGAAGAAACAAAAAAGTATATTTTATCCTTTCCTTATAATTATAAAAGAAAGAATTTTAGAAAGTAGATATAAAGTTGAGATAATTCTGTAAGGAATAATTTATTGAAGGGCCAACTAAGGATAGAGCCACATGGACCAAGAAAATAAGGTAAGAAAGGTATGTTTATGGATTATATTTGTTTAATTATATTTATGAATTTATTTATATTAATTAATCATACTTGTGGATAATATTGTGTTAACCTATGGGGTTAGCACCATGGATATTAATGAGACTTGAAGCATGGAGCATATGAGTTATTAAGATTTCCATTGTCCACCATGGTTGGGAATCAATGTGGACTCGAAGCATGGAGCATGTGAGATTTGAAGATCTCTATTGTTTGCCATGGTCAAGAATCAATGTGCTAGAATATTTTGATTTTGTTAACATATGCATATGTGATTGGCCTTGGATAGAGGATGCAAGTCCAAGAAGAATATTAAGGGGTGTGCTCCTAGGAAGACGATGAGGTAGCTATGAGCTAGGAAGCTTGATCTAGAGATGTCCTTAAAATTGGGGTTAAATTATATGGTAGAATAATATAGTTGTTTTTATTATTGTTATGATTCTAACCATTATTTTGTAGGTATTACTTGTCTCAAACTAACCCTAATAGTGAGGACATTATAGTGGTATCAAAGCATGATCTTGTCATCCTGTAGGGTTAAAGGGGATCTAGAAAAATAAATTATATGAAAGACTAATGTAAAACATTAATGAACAAAGGATTCAAATATATCCATGATAGCAAGAATTTGTACTAAAAGAAATATATATTAAAACTCAACAAAAGAAATTATCTAATTTCTTGAGGACAAGCAATTTGAAGAAGGGTAGAGTGTCATGTCCTCATTTTAAGATAGAATTTTAATAATAATTAGATAATACAATGTTATTAAATAAATAATGATAATAAAGTTGTATTAAAACCAATACTAAAATATAAAACTAGAAAATAATAATTATTTAATCTATATTATAATGAAATAATATTTAGTATGATATTTTAAATTATTTAAAAAATAAAAATTCAATGAGTAAATAAAGAAATAAAATTAAATACAATGGACAATATTGTAGAAAGTATGTTAACTTTCTAAATAGAATTTAATAATAAATAATAATAAACACAAATAAGTAAGTAAATAAATAATATAAATTAACTAAATCTAATGAAAAGTCAAGAGATGTTTAAAAAATAGACATGACTCCTTAAAATTAAGATATAAAAGGGAGGAAAGTTTATCTAGAGAGGGAAAAAAGAAGAGGAGAAGAGAGGAGTTCAAAAAGGAAAAATAGAAGAGGAAAGTAATACAAAGAAAATAAGGAGGTGACTTTCTAAAAAGGTATCAATTATATTGAAAGGATGTGAACCTTCGAAAGGGTCATAATTATGAATAGTTGTGACTCTTAAAAAATATTGTAATTATAAAGTAATGGGACTTTTCCAAAGGATTTTATCTATGAAGTGTTGTGACTTTTTGAAAGGATTATAACTATGAAGTGTTGTGACTTTTCAAAGTATTTGTATAATGAAAGGTTGTGACTCTAGGAAAAGAAGAAACAAAAAGTATATTTTGTCATTTCCTTATAATTAGAAAATGAATAATTTTAGAAAGTAATTATGGAGTTGAGATAATTCTAGAAGGAATAATTCATTGAAGGATGAACTAGGGATAGAGCCACATGGACCAAGAAAAGAAGGTAAGAAAGGTACGTAAATTTGGATTATATTTGTTTAATTATATTTATGAATTTATTAATATTAATGAATCATACTTGTGGATAATATTGTGTTAACCTATGGGGTTAGCACCATGAATATTAATGAGACTTGAAGCATGAAGCATGTGAGATATTAAGATCTCCCTTGTCTATCATGGCCGAGAATCAATGTGCTAGAATATTTTGATGTTGTCAACATATTCCTATGTGATTGGCCTTGGATAGAGGATGCCTGTCCAAGAAGAATCTTAAGGGGTGCACTCCCGAGAAGATGGCGAGGTAGCTATGATCTGGAGATGTCCTTAAGATTAGGGTTAAATTAGAGGGTAGAATAATATAGTTAGTTTTGTTATTATTATGATTCTAACCCTTATTTTGCAGGTATTACTTGTCCCAAACTAACCCTAATAGTGGGGATATTACAAGTACCTAGTGGAGCAATTCATGTGACATACAGAATGGTCAAAGGAGATGGTGTCTATATTCTGAGTGAAATGCTAAGGAGTCAACTTGTTTCCAAAAAAGAAAAGATCAAAAAGGAAAAAATACAACCAATTAAAATTGGAACCATCCTAGTATGTATATTTTTCTATCTATGAAATTTATTTCTAGGAAAGGCAATAGTTTAGTGTTTAAAGGACAAACCAATGATAGTATAGATCAATGAATTCATTAAGGACTTAGGTGACAAATTCAACAATGTCATGTGGGGTTATTTAAAATGATTTTAGTCAAACATGCATTTGAGGGAAAGAATCCAAACACACATAGTTGAAGAATATAAGGAAGATATATATATTATGGTCCATATTGATGCATGTATAATTCAAGTTGTTTAACCTAGAACATTCTAGTTACTATAAATAGGTTATGAAGTTGATGAAGATACCATTAGAATACACGCTAAAGAGTTGTTGTAGATGTAGCAACACAGAGGTTTAGAATATATGAAGAGGAATTTTCAAAAATCAAAATGAAGCTAAAGAAACTGGTGATTCAAAGAAAGCCATAGAGAATGATGATCATGTTTTCATAGAAGTTTAGAAATGGTGAATCTTGCACTATAGTAGTTACAATTGAAGAAATGAGCAAAAAACTTGTATTGAGTTGATAGGTGGAGAAGTAAAAGAGGATGATACACCCTTGACTAAAAAGAAAGGTAAGCAAAAAATTGGTCAACTAAAATATATGAAGAAAAGAAAGTGCAACAAGAGGAGATAGATTTAAAGATTACTAAGGAGAGTAAACCTAACGAAGCCAAGGAAAGTGAAAAGGATATAGTTACCCATGTTTATTCTATTGTGAAGGACATATTAGATGATGGTAGATTGAATAATATAGAATCCAACTATGAACACTATGATGAAAAGGAAAAAAGAAAAGTTAAAGAAATAATTATCAAGTACATGCATCATTTCAAAAAAATAATAAGTGAAATTTATGGGTCAATACCTGGGGAGCTCTATATGTTAGTTGATGGAAGATGGATAGCAACATTAAAGATGAGAAAATAAATTTTGGAGTGAGCACTTATGGAGATAAGCTATGAATTTAGTAAATATATTGAGAACTCATTGAAGCCACTAGGCAATATTTTAATATCAGAAACAAAGTCTTAAGAATCATGACTAGAGATATACAAAGTGTTCATGATGAGACTGTGAAGGTGGAATAATGTAAAAGAATCATAGGAAGAATTAGATAAAGACAAAAGTGATGAGAGAATGATAGATAAACCTTTGATAAAATGCATATTTCTTGATTTGTGATACAATCCATTACAAAAAAAGTGTGAAGATTATTGAAGAATCGGTGATAAGGAAAATGAAAATGAGTTTTAGCACTACAAGTGTAAGAAGGAGATTAAAATCCATTGCAAAGCTTACTATAGAGGAAGAAGATGATGAAGAAATAGAGAATGTGAACATATCAAAAATAAAACCAAAAGAACTATGATATTTTTTTGCAAAGTTGGAAATAAAGGAAACTAGGGAAATGTTAAAGACAAAGAAGAAGAAAGCAAAAATAATGGAAGTTGCAAGATATAATCTTGGTGAAATAGCACAAAATATTGTAAATGCATTTCCAAAATCCATCATAGTAATAATTATGTGCTTCTAAATTTTGATTGTGCGAATCCTTTTGAGCTCAAAAAGATTCACAAAATCAAAATCCAGAAGCACATAATTATTAGTACCAAATATTGCATATGATCTAAATGCAAGTATCATTGATCAAATGGACACATTGATTAGAGAAATCACATACCAAGTACCTCAATTAGAAACAACAAAATTAAAGATAAAAGAAGATAACTATGAGAGAGAAAATATAGAAGCTGATGTATAAAATAGATAAGGATAGAGTTACATTTTTTGAAGATGTTAATTAAGAAAAGACAATTCTAAAGGAAATTGGACAATTAATGATTAAAGTATCAAAAATATCAAACTTCACAAATGACTTGGAGAAGTGGAAATAGACTACAAAAAAGAAAATAGATTTTCTAACTAAACAATTTGATCCAATATCAACTTCAATAATGAAATATTACTAAAAGTGAAAATGATTACTCAAAATTTGAAAAATATGTAGGCAAAGGAAAGGAAAAGAATGACTAAACTATTATAGCTACAATATTATATCTCCTATTCTAGAGAAGATTTGGAAAAGTTTCATTAATGCAGAAAATATAACTAGTTTACTTGATATGAGCATGATGGATACCATGGAATAATTAGGAGGATATTTGTATGAACAAATCATTACTATTTCATACTTGAAGAAATATTTAGAGGAATCAATGAACTGAGATAATGATTTTTTTAAAGAAATATTTGACAAACTATGAAACATATTTGTCATTGATGAGAGAAAGGGGGAGAATAAGTAATAAGGAATCATAGATGATGATAAGAGGGAGTGTGATAAGGAAAGGGGGAGATTAAAAGAAAAAAGGAAGAAATATTTATGAGAATCTAAGGAGAAGAAAATGACTGAAAGATTCATGAAGATGTAAGATGGGAGAAGGGATTATCATCAGAAAAGTCTAGAAAGGTTAATGAAGTGTTTTCATCAATATCAAAGGGGGAGATTGTTGGCATTAGCATAAGATTATAAAGTGAGAATAATTGATAGATTTTCATAAGGTGATCATTGGTGGAAACATGGAAACATGTGTATAATAAACCATCGTGATTGTTAATACTTAGTCACAACCAATAATGTAAGGTAACATGATATGTAACATTGACTGCATTGAAGACAAAGTAAGAATGGTAAATTTTATAGAAAGTGAAAAGAAGAACATGAAAATTGGAAGGTGGAATCCAAACAAGTGTAGAAGATTCAAGAAGAAACTCAATAGGTTAAACACATTTTTAATTACGTTGGGAATTACACAAGAAGGAGCCAATGATGATCAAAGGCAAGGATAAAAATCATATTACAGACATAGAGATATGTGAAGAGAATGAGATAAGAACATGACAAGAAATTAATTCAAATGATAGGAAGAAATTAAGAAAATAAAGGGATGCAATTAAGAAAATAAATAAATATGGGTAAAGGATGAATGAGTGGTGAAAGTAGCATGGATAGGTGATAAGTGACAAGCAAGAGGTAAATATAAAGTGACAAGTGAAGAAAAATACAAAGACATGAATATAGAAGAAAAAATGAAGAAAAGGAAGTTGAGTTGAGAGTATAACGTAAAGGATCTAATAGGAAAGAAGAGCCAAAAATAGGTCAATCAACTTATTGTTCCCTAACAATAACAATGAGGGAAATCCCTTAACTAGGTGGACTTAACCCATCTTGTTATTATAAAATCCTTTAATAGGATGGACTCAAAATCCTCTAACAGAGGTAGATCTTAACATATCTTATTGTACTCCAAACAATGTACAAAAATCTCCTAATAGAGAAAATCCATAAAATAGGTATATGTAAGATCCTGAAGGGCAACCTTTTAAATACAGTGAAAATATTTGTGGGTACCATCCCCACATAGGTTTTTACCTTCTAACAAGGTTTTTTCACAAAATAATAAAAATAGTGTTATGTGTTGTGAATGAATTGTGAGCTTAGTTTATTCATTACAATAGTTATTTGGTTGAATAGTTTAACTGGTGCTTTGAGACAGTAGATTACCTATTGTACTAGTTCACCCCCCTCCCCTTTTTCCCCCACCCCCTCTTAGTGTCATTCCATATCGCAAGAGAGAGAGAGAGAGAGAGAGAGAGAGAGAGAGAGAGAGAGAGAGGATATAAGGTAATTCCTATAATTATTGTTCAAAACTATAATTGGAACAATTTTTATGTTGCCATTGATGTCAAACCCTACTAGTAAGATACTTACTAACAATGTAGAGTGTCATATCATTTGATTGTTGAAGAGTATTTAAAAAGAGGAGATAACAAGATGAGCTAGTCAAGTTGTTGAGAAGAAAAGTCAAGTATCATACAATTATAATGGGCACTTGATAAGTTGGTCATTGATAAGATAATGTGTTGTTTAATCATTACATGAAGAAAATAAGACAAGTGAACTGATGTATGAAAGTAATGTCAAGAAGTTGAGTAAAATACTAAGCTTGACTGAGAACCAGTGTTGGTTAGTCAATCATGTAGAGGACTATGGAACTTAAGAAGTAAGTCAAGTGATAGTTATGGCTGAGTAAGTTAGTGAAGGAAATGTTAGTATTGACTGACTCTTAGTATCAACCGAGAAAGATAGTGAATGTCGAGCAAGATAGAATAATGATGTCCGAGATTCATAGTAATGATCAAGTAGAAGAACTTAGTGATTGTCAAGCTAGAATGAGTTACAATTTATGAAATATTTGAGACCTAAGGTTGAAATAGTTTAATTTTTGGATCAATCAAAGCATGATTATGATAAGGATTGATGAGATAGCATATTTAATACATGATGAGAGTTTTTTAACCAATCTATGACAAGGATTCAATGAGAAGTTTCTATAAAGGATAAGGAGAACATAATGATGGAAGGGTTTCAGGAATCTGACCTAACTCTAAGATCCAAAAATGTGTTTAGGAAAAAAAAATTAAAATTACCTATTTAAGGAGGCATAAGAGATATTTTCTAAGGTTGGTTCATTGTTGATTGATGATCTTAAGGAGAACTTGTGAAGAACATTGTAGCAAAAGATAAGTGATAAGATAGGTGAAGTGTGATTGCTTGAATAGTTTTCGAGAAGATCAGTAATGGAGATGTTAATGAAGTCTAGTCAATGAACCACAAATGAGCCAAATGAAGATCTAAATTTTTAAATTGAGTTTTATTTTATAGATCAAACCTAGTTGTTACTTTCTAACCATTGTGGTAGTAAAATCCTTTAATCAAGGTTGACCTAAAAATAATTTTGCAAACTCTTTAATCAAGGTGACATTTTAAGGGAATATTCAAAGTCCTCTAATAAGACCATTCCTAATAGGGTGATTAAATATTTTAATAGGGTCACACCTAACAATGTGTTTTGTAACTTTTAACAAGGTTGGATCTTAACTAAGCTCACTTCATAAGAGTGAAAAAGTGGTAGCATGTGGCTTGGTCGTTTTCCCAAATTAGGTTTCCATGTTAAATATTGATATCAAAGTTTTTTGTGTGTATAAATATTATTTAGTGTTGTATGTTACTATTAGTCGGCATACACTGAAACAAAGAGTTGAGTAACTATATGAATAATTTGATTTACTATTAAGATGCTATATTGACCAAGTGGATTTATGAGTTTGTTTGAAGCTGTTAAAAGTTGTATTGGCACATCTAGACCTAAGGATAACTAATTCAGCCCTCCCCCCTCTTAGTTATTATAATCATTCTAATAATTGGTATTAGAGCTCTAGTGCTTGTAAGGAAAGTTTGAAGGGACTTATAGCTAAAGATCAAGATGAACAATAGAGAGATACCTAAGTTGAACAAGTAGAAATTCCCAACACAAAAACACTTGATGAGATTGCACTTATCTGGCATTGGAGATTCTACATCATACTACTTAAACAAAGAATACATTGAGGTACCTAGACCTATGACAGTTGAACAAATGAAGGAGAAGTAGGAGCACAACCAAATGATATTCAAATTGGAAGCAGTCCTAAGTTATGCTAAATTTGATGATGTAAAGGAATGCACTACTGCAAAGAAAATGCTAGATAAGTTAGCATAAATTCATGGAGGAGACAAAAATGTATTGAGGGCTAAGGAAAGAAGCTTGAGAGGCAATTTTGATGATATGATAATGAAAGAAGAGTGAGACTATTGCACAATATTGTGGCCGAACCAAAGAGGTAGTGAATACTATCAAAGGTGTTGGAGGAGACATAACTAAAGAGACTATGATAAGATTTTTTTTGATAAATTTACTTCCTATTTATGCTATTAGAGTTTCTATAATAAAAGAGTTAAGATGTACACCTAATAATGATCTGACCTTGGACAATCTATTTGGAAGACTCGCTGCATTTGATCTGTCAAATTTTGATAATTGTACACCTAATAGTTTTGAATCTACTTTTAAGGTTCAATTAACCATTGATGGATCTAGAAGAAAGAAGAAGAGTAAACATGTGGAAAGTGATATTGAATCAAATGATGATCTTGATGAAATTGAAGCATTATTGGCCAAAAGGATACCAAGGGGAAAAGAAAAATACTAAGATAAACTCCCTATATTTTTTTTTACATGAAACAAAGTTGGTCATATTGGTTCAAGGTGTCCTAATAGAGATGAGAAGGATGAAAGAAAATAATTCAAGTACTGAGGAAGGAGAGACAATAGAGACAATCGAGGTAAAAAATAGTACAAAGATAAAGGAAATAAATCTTTCTATATTGCTAAAGAAGATGGTTTTGATAGTGACTCTGATGATCATGATGACGAAGTTATTTATACTGCAATGAAAGATGATTTTGATGATGTTGAGAAAATTAAATTAATTTTCCATGTGAGTTAGGATAATAAATGGATAATTGACAGTGGTTTCTCACATCATATGATTGGTGATATGAGTAAGTTTGAGAAGCTAGAACATTATAATGGAAGTAGTGTTAATTTTGGAAATGATGCACCATGTTATGTGAAAGGTAAATAATTAATTACATTGAATGGTAAGATCAGATATAAAAATGCATATTGGGTTGATGGGATAAAGTACAATCTATCGAGTGTGAAATGATTGAATAGTGAAGTTTATTGATTTTAATTCCAAAACAAGAAGGAAAAAGTCTATGATGCTATTGGTGAACTAATTGGATGTGGAGAGAAAATAATAGGTAACTTGGTCTACCTAGACCCATCTAAAGATACTTGTCTCTTTGCACAATTTGAAGATATTTGGTTATGGAATAAGAGGCTATGTCATGTGAACTTTGATAGCTTGGGGAGAATTAGTAAGATGAGAAGAGTTAGAGGGTTACCAAGATTAAGAAAACCATATAAAGTGATGTGCAAACAATGTCAAAATGGGTAAAATGAAAAAGTATAGTTTCAAGAGCAAGACCTATTGTCCTGATGATATTTTGGAGTTGTCTCATACTGATTTCTGTCATCCTATTGGAGTGCAAAGCTATTATGGTGACAAATGTTTTATTCTATTTTTTGATGACTTTTCTAGAATGATGACTATGATGTTTCTTAAAGAAAAATATGATGCATTTAAAATGTTTAAGTGGTATTTGGCTAGAGTTGAAAAGGAAACAAGAAAAAGAATGAAGTTCTTGAGATCATAGAGAGGATGTAACACCTTGCCAAGGGATCCAATGAATTAACCTAAAGTTTCACTAAGTTTGGTAGCATTTTTTTTTTTAAACATGAAAGTAAATCCATCTACATCATACACATGATAGTGGAAGCAATAGCAACAATTCAAGTGAAAGTAAACATACATAACATGTTACATTCTTCAAGGATCCCTTAACGTTGAATCACATCTAAATTAACTAATATTGGTTCTATTTGATTCCACATCCACATGAAACAATAACAAAAAGTCCAACGTTCTTAAACAATGTACTTTGTTCCAAATGTCCATTAATAAATTACATTTTCAGAATGCTCAATCATCCACTATACATGCCACAGGGTATGAAAGGATTAAAAGAATATACATGCACTAAATAAAGTACATCATCCTATTTTAATCCATGATGCAAGTGCAATAAAGTAAGTGAAACCAAATAGCATACATGATACATCATCATAGAAGGTAAAAACATCTATTGTAAAAGATAACCATAAATCACAAACATAACTAAGTGCATAGTTCCTCCCAACCCTAAATAACATCATTAGACCATCGTGGGCCCTAGCCATCTCTCCATGGATAACATCCCAAATCACCGAAGATATAATCAGTATTAACATAGTAGGAATGCCACTCCTAAATCATACTACATCATATGCAGAAAGAAATCTAACATGCAAGATAAAGCATAAGATAACATCATCTAGCAGATGCAAATCATCAATATGTGTCCACCATCATAATCCATGAACAGAATGAAGATAGATGTCAACAAAGAATGCATCAGCCACGGTGTCTCAAATGGATCTCAAATGATAAGAGTGACAAAGCACTACCACCTAACCACGTGGAACCTAAATGGTCCACTCCCACCACGCTGAGGAGATAATCTCAAGTCCCAAACATGCTATCATATCATATAGCACAAATACTCTTTAAGTCCAGGAATCCTAAAAGTTTACTAACTCAAAGGTTCCAATCACAAACCGACATCTAATCCCAGAGGCACAAAAAAGACATGTAGGAAACCTACTATGTAAGTGGGAAAGTGTCATCGCATGAATCATGCTAGAGTTACCTTGGTAGTCTCTCTATAGACCCTGATCCCCTAGTGATCCCTATGCGGCCACTAGTATCCTCTCATACTGATGAGGCATACTACGGAATGCAAGGTTGCAACCAAGCATTCTCTCTACTCCCATCCTAGTCTGTACTAGCACTCGAGGCATGGGCAAGAACAAATAATTATCTTATTAGGTTCATTTAAGTCAGTATTAGGTATAATGTTTTCACTTATTAAACAACTTACAATGAGTTACCTTGGTAGCCACTTAGGGCCCCGACCCCCATTGCAAGCCACTTCCCAACACTACAAGTAGATAACCTATCCTAAGCTCATGGAATCATAAATCACAAAATCACCATAGTCCTATACAAGCGACTGGAAAAATACCAAAAGATAATCCACAATAAGAGTATCAAATCTCCATGAGCAACTAAAAAGCATCCATAGATAATCATGACCACAACAGTTCTCTATTGGCAACTGAAGGTATCACTGATAATCACAATATCCATTGGTTTTCAAACAAGCAACCAAAATGGCATATCAAGCAAATAATACTGATCAAAGACTCCAAAATGGTCGAGTCAAAACTTGTCACAACATGACATCATCAAGATCAGATAAACAATTCAATTCCATCAAAGTAATCAGAAAGTAATCCAAGTACAACTGATCGATAACTCATAAAAAGGTTACATATATCATAGCTTACACAAGAAGACTGGAAACAATATCAATCAGTAAACCACAGACACCATAGAGCATGCCATCACATAACCATGGTTGGGTTTTAAAATGATCGAGATCAAAAACATCATCATGAGATCACAATCATAACCCCTGAGCCTCTGGTAGACATCCTCTAACTGGTCAACAAACTAGTCAACTGAAAAAAACCCAAACAAGAAGCATAGAGAAAACACAAAATGCAAGCACATGTTTTGGTTTGCTAAAATTGCATAGTTGAATTAAGTGTGGAGGTCTCAATTTCACATGTTTTGGTTTTCAAATTTAGATATTGAGTGGAGAAAACTGTACATTTTACCTAACCCATGTATTTTTTTGATAGGTCGAAGTTTTCCTCCATAGCTCTTTTTAAAACAATTTTCTAAAATGTTTTAATAATATTTTACTTTAATCACTATATTGATAAACGTTCCCTCCTTTTAAAGATCAATTTCCTCTAAGTTACTCTAGGAAGAATTATCTATTTAAATCGTTTATCACTCTAAAATAACTAATTATATAATCTCAATAATTTATAAGAAATCCTCACAATTATTATACAACCCCCATATTTCTTAAATTAATTCTAATTAATTCTAATATTTAATTATAACTACATCTTTACTTTGTATCTTAATAATAAATAAAATATCATTAACAAATTTTATACAATTAATAATTATAAATTATTAATATGTAATAATTAATAAATATAATAATTATTAATTATTAAAATATATAATATTAAAATTTTTATTAATATTTAATAATATTATTTATGAAAATCAAAGTATTAAAAAAAATCGATTTCATATATCATAAAACATTTCACATAACATAAAATTTTTAAACAAAACATGAAACGACACTTTCACATATATTGTTGTCATGGTATGCGGAGCCTTCTCTGTGATTGATGACGTTTTAATTGAATTGAAGTCTGCACTGTCGCAGCCTCTATTTTGACGTCAATCGCGGGTACACTGCATATGCAGGTACCCTGTGACTTATGAATGCTGACCCACATTAAAGACAGTGTGGGTGGGAGGGGGGGGGGGGGGGGGGTGTGGGTATATTCCACCGTCCCCTAATTTATATATATATATATAATGAAACTTCATCGTAGGTACACTACAATATGCAGGTAGCTTGTGATAACTACGTTGCCCAAGACCGAGGGGGTGTGGGTCCGCCCCTCCCCGACTTACATATATATAATTTTTTTATATAAACATTTTTAAAACAAAAAATAGCGTTTTCAAATAAACATATGTATATATATGTATGTATGTATGTATGTATGTATATGTACGTATGTATATATATGTACATATATCTATACATACATACATACATACATACATACATACATACATACATACATACATACATACATACATACATACATACATACATACATACATACATACATACATATATATATATATATATATATATATATATATATATATATATATATATATATATATATATAGATAGATATATATGTGGGTTTGTAAACACATTTATATATATATTTTATAACATTTGCAATATTGCCTATGAACATAATTTTTAATTTTTTTAAAAAGCAACAATGGGTTTTCCAATTTTATAAGTTAAGAGTTTTCCCCTAAAATCATTGTTCTCTAATTTTACCAATTAATCCTTCTAATAGGTTTGTCCATAAGCATCTGAAAATCCTAGCCCCATAGAATCCTCAAATCTATGCATATGAGATTATCTCGTAGAGAAATTTAGTTACCCATGACAAAATGCATACAACCAAGATACTCAACATATGAAAATCCTCAGAAAGCATTCAAAAGACATGAAGAAGACAAGAAGTGGAAGAAGCAAAATATCATATGCAAAACTCACAAGTGTCTACCTGGACACTAATGCTAATTCCCTTCTCTCAGAATCTGCAGAGCAAGCTCCTTCCTTCTCTAATGTTCCTGGGTCCTCCAAACATGCTCCCCAAGCTTCTAGGAGTGCCTAAATATAAAGAACTCTTAGGAAGCACCTAGAATGTCTCTAGAAACAACCATAGGATGAGATCAGTGTTGACAACTAAGCACGAACTTTTTCCAACCTTCTAGATGAGTCAAAAGGTTGTAGACACCATGTGCTTAATTTGTGAGCTAACTCTTGTGTTGTAGACATATGTGCAATCAAGAGGTGTGTTTACTCCTAGGTAGACTTATAAATTTTATTTTAATTCTTTTATCTTTTCTATTATTATTATTTATTTATTAATTTATTATTATTATTAATTTTAATTTGTTTTATTTAATTCTTTTTCTCAATTAATTCCCCATTTAATTAATTAAAATCAAAATATCTAAAGATCATAATATTATATTAATTTTTTCCAAAATAATTAAATTATTAATTAAATCTTTTATTTTAGACTTAATTAATAGAAAATTCACCATAGACCTCCAAGATAAAATATGAAAACCCATCATAGAACAATCCATACAAAATTAGTCTAAAGGGTTAAAATCATGAATTATGTCATCTGACACATTTGAAAGGTGAACTATCTCGGATACTTGTCCTACCTTTCTAGGATAAAAGGTTTAAGGGTTTAGGATTTGGACTTGAGAATTTATCTCCCTTCTCTTACCATTGAGATAGTGCGATAGGGTACACTCATCCTGGCAATTCAGGGAAGTCGATACCTGGTATGTGCAACTTGCATAAAATCCATGCATGTACATACAATATATATATGCTAAGCTAAATAGGCAATGGAAGGAAGTGGTACATCGTGTAGATCCCGACTAGCAGGTGACTATGACTCCTTTCCTTAACCACATTAGAAATGCCATACAATAAGAGAACAAACATGCACACCATACAAATGCAAGTATGGGGTAAATATCCATAAGAAAACACATGTGATAATAAACCATCTAACTAATCATCATCAATAACTAGAAATAATGTAATAATCATCATGCATATATGAAATGTAGAGTCTAAGTAATCTCATCACATATCAACTGAATCCATAGCATAATATCTGATAGTCTCAAAACAATGCTACTAACTATCAACACAAAACTAGTCTAACAGAGTTCGTCCATGATAGCAACAATGTATCTAGAAAAATGTAAATGAGGGCAGGCACTACATCCACCCCCCCCAGGATTAGGCTTACTCCTAGAAGCCTACAAGAAAATTAAAGCTAAGAACTCACTATGCAGATCCATTGGACCCTTTCCCTTTGTAGGAGGATGTGACTCCACTGAGTACACTCTCTAGGCTCTACCCATGTCACTAACTGTAGGTTCTGAAGCTATGGGTCCCTGGCCTGAGAACTAAGGTTTCCCTTGAGGGTAGTGAGATGACTTGTGTCCGTGTTGTCCACATGAGAAACATTCTCCATTGAAGCTCCTCTGAACTCTAGGTGGACTAGACTGCTGGAAGCTACCCCCAGTAGGATAAGACTGAATACTCTGAGATGGTTGATCATACTAGTTGTACTTGTTGTGTTGAGTGTTGTGATAGTTCCTAGTATTGGAACCACTACCACCACTCTGTGCTAGAGGGTAAGTTCCTCCCTGCCATTGATTACCCCTAGAAGGAGTTTTCCTATTGCCACTTACTCCCTGACCACCCTTCGACCCTGATGCCAAAGGTTCTCCTACAAAACCCCCATGTCCTAGGTTCACACTCTGCTCTACAAGGATGGCTTGATGTACTACATCCTTGAGGGTTTTAGGTTCAAACACCTTAAGACCCCCAATTAAATGGTTGTTCAATCCTCTAATAAAGTGTTGTGTCAATTGAGCTGAGTTGTCATTGAATCTTGAAAAGGACATGAGCTCATAGAATTTGTGCTCATACTCTGTTACAGTCATATAATATTGCCTGAGGTTATGGAACTCATTTGCTCTTTGCTGCTTCCATTCCTCTGGTAGGTATCACTCGCAAAAACTCTCTAAGAATAGCTCCCAAGTGACACTGTTCATGTCTATGCCCAGCTTCTTTTCCTCAATTTTCCACCAAGTGGCCCCAAAATTCTCTAGATTGGTAATGGAAAATCTCATCTTAACATTGCTGTCAAAGTCCTGCATGGAAAAAATCCTATCAAGGGCAATAAGCCACTATTCGGCCACAGATCTAGAACCCTGCCTGTTAAAGGGCTTGACTTTAGATCTCGAAAAGTCCTTCATCTATGTAGATAAAATGGATCTCTGACGATCCCTCCAAGGGCTCCTAGACCTGGGTCTATGCTCTTGTTCTATCTAGTGTGCTCTATGCTATTCATGAGCAAGAGGTAAGTGATCAAGAATAGTTTGCATCATTTTTCTCAAGTTAACCTCCTCTGACTCAGTTTGGTCCCTTCTATGGCTCTCTTCTTGCTGCTCACTAACATGCTCTCCCCTGCTCTCTTCATGAGCAACTCTTCCACAAACAAACTCATGTAAAATAATGGCTCTACCATGTCCATGGCCTATAACAGAAGAGCTTGTCCCAGATACCATCCTACAACAATATCCAAGATATAAAGTACTATTACAACCATAAGGCATGCTACTATGTAGCATAAAAGGCACATGCTTTCAGAAAGACTTAGTTCAATTCCAGTTTTGCCTATGTTTAGGTTTAAGTAGAATTTTTAGTTTTGAAAGCTAAGTGTTGCAGTGTGAAACATATGCAAGTAACAATTTTAGATTTTGTTTCAGTTCACCTAGTTTCAAGTTTGAAAGAGATACACATAATAGTTCAAAGTCCTAGTTTTGTTCCAAAATAGCCAGAGCTCCCAATGTAGAAACTCGGGCTCTGATACCAAATGTAACGCCCCACCAAGGGATCCAAAGAATTAACCTAAAGTTTCACTAAGTTTGTTAGCATTTTTTTTTTAAACATGAAAGTAAATCCATCTACATCATACACATGATAGCAAAAGCAATAGCAATAATTCAAGTGAAATTAAAAATACTAGAACAGGTTACATTCTTCTTTTGATCCCTTGGCAGGGCATTACAGAGGAGGTGAATTCTTATAAGATGAGCTCAACATATTCTTCGATGAAAAATGAATCAAGAGACAAGTGAGTGCACCTAGGACTCCACCAAAGAATAGCTAAGAGAAGAAATAGATCAATCATGGAGTGGGAAAGGACACTAATGATGGAGAAGAATGTTTCACAAAAGTATTGGAGAGAAGTTGTGAGTGTTGCAATCTATACTCAGAACTGAGTTCAAGTGAAGAAAGGTACAAACAAAACACCTTTAGAATTTTGGTATGGCTATGCACCTAATGTGAATTATTTCAAAGTTTTTGGAAGAAAGTGTTACATATTGAAATATGTAAGAAAAAGGAAAACTTGATGCAAAAAGTCATGAAGGAATATTTCTAGGATATTCTTCTAAAATAAAGGTTTACAAGTGTTTGAGTTATAACACTAACAAAATTATGGAAAATGAAAATGTTAGATTTGATGAATTTGTAGAAAAGAATGAAGAAGAATGCAAGAAAGAACCAAAAGACTACAAGAGCTTTGTCTGTGTTTATGAAGGTGAACCTAGCACCTTACCTAAACCAAAGAAAGGGGTTTTTGAGCATCTGCAACTATGTACTGTCAAGTTTCAGCAGAAGAGCTTTGCCAAGCATCTGTAGACTCCTAAGCATTAGCCTATAGGAGCTGAGTTATAGACAAATATTTTAGACCATCTGATAGAGAAAGCCAAATTACAACTAAAAATACATGAAGAAGAAGAGAAAGTAGAATAAACTAAACCAAAACAAGAAGAAAGAAGATCTAAACCTATTCTAGAAAAGTATGTAGGAAGGAATCATACACTAGACTTATTCATTGGAAGAAAAGAATCACAAGTCATGACAAGAATTCAATTGAAGAATGATGCATGCTTGTTATGTGAGTTTGAGCCCAAGTTCATTAAAGAAGCTTTGGAGAATGAAGATTAGATAGGAGAAATGAATGAAGAGATTAAGAAAATTAAGAAAAACAAGACATTGACATTGGTACCAAGGCCAAAGGATAAGAATAGGATTATAACCAAGTGGGTTTTCAGAAACAAGCTAAAAAAGAAACGTCAAGTCACAAGGAACAAGGCAAGACTAGTTTCTAAAGGATATGCACAAGGAGGAGTTGACTATAGTAAGACTTTTTCCCCAGTTGCAAGGTTGGAAGGAGTGGGAACTTTTCTTGCATGTGCTTCTTACAAAGGATTCAAAGTATTTCAAATGGATGTCAAATATATATTTTTTAATGAAAGGTTACACAATTATTTGGTGAAAATTTATTTTGCAAGAACTAATGACAACATAAATCTATATTTGAGAAGTGAATATGAAAGCAAGATACTATTGGCTGAAATTTTTGTTAGTGATATCATATTTGGAGGAAAATATTCACCGTGCAAATCATTTTCCAATGAAATGAAGAAGGAATTTGAGATGTCAATATTTGGTGAGATCAAATTCTTTTTTGGTTTGCACATCTAAACACCTATAGTCACTGGTCATAAATTGTCAAAGAATGATGATTTGCTACTCAGGTGAATCAAAGATTATATAGGTAAATGAAAGAAAAATTGCAATATGATGTACATATTAGATCTGATATTGCATTAGAAGTTGCTATTGTTTCTACATTTATCTACTAATTGTTAGATTGTGGTGACTAATCAGGGGAGTACTATACATACTTCATAATTCCTCGGTGGGGTTTGGGGCTAGGCTAAGCCTTGAGTGGGGGTTTGGGGGTAGTAGCCCTTAATACAACCGAGGCCATTAGGCTATGGCTATTTGGGGGTTTCGGAAGGGAGCCCCTGAGATTTTTTTTTTGGGCCCTATTTTATCGAGATTTTGTTCCAACATGTAATTATTAATTATAACCCTAAAGCAATAAAAATACTTGTATAAAAGGTCTAAGGGTTAGGGATTGTTTCATTATGGGTGATGTAAAAATTGGTTCTTGCAATGGAATTGAGCTATAAGGGATTATAGATTGTAATCAGGTTGTAATCACTAGATTGTAATAATATTCGACTTGTTGTTTGGTGGACATAGCCTAGGGATTGGGTGAATCACGTTACATCTTGGTATCTTGTGTTCTTTTCTGTGTGATCTATTATTTTATGATATTGTTTATATTTTCATGTAATTGTTATTTTTGTTCATGGTTTATTCCTAACACTAATCCTAAAGAAAATCATACGATGGTAGTGAAATGGATACTGAGATGTCTAAAAGGAACATAAGACTATGGATTATGGTACAAGAAAAATGATAAGATTGAGTTGAATGTTTTCACTAATGCAGATTGGGATGGAAATGTTGATGATAAAAAAGACTACAACTGGAGGCACTTTCTTTCTAGGTAGAAGACTGATTTGATGGACAAGCAAGAAGCATAACTATATTTCACAATCTACAGCAGAGGTTAAATATGTTGATGTAGTTGTCAATTATTCAAAAATTGTGTGTATCAAGCAATTGTTCAAAGGTATGAAGGAATAAATTATTGAACCTGTGATCATATATTGTGATAATACAAGTATTATAAAATATCAAAGAACCATGTGATGCACACAAGGACTAAACATATTGAGATCAAGCATCATTACTTAAGAGAGTTAGTGCAAGAAAAAGAAGTGAGATTGGAATATGTTAACACAAAAGAAAAAATAGATGACATATTCACAAAGGTGCCACACAAGGATACTTTTGAGTATCTAAAAGGTAAGTTAGGGGGCATTCCCTTACCTGAAGAAAATTGAGAAGAGATAGATTATTGCATCAACTATTATGATCACAATATCTTATAGATTGATGTAGGACATCAGACTTTAGGATCTTCCTAAAGTTTTCAAGAGAAAATATGTCAAGTCACATATGACAAATAAAGTGACCTGATAATATCACTTAGAGAAGTGACATAAGGATAATGTGTATAGAGAAAAAAAATGAGAATGATGTCTTTGGGATTTTTTTCAAAGAGGGAGATTATGGTGCAGCTACCATTAGTTGATATCATGAGTTGAGGGAGAAGATGATCAATAGAAGAAGAAGCTATTAGTAAAGAGGGAGTAGTATATCATTAGAGAAGTCTGATAGTGAAGGTGGAAGTTATATGAGAAAGTGGTGTGGGTATAATGTTACTCCTACTATTGATGTCATACAGAGCATATAAAGATTGCATGGATGAGAATCATAATGAAACTAAGAAAGAAAGAACACAACACTGTATAAGTTCATAACAATCATAATAAATATTTTGGATTGCATGGTAACTAGAGGTGTTTCCATCAATGCCAAAGAGGGAGATTGCTAGAAACTATAATTGGAATAGTTGTTATGTTTTCATTGATTTCAAACCCTACTAGTAAGATATTTACCTAGAGTATAGAGTGTCATATCATTTGATTGATGAAGAGAAATTGTAAAACAAGAGATAGAAAGGTGAGCTAGTCAACCTGTTGAGAAGAGAAGTCAAGTATCATGGAATTATAATGGGCACTTGATAAGTTGGGCATTGATAAGATAATGTGTCATTTAATAATTACATAAAGAAAATAAGACAAGTGAATTATTGTATGAATGTAATGCCAAGAAATTGACTAAAAATCTAAGTTTGATTGAGTACCAATGTTAGTTGATCAATGAAGTAGAAGATTAAGAAACTTAAGAAGAATCTAAGTGATAGTTATGGCCAAATAAGTTGGTGAAGGAAATGTTAGTATTGATCGAGTGTCAGTAATGATTGAGAAAGATAGTAAATGCCAAGAAAGACAGAACATTGATGACTAAGCTATACAGTAATGTCCAAGCATAAGAACTTAGTGATTGCTGAGCTATATCAAGTTGACAGTTTATGAAATATTTGAGATGTAAGGCCAACATAGATTAATTTTTGGATCAATAAAAGCATGATAAGGATTGATGAGTTAGCATATTTAATACATGATGAGAGTTTTTAACTTATCTATGAAAAGGATTTGATGAGAAGTTTCTAGGAAGGAAACGGGAACATAATAATGGAAGGATTTGATGAATCAAACCCAACCCTAAGATCTATGGATATGTTTAAGCAAAAAAAGATTAAAATTACCTATTTAAGGAGGCACAAGAGATGTTTTCTAAGGTTGGTTTGTTGTTGATTAGTGATATTAAGAACTTGTCAAGAAAAGAGTAGCAGAAGATAAGTGAAGTGATTGGTGAAGTGTGATTTCTTGAAGAGTTTCCAAGGAGATCAATGTAGGAGATGTTAATGAAGTAGAGTCAATGAACTAGAAAATGAGCCAAATAGAGATTTGAATTTGTAAAGTGAGTTGTGTTTTTTAGATCAAACCTAGTTGTTACTTTCCAACCATTATGTCAGTAAAATACTTTAATCAAGGTCGACCTAACAATCATTTTGTAAATCCTTTAATCAATGTGACATTCTAAGGGAATGTTCAAAGTCCTCTAACAAGGCCACTCCTAACATGGTGATTAAATCCTTTGATAGGGTTACACCTAACCATGTGTTTTGTAACCTTTAACAGGGTTTCCTCTTAACCGAGCTCACCTCAAAAGAGTGAAAAAGTGGTAGCATGTTACTTGATGGTTTTCCCAAATTGGGTTTCCACATTAAAGACTGGTGTCAAGGTGTATTTTTTTTATGAATATTATTTATATGCTATTTACCATTTTATGTTAGTGTTAGTTAGCATACACTAAAATAGAGAGTTGAGTAACTATATGAATAAGTTGATTTATTGTTAAGATGCTATATTGATAGAGTGGCTTTATGAGTTTATTTTATGTTGTTAAAAAATGAATTGGTATATTTGGACTAGAGGATAACTAATTCACCCCCTCATCTCAGTTATTCCAATCATTCTAACAATTAGTATCAAAGCTCTAGTACTTGTAAGGAAAGTTTGAGGGACTTATAGCTAAAGATCAAGATATACAAGAGAGAGATACCCAAGATGAACAATGAGAATGTCTCATCATGGAAATGCTTGATGAGATTTCACTTATCTAGTATTGGAGACTCAACATCATACTACTTGGACAATGAATACATTGAGGTACCTAGACCTATGATAATTTAACAAATGAAAGAGAAGTGGGATCAAAACCAAATGATGATCAAACTGCAAGCATCCCTAAGTTATGTTGAGTTTGATGATGTAAAGGAATGAACTACTAGAAAGAAAATGTGGGATAATTTGGCACAAATCCATGGAGGAGACATAAATGTATTAAGGGGTAAGGTAGAAAGATTGAGAGGAAATGAAAGATGGTGAGACTATTGCACAATGTTGTGGTCAAATCAAAGAGGTGGTGATTGTTGTCAAAGGTGGTGGAGGAAACATAAATTTACTTCCTTTTTATGCTACTAGAGTTTCTACAATACAAGAGTTGAGATGTGCATTTGGTAATGATCTGACCTTGTGTAGTGCCTCTCGTGTTTGCAGTCTGCACCTTGTTTATTTTGATTCAAGAGATACTTGTACTCTTATTATTTTTACTTTGAGATGACCTGAGGGTCAGATGTTATACCTTGATTTCAGTATCATAGATGCTATACTGCTATATTGTTCAGTTTATCATATTTGCATGTTGATGCCATTTTGAGATGATAATAGGTCTATGATGATATCTGGTTATCTGGTATTTGGACATAACTCTAATTTTTTTATGTGATGGATTTTATGCTATGGTGATTTACTTCATTCTTGTTTCATTATGCTTTATGTGAACATGAGTGATGTAAATGGATTATTTAGGTATAATTGAATAAATGGTTAAATTAGTTATTTAATGTATTTATTGCTTTGGCTATGATACTATATGCAATTGCACTTGATCATGTGTTTTAGTGTGCAAGATTTATATCCCTAGTAGTGGCACATGGAGTTAGTGATTCAACTATTCATGTTTCACCAATGTCGTCCCTGTATGGTCAACATATCCTTCTTTTAATTGTTTAAATAAACCTTTTGGTGATTATTAAATCCAAACTCATTCGTATTATGTGACTAGATCTATGAGCATGTCTATGCATTTAGAGGTTTGCAATGTCGCGAAAGTTGTTAAGGAAATTCCTATGATTTTGGCTTTTTGGGCTTTAAATTTTATTGAATTTAATTTTTGGCAACTTTTCCATAGATTAATTCCTATTTCTAGGAATAACATGTTTTTGTTTGGGTTGATTTAGAGTCTAGCTAGTCTAACTAGTTATTTACCCTAATCAAATATTCACTTGAAAAGTGAATAAGTATTGAAAGAGAAATTTAATTCCTCACTTCTCACTTTTGCAATTTACAAAATTGAGAGCTTATTTTTGAAATCCCTCTCTGAAGGATTGCATTTCTATTCATTGTGAGAGCTTCAGGCATGGGATCTTTGTGAGGTCAGTCTTGTTGGATCTGGCTTGGGGAGACCTTGCTTTGTTGTGATTTCTAGTAGTTTCAAGGGTTGATTTATTTTATTGTGTTGTTTCCCATTTCAACCCTTTTGTTGTTAGGTACAACTTTCCCATTTTATTGTTTCAACTCAATTTCTGTATCTATTTCTAGTAGCTATTTGTTTGAAGGTTGAAAACTAGTGTTCGCCTTTGTTTTTGTTTTTTGGTTCTGCCTGGTTGGTCGAGTATGAACATTTTTCCTATTTTTGGGATGGGTTTGGGGTTTTGCTCTATTATGCTAGCCATTTTTTTATACGATGTATGAACCCCAATTTTATTGGATTTTTGAGGCTTTTGTTCCCAAAGACCAAATGGGTTTTAATTTTCAAAGTTTTCCAGTTTTTGGGGTTTTTACCTCATTTTGCATGCCATCCTATTTTCTCAAGTTCTCTTGGCATGACTTTGGTTGTGGACCTAGATCATCCATTTTGATGTCATTCAAACCATTGTTGCACTTTTATGTTGCATTGGGATGTGTGCCACATCGGTCCTCTTGATTTTGTTATCGATTGAGTGTATTTTTGCATTGTGTTCTCATCTAGTCCTTGTGTTATGATCTTTGTGATGGTGAAGTGCCACACACGAGCACGTGCACATGCATTTTTTAGGTGACTTGCAAGGCTTGATCTTCTGTTGTTCTTTCGAGAGTTATGATCATTTGGGGTTGAGTCGAGAATATGCATGCCTACGGGCACTCATCATTGGATCAGCATGGGTAGGGTAGGGTAACACATGGAGGGGCTTCTATCTCGCAACCTACTGACTATTTCTTGTTGGTTGACAGAGGAAGTTTAGTATAAGTGACAACTAAATAAATATATTGGGTGGTAATAAAATTTAAGATAATTAGAAAGTGGGAACTATGCATCTTCCGTTGGGGAGCGCTGTTGCCCGAATTGTGCTCCTTCCGCTGGGGAGTGTAGCTGCCAAATTGGCTTGGGGTTTTGGATGCCAAGTGACTCTCCATGATGTCATCCCCTACTTAGTAGCCCACTAAGTGTTTGACCAAGACTTGTTGTACTTGCATTGTCTCATGATCTTGGTTTCAGTCATCATTACTGATGCAGGAGCATCCAGAGGTATAAGGGCAATCCTGTGTCACCCAAAAAAATGTACTTAGACTTAGTTTCTATTTCATGTGTTTTCATTTTTGGGCACCCATTTGGGTCAAATAAAGGTTCCAACTCTCACAGTTCCACTATCAGTGTGCTAGAAAATCCTAAAAAAATAGGAGCATGTAATTGGGCCATCATTTTGGTGAACTAGAAGGTGTGAATTGGCCAGGTGAATGTAATTGTAATTTAGAGCATTCTAGAAAAAGAATCGGGTCAAAAGGCCCCACGACTTGAAAGTTATTGCAGTTTTTTGGGTTTTGGAGACCTCCTAAGAATGCTTCAAAGTCAGGTTAGTGACATTAAATGACCTCAAAAAGGGCCAAAAAATGGAGGATGAGCAAAGCCTATCCATAGGGCTATAGAATGCTTCGAGAGCTTTCCAAAAATGTAAACGGTTCGTCAATCAGAGCTACGGTTCAAAAGTTATGTCTCCTGGAAGTTCGGTTACCATTTCTGGATTCTTCTAGATTTACACCGACTTCTAACATAGCTTCTGGAACCTTCTGTTTGGTCGGTGGATGCCTACTAGCACTTTCTAGAATGTTCTCCTAGTCCTTAACCCTCTGGGGTCTATTTAAGGAAATTTTTGGCATTGTAAAAGGCAGTTCGGAGTGGAGTTTGAGAGGAGGTACTGAAGGGAGAAATTATCTCCAAATTTATGCTATTGTAAGCCCTTAGGGCATGTTTTGAAGTTTATTTTCTCTGTACTGAATGTACTAGCTTATTTTTCAGTTAATACAATTTCCCTTTTTCTGTTGTGTCCATTCTGTTCTTGGGTTGTGTCCCCATCAATTACTGTCTAGTGTAAGTGTTAGCCCTGGACGTTTGTTTGAGTGTGTTTGTGGTTGGATCATTATTTCCATTAGCATGTCAGGAGGAGACCTATGGGTTTCACATGGTTGGGAGGTGTAGCTATCAAGACCACTATTGGGGACAGTGTATAGAGACAATCTATTATCTTAGTGCGACTGTTGCTAGATGTTTTCACTTAGTACTTTGGGTTCTAGAGTATGCTTTCTTGTGATTTATGTTTTCATCGGAATGCTTGTCTATCATTTTTAGATGATGTTAGTTTGGATGCACTTCCTTATGATGATGCTCTACATATGATTATATGATGTATTTTCTTAGTTGGAGTGTCTATTGCTTTTGGTTTAACATGTTAGATTTTCTGTTCTTATGATGTTATTACACTTTAGTAGTGACATCCTTATAAGACAACTTCAACTGTCTAGTTGGAAATTTGTGATGTTACATGTTGGGGATGGCTAGGACCTTCGAGGTCTCATGATGCTATTATGGTTGGAAGGAACCATGCACTTAGTTCATTGCGATGTTGCTTTCAATTATTTCCTTTCACTGCTTTGTTAGATGGTTAGATTCAGCTTCCATCTTTTAGCTATTTGATCAAGTGTCCTTTCCTTGATATGGGGATCCAGTGCTCCTTGGTGTAGAGAAATTCATTTCCTAGCTTTTTACCATTATGTTTTCTAGCGTGTTATTTTGGATTCTCTTGTGAAATTGTACATTCTCGTGTGAGAATGCAAAAGCTCATTTGGTGTGATGGGTTTTCTCATGTGGCTTATGGAACTTTCTCACACGAAAAACCACACCAATGTTGGGGTGATTTGGCTGATGGGCCAAGTACTTTCTCACTCCCTTTGATGCATTTCCTTGCGTGAACGGAAGATCCTCACAGGTAGTGTTGCACTTCCTCACATAAGATTTTTTCAGTCTATTGTCCTCGCGTGAAGAACAAGGGGTATCTCCATTGGTTTTTGAGAAACACATTTTGATGATTTTAGTACCCTTTGGGTTTGCTTGTGTTCCTTTCTTCTACAGTTCAGAGATTTTAGGTTCTATTGTTGTAGTCGTTTTTTGTCGTTCAATTGGTCATGTCAGTTCGTGTAGTGATATTTGGAGATTCGTTGGTTGTCAGGATTGTGGTTAAGTCTTCCATTGTGATCTTTGTGATCCTAGTATGACAATGTTATGTGTACTCATACTTGTAAAAATTTTTATTTTTGCTTGTATTGAATCCTTGTTCCAGGGATCTCCGGGTGGGGCATCACACCTTGGACAGTCTAGTTGGTCAACTCACTACATTTGAATTGTCAAATTTTGATAATTGTACACCAACTAGTGTTAAATCTTCTTTTAAGGATCAAGTAACCCTCAATGGATCTAGAAGAAAGAAGAAGAGTAAACATGTGGAAAGTAATAGTGAATCGAATGATGATCTTGATGAACTTGAAGCATTATTGGCCAAAAGTCTACCAAAAGGGAAAGGAAATTACAAAGGTAAAATCCCTATAATATTTTTTACATGTGACAAAGTTGGTCATATTGTTGCAAGGTGTCCTGACATAGATGTGAAGAATGAAAGGAAATACTTTGAGTACCAAGGAAGGAGAGATAATAGAGACAACCGAGGTAAAAAAGATTACCAAGAAAAAGGAAAGAAATATTTCTACATTGTTAAAGAAGATGGTTCTAATAGTGACTTTGATGATCATGATGAATAAATTATCTATGTTTCAATGAAAGATGATTCTGATGAAGGTGAGAAGATTGTATTAATTTTATATGTGAGTAAGAATGATAAGTAGATAATTTTGATAGTGGTTTCTCACATCATATGACTAGTGATACAAGTAAGTTTGAGAAGCTAGAACATAATAATGGAAGTAGTGTTAAGTTTGGAAATGATGCACCATGTTATGTGAAAGGTAAAGGATCAATTACTCTGAATGATAAGATCAGATGTAAAAATGCATATTGGGTTGATGGGATAAAGTAAAATTTTTTGAATGTGGCATAGTTGAATAGTGCAAGATATCGAGTTGAAATCCAAAACAAGAAGGAAATGATCTATGTTGTTATTGGTGAACTAATTGGATGTAGAGAGGAAACAAGAGGTAACTTGTTCTACCTAGACCTATCTAATGATACTTGTCTATTTTCACAATTTGAAGATATTTGGCTATGGAATAAGAGGCCATGTCATGTAAAATTTAATAACTTAGTGAGCATTGGTAAGATGAAAAGAGTTATAGGATTACCAAGATTAAGAAAACCTAATAAAGTGATGTGCAAACAATGTCAAATGGGTAAAATGATAAAGTCTAGGTTCAAGAGCAAGACCTATTATTCTAATGATATTTTTAGGTTGGCTTATACTAATTTATGTGGTCCTATTGGAGTGCTTAAAGCTATTATGGTGAAAAATATAACATTCTATTTGTTGATGACTTTTTCTAGAATGATGACAGTGATGTTTATTAAAGAAAAATATGATGCATTTAAAAATTTTAAGTGGCATTTGGCTAGAGCTAAAAATGAAATAGGAAAGAGTCTAAAGTGCTTGAGATCATATGGAGGATGTGAATTCAAATAAGATGAGTTCAACATATTTTGCAACGACAAAGGAATCAAGTGACCAATGAGACCACCTAGAACTCCACAACATAATAGTATAGCCAAGAGAAGGAATAGATCAATCATGGACTATGCAAGGACACTAATGATGGAGAAGAACATTTCACAAAAGTATTAGAGAGAAGTTCAAAGTACTGCATTATATACTCTAAATCAAGTTCAAGTGAAGGAAAGTACAAACAAAATACCTTTTGAAATTTAGTATGGCTATGCACCTAATGTGAATTATTTCACAATTTTTGGAAGGAAGAGTTACATATTGAAAGATGCAAGAAAAGGAAAATTTCATAAAAAAAAGTAATGAAGGCATATTTCTAGAATATTTCACTAAAAGAGAGGCTTACAAGTTTTTGAATTATAACACTAACAAAATTGTGGAAAGTGAAAATTTTAGAGTTGATGAATTTGTTGAAAAGAATGAAGAATAATGCAAGAAAGAACCTATAAACTATATAAAAAATTTCTATGTTTATGAAGGTGAACTTGGCACCTTACCTGAACCATAGAAATAGGTTGTCTAGAATATGTAGCTAGGCACTATCGAGGTTTAGCAGAAGATCTCTATCGACTATTAGTAGACTCTCAAACATTAGGCTATAGGAGTCAAGTTACAGATAGAGACTGTCAACCATCGAATAGACCAAGTTGAATTGCAACCAAAAATACCTTAAGATGAAGAACCAACATAATCAAGTGATCCACATTAAGAAGAAATAATATCTAAACCTATTATAGAAAAGTATGTAAGGAGGAATCATACACAAGGAAGAAGACTGATTTCATGGACAAGAAAGAAGCAAATCTGTATTTCACAATCTACAATATTAGAGGTTGAGTATGTTGGTGTAGTAGTCAATCATTCAAACATTGCGTGGATCAAAAAAAATTTGAATGGTATAAAGAAAGAAATTACTAAAAATGTGATCATGTATTGTGATAATATAGGTGTTATAAAAAAAAAGAACCTTGTGATGCACACAAAGACTAAACATATTGAGATCAAGTATTAATACTTAAGATAGTTAGTGCAAGAAAACAAAGTGAGATTAGAATATGCGAACATAAAAGAACAAATGGTTGACATATTCATAAAGGCACTAACTACGGATTTTTTGAGTATCTAAGAGGTAAGTTAGGGGTCATTCCCCTAACTAAAGAAAACTAAGAAGAGATGCACTATTGTATCAATTATTATGATCAAACTATTTTACAGATTGGTGCAGGAGGTCACACTTTAGGATCCCCTAAAGTTGTGAATTGTAAAGCCATCAAGTCACATATGACAGAGGAAGTAACCTAATAATATCAATTAGAGAAGTGGTATAAGGATTGTGTGTATAGAGTACAAAATATGAGAATTATGTCTTTGGAATTATTTCCAAAGAGGAAGATTATGGTGCAATTACCATAAGTTGATAGCATGAGTTGATGGAGAATATGATCAACAGAAGAAGAAGCTATGACAAAAGAGAGTGCAATTATAATTGAAGAAGCCTGATAGTGAAGGTGGAAGTTATATGAGAAAGTGGTGTTGGTTTAAAGATACTCCAACAATTGAAGTTAGAAGGAGCATCCAAGGATTGCATGGATGAGAATAAAAATGAAACTAAGAAAGAGAGAACACAAGACAATACAATTTTAGAACATACATAATGAAGATTTTAGATTTCATGGTAACTAGAGGTGTTGCCATCAATGCCAAAGAGGGAGATTGTTGGAAACTATAATTGGAACAATTGTTATGTTTTCATTAATGTCAAACCCTACTAGTAAGACAATTTCTAATAGTGTAGAGTGTTGTTACATTTGATTGATGAAGAGGATTTGAAAACAAGAGATAGAAAGGTGAGCTAGTCAAGTTATTGAGGAGAGAAGTCAAGTATCATGGAATTATAATGGCCACTTGATAAGTTGGTCATTGATAAGATAATGTGTTGTTTAATCATTACATGAAGAAAAAAAGACATGTGAATTTATGTATGAAATTAATGCAAAGAAGTTGAGTAAAAATCTAAGCTTGACTAAGTACAAGTGTTGACTGATCAATGAAGCAAAAGATTAAGGAACTTAAGAAGAATCCAAGTGATAGTTACAACTAAGTAAGTTAGTGAATTAAATGTTATTATTGCCTGAGTGTTAGTATCGACCAAGAAAGATAGTAAATGGCAAGCAAGATAGAACAATGACAATTGAGCTACATAGTAATGACCAAGAAGAAGAACTTAATGATTTCTGAGCTACAACAAGTTGATAGTTTGTGAAATAATTGAGATCTAAGGCCAACATAGTTGAATTTTTGTATTAGTCAAAGCATGATTATGATAAGGATTGATGAGCTGACATATTTAATATATGATAAGAGTTTGTTAACCAATCTATGGTAAAGATTTCATCAGAAGTTTCTAGAAAGGAGAAGGAGAACATAATGATAGAAGGATTTGATGAATTTGACCTAACCTTAAGATCTACAGATATGTTCAAGTAGAAAATGATTAAAATTACCTATTTAAGGAAGCACAAGAGATGTTTTCTAAAGTTGGTTTCTT